>CM050171.1:121725558-122308058 GCA_027410445.1 Discoglossus pictus
GTGCCAATTTTAATCTGCCTGATCCAGGAATTATAGATGAAATTAACTTTGATGAGTATGACACTGAGATTGAATACCAAAAAACACAAGAAAAAATTGATACTTTAAATGCATTGCAATTGGAAGCATTTAACGCCATCACAAATGCAATACAAGATGACATGCTCAAAGAGCGTTATTTCTATCTGGATGATCCTGGTGGATCAGGAAAAATGTATCTATATAATTTGTTGATGAGTTGCATTCGAGCACAGGGTCAAATAGCACTGCCATTTGCAACCACTGGAATTGCCACACTTTTGTTAGAAGGTGGTAGAACTGTGCATAGTGGATTTAAACTGCTAGTTCCCATTCTGGAAACATCAGTGTCGGATATTTGAATGAATGAAAGAATTACAAGCCAAAAATTGCACAACAGTAAATTAATTATAATAGATGAGGCAACTATGATGTCATGTCATGCCCTGCAATGTATTGATTGATTATTAAAAGATGTTATGGCTAATGATTTGCCATTTGGTGGAAAGGTGATGTTGTTAGGAGGAGATTTCAGGCAAACATTACCTGTGGTGCCACATGGCAATCGGACTGACATTGTCGAAATGTGTATAAAAAAAAGTAAGCTGTGGAAAATATTTACACACATATTAATAAATATGAGATCTGAAGGCCTAAATCAAATTAAATGATTGGCTCATTCAGATTGGAGAAGGAAAACAGCCAAAAATAAATAATTTACCTGATGATGCTGTACAAATTCCACCGGAAATGATTTCAAAAGAACCACTAATTTCGACAATCTTCCTCAATACCATCAATAATGAGGATTACACAGACATTGCAAGAAAAGTCATATTGACGTCCAAAAATATAAATACCTTGAATCTAAACAACGAAATATTAAAATTAATCAATGCTCCCCAAAAAAATGATTACAGTGCAGATTCTGCTCTGGCTGATGACAAAGAAAGTGAAGCAAACTTTAGTATTGAATTTATTAATTCTTTAACTCCCTCTGGAATGCCACCATATATTTTGCAACTTAAAAAAGGGGCAATTGTTTTGCTATTGAGAAATATGAATGCCAAAAAAAGGACTTTGTAATGGGACCAGATTAATTGTGAAGGATTTAAAGGATCATTTTATACATGCAGAAATTATGAGTGGTATCCATAAAGTTGAACCACTTTATACCGAGAATTGATTTGGCTTCAAGTGAGAGTGGTTTGCCTTTTGTCCTTCAAAGGAGACAATTTCTCATTATCATGGCATTTGCCATGACCATCAATAAATCCCAAGGATAAACTTTTAAGTCTGTGGGTATTTTTTTGAAGGAACCTGTGTTTGCACATGGTCAACTATATGTTGCATTTTCAAGATGCAATAATCCAGAGGAAATTAAAGTACATGTTGAAGAAAACCCAAGTCAGGGTGATTTATTGGAAGATGGATGCATTTTTACAAAAAACATTGTGTACTAGGAGGTGCTATAAATATAGAGAAGAGTGCTTTTTCCTTTCGACAACAACATTTTATGTTACTCAGACTGATTTTAGAGGACCACTATTTCAATAAGAAACTCTATACAATGGACAAAAAACATAGAGAACAGTGGTTTTACGTCCAGGACAAAATATTAGCTCTCTGGGACTCTTTAAATAGGGGACCACTATTTTACTTAGGAAGCTCTATGTGCCATTTGCACAAAGTACAAGAACCAAAAAAGTTAACAAAAAATTTAAAACAACAGTAAACACTGGTTATACAGATGAGAATGTGTTAGAAGTTACCTTTTTACATGGTTGGCCCCACAAAACATCTAGCAATGATGTCCACCTGTGTGCAATCATTTTCTTTATTTTGAAGGTTAATTGTTATTGTTTTATGTTACTATTTCACATGTTAACACTGTATTTTTAAAGTTGTGGAAAGTTGGTTCATTGTATATTGTATATAGTTAAGGATTTATGTTACTACAAGTTTCATCATTTGTTAATACATTGAACTGTATAATCTGAATAGAGAGTATTGATTCAGGGAGTAATCCAACCACCAGTAAATGGGGTCAGGAAGGAATTATTTTTTTTCCCTCTTTGATAAAAAAGTATCAATGAGGTTTTTTTTATTGTTTGCCTTCCTCTGGATTCAATGCCTATTTAGTTGAACAAGTGTTTAAAAAAAAATAATGTTACAAAGCATCTCATTGTTCAAAATAGTTATTTACAGAAAGTTTACATAGTCATCTGTTATTCATGGATAACTATCAATTCAAAATATTAGTATTGGTAAAAAAAAAGTTCAAGATTTTTTAAAATACAAGTTGCATGTTACAAACTTTTATGTTATGGTTTACAATATGTATTCATGAAAACTTTACACATTGTTTTATTGTTATTCCATGTATGACAATTAAAAGAGTTAATATTGAAAAAAAAATATTTTATACCTGTTGGTGAAATACAAGTTGAAAGTTAAAAAAATAAAACGTTTTATTAAAAATTTTGTATTTCTTTGGACATAATAAAAAAAAGCTTAAGAATTTCAGAGAATCATACTGTGTGGCAAACAGTTTTCACAGCATTAAAATTTTATTGACCGTCATTTTTTGGCGGGCAAGTCGCTAGTAGATAAATATTCCCTATAACATTTATTTTAAAGACTCTAAGATACAAAAGAGATTTTTTCTCAATCACTGCATGATTTGCACATAAGGACGGTCACTTTCTAAGACTATTTATTTAAAAAGTACTTTATTTAAGAAGCTGATAACCAGTATTCATATCAATCTTAGACAAATATTGTTTTCAAGCTTTTTGCACAGCATTAAGCACTTTTTGAGATATTTATACACTTTAGCACTTGGCACTTTTAGTTGCACAATATAAATATTGTCACTCAGCACTTTATACATGCAGTAATATATTTAAGAGGCAATAATATGTGAACATTATAGATAAACTTGGTTATTTGATAACTCCCTAGGATAATTTCCTCTCCAATTGCTCCCTGAGATAAAACACATTTTTAATATGTATTTTAAATTATAAATTAAAAGTTATGTTTTATTCATACTCATTTGAGATTTGATAATGCTGGTGTGCCCCATACAAGGATCTGTTTTCTATCTATATTTTACTATATAAATTATCCTTAGGAGCACCCATTTCCAATATAACTAATTTCTACTATACCTGAGCCACCATATTTTTCCACAAGTAATACCTTATGCTTTGCAAAAGTATTCACCCCCCTTTACTTTTGACCAATTTTGTTACATTACAGCCTTAAGTTCAATGTTTTGTTAATCTGAATTTTATGTGACGGATCAGAACACAATAGTCTAAGTTGGTGAAGTGAAATTAGAAAAATATATACATAAACTATTTTTTAGAAATAGAAAATAGAAAATTGGCATGTGTGTATGTATTCACCGCCTTTGTTATGAAGCCCATAAAAAGCTCTGGTGCAACCAATTACCTTCAGAAGTCACATAATTAGTGAAATGATGTCCACCTGTGTGCAATCAAAGTATCACATGATCTGTCATTACATACACACACCTTTTTTGAAAGGCCCCAGAGGCTGCACCACCTAAGCAAGAGGCACCACTAAGCAAACAATGCCATGAAGACCAAGGAATTCTCCAAACAAGTCAGGGACAATGTTGTTTAGAAGTACAAGTAAGGGTTAGGTTATAAAAAATATCCAAACCTTTGATGATCCCCATGAGCACCATCAAATCTATTATAACCAAATGGAAAGAACATGGCACAACAACAAACCTGCCAAGAGACGGCCGCCCACCAAAACTCATGGACCGGGCAAGGAGGGCATTAATCAGAGAGGCAGCACAGAGACCTAAGATAACCCTGGAGGAGCTGCAGAGTTCCACAGCAGAGACTGGAGTAGGGCTTTATGGCAGAGTGGCCAAAAGAAAGCTATTACTTTCACCAATAAGCAAAAATGCACGTTTTGAGTTTGTGAAAAGGCATGTGGGAGACTCCCAAAATGTATGGAGAAAGGTGCTCTGGTCTGATGAGATTAAACTGAACTTTTTGACCTTTAAAGAAAACGTTATGTCTGGCGCAAACCCAACACATCACATCACCCAAAGAACACCATTGCCGCAGTGAAACATGGTGGTGGCATCGACATGCTGTTGGGATGCCGGGACTGAGAAACTGGTCAGAGTTGAGGGATAGATGGATGGTGCTAAATACATGGATATTCTTGAGCAAAACCTGTACCACTCTGTGCGTTATTTGAGGCTAGGACGGAGGTTCACCTTCCAGCAGGACAATGAACCCAAACACACTGCTAAAGCAACACTTTAGTGTTTTAGTGGAAACATGTAAATGTGTTGGAATGTCCTAGTCAAAACCCAGATCTCAATCCAATAGAAAATCTGTGGTCAGGCTTAAAGATTCACAAGCACAAACCATCCAGATTGAAGGAGCTGGAGTAGAATTGCAAGGAGGAATGGGCAAACATTCCAGTGGTAAGATGTGGCAAGCTCATACGATACTGAGGGACATTATTCTTTAAACCAATTTAATCTCTCATTCCTAAATTTAGAGCTGTGGTAGCTAGCCACATGCTCCAAACCGTTCTCCTTGATGGCTAGATTTGGTTATCTATCTCCACATTGAATACTTTAGGTGTGCAACATATGGGCATGAGAAGACATGCTAATCATATGCTCTCCTTGTACACAATCCAAAGACACACTTAGTTGTGGCTTACTTTTCCCATACAATTTTACATCGATATGTTCAATATTAAATTCCATCTGTCTTCTTACCATAATGTTCTCTTAATATAATGACATTGTAGAATGGAATGCATTTCCCATGTGTCTTCTTTTTAATACTTTGTTCCCAGCAATCACTAATCCATGTGCCGGTTTATTAACCAACGATTACATATTTCCCTTGCTTTCAAGGACTGATTATAGTAATTGTTACCAACATAGGTGATCAACACTTAAACATTGATGCAAATAATGTGACTAAGAATGGGTACTTTCTTTCATTTGTTATCTTATCCCCACTTCACTGTAGCTTTGTTGGTGGTGAACTCACACAGAAGTGGATGACCCATACCAGAGGTCTATATTGACTCACCAATCACCCACAAGACAGCATGCATCACGCCCAGACACCTTTGACCGGTCCATTGATGACTGCATACTCATTTTTTTGAAAATAATTGTTATTTGAGGATGACAATAAGCTATTTGGGGAATTAGGCTATTTTTTTTTCTTCTGAGACCAGGGACTATTGTGTCTGTCTCATAGATGGTCAGCGGTGGGTCCCTAATTCACCACCACACTATAGATACACAGGGCCACATAGCTACATCTTAAATTATTCCTGCTACCTTTAGCCATAGAAATTATCATATATCTCTTCTTATACTGATATATAGGTATTTAGGTTCATGGACATTTGCTGTATTACTTATGAGTCCAACCACACACATTGTATCTTAACATTGATTGTCAAATATTGATTGTTTTTTTCTCAATATTTTTTATTGTTTGACAGCCCAATCAGAAAAAAATATATACATGGTAAGGATAGTACAGTGCTAACATCTGATTACTAATCAACAGTAACTTTAATAGGAGCGCATCTCCACAGTACACTCCATATGCAATAGTAAATTGAAAGACGATTGTCATCTTGGGGTTTCCGCCATGTAAAATCTAATATCTGTGAAAAATGATTTGTGCCATTTAATTTTTGGGGGATTGTATCTTTTTTTTTTTTATGAATATTTTTAAGGATTATACCTTAAAGATTATAATGGTGATAAGAGTGGGGAGAAGAGATAAAAAGGGGAGAGGTGGGGACAGGAGTAGAGAAACAACCTAAAATAAGGGAGGGGTGGGGTGGGAATTTAAGTGTCTACCATGCATTTTCTCAAGGGGATTAACCAACCTGTAATAGATTCTGCAATTATGTTACCATCCAAATAGGTCCTCTTCTCTCAGGTGCTCGGGGGCCCTGCCTCCGCAGCTGCCCTCCATCTCCCCCGGTCAGCCATAAAGCAATCCTCTAACACTAAGAGGCGACATCAGCCATAATTCCCAGGTTTCTAAAAATTGTGGCATGCTATCTTTCAGTATGTGCGTGAGCCTCTCGTTAATGGCAACTGTAGTTACTATTAATCCCCATTTGAGTGCTTAGGTCCTTTCTCTTCCATTGCCTAGCTATATGGCTTTTGACCGGCATCATGAGATACTGCAGTAATTTATTTTGTGGGGCAGACAATGGATGGCTAGGGGCTCCAAGTAGTGCAACCTCCGCCTCTGGTGTAACAGTAGAGTGGAGGATTGTGGAAACTATTCTAAAGACCTTGGCCCAAAGCTGTTGCACAATTGGGCATGCCCACCATGTATGGTAGAATGTGCCTGTCGTCAGGCAACCCCAGAAGCATGCCGGGTTGGCCCTAGGGTCCCACTTCCGAAGTTGTTCTGGCGTGATTTAAGTCTTGTGAAGCACTTTAAGTGCTGTCTCCAGTACACTATAATTATAAGAACCTTTGGAAAGGCACTTCCAGGAGGAAGAACAGCTATCTCACTCCCTGGTTTTGCCAAGGTCCTGTTCCCACGCCAAAATGTACTGCGGTTTTCAGTCCGGGATCTCTATATTAAATGTCTTATAAAGTAGGCTCCCCATTCCCTTTGCCAGAGGGAATGACTCGCAGTATGCTACAAACCAGTTCACCCTAGAGGCACCAAGATCCCTCCTCAGCATGCATACAAGATGGTATAACCTATTAAAATTAAAACATTCCTTGGGGGGTAGTTGAAGTCTATCCTGGAGTTCTGTGACGATTATCTGGTTACTCATTCTGTACCATGCACCAAGCCTTAATAGCCCCTGTGACTTCCACCAGAAAAAAGAAGCAAGAGAGAGAGGTGGGGACAGCCTTGGATGTGGAGACAAGGCTGTCATTGTGGAAGGGACAGCCACCAAGTAATAAGAAGGTGATACCAGTTCCAAATATTCAGCATTTGTTTAATGCACGGGTTGTCTATCCCACTCAATAGCGACTTGGGTTTGGACACCCAGATTATGTTATCTCATGTATAAGGATGCATTGCATAACTCTCTACATACACCCACAGCGGCTGGTGTTGAGTGGAGTGGGCCATTGGTATCCACGCTGGTTGCACCAATTTGAAATATAAGTGTAGATTTGGGCAAGAAAGACCTTGTCTCATTCTGAGCTTACACATTTCTCGTTTATCTATTCTGGGGCATTTATTACCCCAAATACATTTAAGAATCTGTTTTTGACATATGTATTGGGACAGACAAAGTGCGAAACAAGTAGAGAAAGCATGATAATGTGTTCATTTTTACTGCATTAATGCGGTCTAACCAGGAAATCTTGCTTTTTGACCACTGGTTTAAATCCCTGTAAATTTCTTGGTATAGGGGAAGATAGTTTGCTTTAAAAAAATATGGGAAGTTGATCTGGGATGTTAACCCCCAGATAACGTATTTGTGATTTTGGCCATGTGAACCCAAACCTCTGTCGAATGAACTCCCGCTCCTGCAAGGTTATAGCAACGCCCAAGTCCTCTGATTTATCTACATTTAATTTGAGCCTTCCAAAGTATCCAGAAGGGCTGGTGTAGAAGTGGTCAGATTTGTTAGCAAATATAGAATATCATCCGCAAAATAACAACACTTCAGATGATGATGTTCCACTCTCACCCCCGCTATATCTGAATTGGATCTAATTGCTTGAGCCACTGGCTCAATTGCCAAGGCAAATAGCAGAGAGGATAGGGGGCAACCCTGTCTAGTTCTTTTTCAATGTTAATGGACAGTATGGTGCTCCCCGGGAGCCTCCCTCAGGCCTTGGGTGCTTTGTAATACAAGTGTAGGAGTTTCAGGAACTGGTCTGGCAAACCAAATTTCCTGAGCACAGCCCATAAATACATCCACTCCACTGAATCAAAGACTTTATCTATTTCTAACGACAGGAGGCAGACTAGTATTTGGGATTGTGGGACCAGTGCAATATATTTAAAAGCCTATGGACATTATCCCCCATTTGTCTATATGGTATGAACCCCACCTGGTCTTTGTGGACCAGTCTCGGGATAAAAGTATTCACTCTCTTTGTCATCATTTTTGCGAGTGTATTAACATCATCATTTAGTAAAGAAATGGGTCTATAGTTTTGTACATTTAACAAATGTTTACCCTCCTTAAGAATGAAGATGAGGTTCGCCTGGTTTAGTTATGGAGGGACTGGGAGACCCTTAAGCATGTGATTAAATATCTCTTTTAAATGAGGTGCCAAGCGCTCTGCAAATTTTTGTAGTATAGATTCCATCTGGCCCAGGAGCCTTTCCACTCTTCATCTCACCAATGGTCTCTAAGATCTCCTCTATAGTAACTGGGGCATTCATGAGATCTATGTCTTTGGGTAAAAGCTTAGGGAAGTTACAGTTATTTAAGAAAGATAATTAATTTGGCTATTTTGGGCTTGTTGGGGGGGAGGAATGAAGATGCTGAAAAAAAAGTCTACAAAGACTTTTTGGATTAGTGCCGGGCTCGTTGTAATGTCCCCCAAGGGTTGTCTGATCTTAAACATTTTTGATTGGTTTGACCTATTTTTAAGCCTCCTTGCCAGCATAGAATCTGTTTTTTTTTTTATTTTGAGTAGTAGAGATGGTTGGGCCTTTTCAGCTCCAGTTTAGTCAAATCAATTTTTTGTCTTAGGTCCTCTGTGGGCGACTTTTGTTTTCTTTTTCCTATTCTACAAGTTGATTTTGCAACTTAGTAATCCGAAGCTTCTGAATTTCTTCATGTATTGTGGCTAGCTTTATACAGGCTCCTCTCACGAACGCCTTATGCGCTGCCCAACCTGGACACGAGTCTACTTGTGAGTTTGTTGTAAAGTAGAGTTCTATCTCTTTGGCAGCTTGCTCTTTAAAGTTCGGGGTTGATAAAAGCATGTCATTAAGTCGCCATGTCTAGGGTGTTTAAAAAGCCTCCCCTAGGGTCAAAGCACAGCTAACAAATGAGTGGTCAGACCACGGGCATGGATGGATCTCTGTCTGAGTTACTAAGTCTGTTAATGGAGTGTCCAGTATCACCGTATCAATCATTGAATACGATTTGGGGACTGCCTTATAGAATGTGTATTCTCTCTCTAAGATATGGGAGTCTCGCCATGCATCGACCAGGTGGAGTTCATCCAGTAGGGAGACAATGCGCTGCTGCTTTTTAATGAGCTTGTGGGCAGGTTCTTGACCGGACCGGTCCAGCGATGAAAGAGTTAGATTTAGGTCCCCCCTAAAATAATCTTACCAAGATCCTGTTTTTTTATGTAGCTTAATAGTGTCTGTAGTTTTCTGGGATATGGTCGGAGGGGCATAAATTGAAATTAATGAGATTTTTTTCTCCAAATAGAGTCCCTGTCAAGATCACATAGTAACCTTGTGGATCAAGTTTTTTATGTTCCAGGATAAAGGGGAGGTCTTTATGTAGTAAGATTGCTGTTCCTACTCTTTTGGTGGTTTGGCTGGTGGCGTAAAAGGTAGGGTAAAGCTTAAATAGGTATTTGGGTATCTTATTATGTACAAAGTGTGTCTCTTGCATTAAAATGACCGAGGGGTGGAGCAGCCTGTACGTGAGGAAGGCCTTCCTCCGCTTGAACTGCGAATCGAACTGTCTAACATTATGGGTAATAATCGTGATTACATTGTCAGTCGTTAGTGTCTGTCTTGGTAATGTGCTTAATGTCGTTGGAGACTGGCTTACCACCGACGGGAGGCAGGACCCTGAGCATGGGCGTGATGCAATAGAGAACCCATATGAAAGACCTGGGATACAAATTTGGAGAGGACAAATCCCATCTATTGTGTGAGAGGGTAGCATTGGAGGAGGAAAGTAAACAATCCGCAATTTCAAACATTTCATTTTGCAGCTTTGACATTTGCTTGACTACCTTGGTCTCCAAGGCCGTATGATTGGGGGATTACAAGCTGGAATAACCCACCCTGTAGGGTACATGGAGACACAAATTAACAAAAATGGGAAGGGGGAATTGAATTTCATTGTTACTTACTTAGAGCACATACCCGTGGAAGACAGGTAGGTACCAACATTATTATTAACAATAGAATAATGCGTTAAGCATCTCTGGGGCATTAAGGGAGGAGGGGGAGAAGGGCTGGGCGTTAAACACTGAATAGGGATCCGTCTGTCTAGGGGCTTTACCTCCCGGGCTTATTGGATCCTATTGCAGGGTCTCTTCCCTCGCCTTGGCCTTAAGGGTGGAGTTAACTGGTGCATCTAGCGGAACTGTTAACCTAACCATATTTACAAAAAGCATTCGGTGGTGTGGTCATATGACCTTTGTATGGCCATGTATTGTTGCTTAAGCCACCGCCTATCTATCAGAACCTGGGGGATATTAGTTATCTATGTTGGGCAGTTGGGTTAATCCAGCATATGCCACATTTATAACACTTATAAGATTGAATATAATATTCTTCAACTGGTCAGACCCTTCTAAGACTGGAACTTTTCACAGGACCGAACTGCATGTTATACAGGCCTAATTGGTGGTCGGGGTACAGAGGCACGAATACACCCCTTATCTCCACGAGGGTAGATAGGCCACCTAGGGTGACCACCTCTGCAATCTCCTCGTTCTAAGCCATGCGCACCTCTGCACCCCAACCCTAAGGACCCCCATCTGCCCCCAAGTCTTGGCTATGTCATCCCTAGTCCCATGCAGTGTCACATTATATGCCCCCAGTTCCAGGCTCCTTAGCGAGCCCTCCCAGGTCTCTATAGTAATGTCCAGCTGTTAATAGCACTCAAGTCCACTTAGTCCATTGTAGATTCAAAAGTCATTGGTGATGCCAGCAGTGTTTGCTCAGATCTCCGAGGTCTGTGATGTGTGGGCAGTGGAACTTCCGTCCACTCTGTTTGTGGTCTGGGAGGGAGTACCGACGTCTGCTGGACCGGCAGCTCCCCCTCCTGTAGCAGGTCCTGGCTCTGAAGAGCTTCCCAACATTCCTCTAACAAGCGGACTACATGGGTCCTGGAAGCATGCGTGAAGGACAAACAAAAGAGGAAGCCCCTTTTATTCTTAATCCGATGCCTGGTCAGTATTAGAAGGGCCAGTCTCATCAGCTTACGTTTTCAGATCTGTGTATACTTGCAGAATAGCCCCGTCCGGCCCCACAACTGCGGGGGCTTTCCTCGCCTCCTGTACCACAAGGTACCTTGTCCTTTTTCAAAGGATTATGATTATGATATCCTTGGCCTGACCTGACGAGGCAGGTACCCCATGGCCCTGTTTGCCCACTCAATCTCCCAAGGCTCAGGTTGCAGAGATGGTAGGAGCACCGCCACTACTCCTGAGACATAGGGAGTCAGGTCTTGTACCGCTGATGGAACTTCCCGCAGCCTGATGTTATGCCGCCTTGATCTGTTTTCTAGATCTTCAAATTTTTTCTCAAGACTCATAAGATGCGTAGTATTAGCAAAAATCTCCAACCTGTCACTGGATTGGGCAGCGATGATCTGGTCTGTGGCCTGATTGCAAGCATGGGTTCTTTGACCCAAATTCTTGATTTTCTGCTTCAGTTCCTTTACTACTATTGATAGCTTGGTTTGTAGCAGTTGTTCGAATTTTGCGAGGGAGAAATCTGATACGTTAACGTTTGGGTAGGAGCTTTCAGAATCTCTCTCCAATCCAGAGTCAGAGTTTGAGTCTTGAGGCAAGTCTTGACCCGGGGTCGAGTTGGGTGTTTGCTTTGGGAAGTGGTCAGTAATTATTTTTGATGTTGTATTCTTCTTTGGTTTCCCCATGACTCCTGGTTATAGATGATGGCTCCTGGGTGCTATAAATAGGGTCAGACTTCTCAGTCAGACAATACCAAAGGTGTGGACATGTTGAGAAGCATTATAAAGTTATAATTATCAGAAGGGGTTCCAGGGATCTTTCCCTCCTACATGGCCATATGAACTCCAATATTTGCAGTTTAGGATCTCCAGGTGTAGTGCATCCTAAAGTCTGGTGCATGTAGGGCGGGGTATGGATGATGTTAATTTGTAGTATCCAAAGGTTCCATGTAGCGGCCTCTGTCCCTTTTTTTGAACATCAAAATTCACTTCCCCATAGATTAGTGTTGCACAGCTAGGGTGTGGAGCACAAATATCTACTGTGTTAATGGTATGAGCAGGGAGGACCAACCTTAAGGCCCACTGCAGTCTGTTGGTGAGAGTGTGCGCCAAGCCTGTGAGGTAAACTCAAAAGGGCACCAACAGTCCCCATATCTTGCAGCTTGCATTGTAGAGGTCTAGCATTAAGATAATGGGGTACTGAGAATTCATGCAAGATGTTATATTGCCTTTAACGAGGGTAAAGTAATTGTGGAGTCCTTATCCCCCTATGCTGCAAGTAGGCCTAAGATAGCCAGTATGTTGCTGGTGTGACAGTATCCTGGGGGAGGATGAGCTGGAAGACCTAAGATGGCTGCGTTTTTGGCCGGCAGTTGCCATAGAAAGATATGAGCTGGCAGACCTAAAATGACCGCCAGGGTTCTGACGGAAATTGCTGTGTGATGAGGTGGATTAATTAGGCCAATATGGCCATTGCAGTGTTGTAGGGCAAGTTCTCTGGGCGGAAGTGCCCCAAAATGGCTGGCTTATTTCAGCCCTTTGGCCTCTTGTGGCTCACTGGCTTGGGGAAAGGTGTAGGCAGTTATTTGTTTCCCTCCCCTTATATGAGATGGAGTAGTGCTGCAATTTGTGCTCCACTTTTATGATGTGCCTAATGGGCCTAATATGGCCGCTGCATTTTTTTGGTGGGAAAGATGAGCCAAAATGGCTGCATACTGTATTGTGTTACAACCCTCCCCCCCATCCGCAAGGTACAGTCCAGGGGGAAGACAGCTCAGGAGTAAAGAGTTATGACACCCCGTCAAGAACACCAGCTACTCTCGGCAGCTGGAGCTGGCTGTTCTCCCCTATCCACCGGCTCCAGTTAGAAGGGTGCGCAGCGAGTAGGCCGGGAGATCTGAGATAGGAGCTTCTCTCCAAGATGGCAGAATGCCGCCAGACTCACCCCACTATGCGTCCTTTGTGCGACGAGGCATTAGACCCTAACAAATTCTGAAGCAGCTAAATTCTACTTTTAATCTCGGCCTACGAACCCTATGAAGATAAATTTGATCTTCCACGTCTTTCTCCTCAAGCACTATTTAGGGGTACACAAAATTCTTGTATTGGTGGTCCGAGGGCAAGAAGTATTTGATGTTCAGCACACCCTAAACTCCAGATAACTACTATGTATAATTTTCACATATATTTTTGTCATTAACTTTTAATTGAGCCAATTCCAGTTTTAAGTCAAGCACTGATCTCTAGGTATTATTACATTTTCAAAGCATAACATAGCAACACCAGCCTCGTAAACAAAATATCTAAAATTATCTCTCATAAAAATAGAGAATCCATAAACAAAATGTGAAAAGGATAGTTTATGCACCTGAAAAGAACATTTATATAAACAAAACTTTCTGTGTTTTTAATTTTTTCAAATTACATCAAAATACAAACCTAATAACCTGAACTAAAAAAGACTCAAAACTATAGACTACTTACAAAGTGAGATTAATGTTGGAATTTGTTTGGAGTAAGACCTCTAAAAATACTGTCAGTAATGCTATGGATTGAGGATAATCAAATAACCCGACTGACAACTGTGAGCTGCAAAGTGTTTCAGTCAGGACCAATATTAAGATTGAAGGTGGTAGCTCTATAGGCACAAATGCCTGACCATTTCTTGGTATCCAAAGTGGTCCCATATCATTACTAACAAGATTTAAATGAAAAAAAAACAATTCAAGGTCACCGATAAGGTAACTCTCGACCTCACTCCATGTTATATATATGCATTAGTTAGTTTACATTTCCATGATGTTATGTGATATTGTAGAAGTCAACAGCAGGATGGATAAGCATAACTAGAGTATAAATACCAGGTTAATGTATGTTAAAAGTAGTTATTGGATTTATCTGCACCATGAAGCTGCTGTTGATCTGTGTGCTCCTTGGAGCAGCTGGTAAGTCACCTTAAGTGAAAATATATTGACTGACCTTTCTTACAATTGTATGTTTCTAAATTTCTTGCATGGTATGTGCATGTTTGTACAGGTTTAGGCGTCAGTTTGTAACAAAAACATTATATTTTTATAGTAGTTTTTATCAAGTAAACCATGCAGGGCAATTACCTTGTTAAGAAGATAATGTCACTAATATTGAAAAAAATATTGAAAAAAAAGCAGCTGTTATTCAAACATCTATTTATATATTAGTATCACACCAAAAAATTGTACAAATCAACGTGTATTATGGAACTCAAAAACATCCAGGCTTTCACAAATATACAGTAATTTAAAATGTTCAAAAATGTTCAAATTGTATGCCTTTATGTTTCAAATTACTTAGTTTATGTTACAAAGCATTTTCAGATCTATAAATATATACATTTTATGTAAAATATTTGTGTAATGAATTGATATTTTACAATTACTAAAAAATAAAATTGTCCAAACTTAAAAACTGTTCCTAGGATATTTTGGATCACAGCTTGTTTTGTGTTATGGTACCCCTGACTTATATTTGACATTTATTTGACTCTCTCTTATCATATTGAAAAACAAGAATGGCATTTATAATGGAAATGGAGGAAGTTTAGTTCATCAACAAAGATGAAAGAGATGGACAAAGATGGACAAAGATTAAAGAGTTCTGGTAGATAACCAACTATAAATCTGTGCTCAATACCAGACAGAAGCTCCAAAGACTAGAAAAATATTAATATACATTAAAAATGGCAAAGTTGTAATGGAATTAAGAGTAGCTCTGGCACTATATAAATCCCTAGTAAGACCTCACAATAAATAGGGGATGCAGCTTTAGGCATCTCACCTTAACATATAAGGAAAACCTAATCAAATTAAATGTTTGTCCTAGAAATTGCTAACACATGTTAAGTAGAATAATGGTTCTGAGAATAATCCATTTAACAGGTTTGTGGTCAGGAAGGAATTTATTTCCCCCCTAGATAACACAGTTATGTATGTTTCACTGAGTTAAAATGATTTATCTAATATTGTATGTGTTGGAGCAATTTCCTGCCCCCCCCCCCCCTTGCCTATGGGGAATGATGCAGCTTTAGTTTCATCTTTGTTTTAATAGATACTTTTTCACTAGCAGTTATTTATGAAAACACACCTAGCTATGATTGTGCAAATATACAGTGCATCAGAGGTGTAGATATAATTTGACTGTCTCAACAATAATATGTAAATATTATTATCAAGAATAAACTACAATATCTCTAATATGTTGAGATCACCACTAATATGCTATACACCAACTTACTCATGGTCATAGCAGTAAACACTGATTAACACTGAAACACTGGTCTCACACCTCATACATCACTTTATCACAGCATAATCAAAGCAATACAGAACACAAATGTAAACTATCTTATATATATAATAATTTATACGTATTTATGACACTAATAAGAGTTACATTTATATTCCTCAGCTGCCTTTGATGATGATGATAAGATTGTAGGAGGTTACACCTGCACCAAGAACTCTGTCCCATATATTGTGTCTCTGAACTCTGGTTACCATTTCTGTGGAGGTTCCCTGATTAACAACCTGTGGGTTGTGTCTGCTGCTCATTGCTACAAATCGTAAGTAACAAGGACTATATATAGTTATTTAGCAGAGAGATCTCTGGGTTTCATCATTTGGCTAAAGAGTGCAGTTAGAGTGCACTAAGTGCTCTGTGAATAGTGCGCTTCACGTAATCTCTATTAATAATTCAGTAATAATATGTTTCAAGTCTTATGATTCTCACATGAATTTCTACTTAGTGGTACTCTTTTGTTTAATAATCCCCTCACCACAATTTGTTTAATGGCATGGTATTGCTGTGTTAATTTCTCGCTATGTATATATTCTTTTCTTACTGCATTACTTTTCATTTTTGCAGGAGCGTTCAAGTCAGACTGGGAGAACACAACATCGGTGTGAGTGAGGGCACAGAGCAGTTCATCAGCTCTTCCAGGGTCATCAGACATCCCAACTACAACTCTGCCACCATAGACAATGACATCATGCTCATCAAGCTGTCCTCTGCAGCCACTCTGAATTCCTATGTGAAGGCTGTGGCTCTGCCCTCTGGATGTGCCGGCGCTGGCACCAGCTGTCTGATCGCTGGATGGGGCAACACCCTCAGCAGTGGCAGTAAGTTTTATAAACAATGTAGTGCATACTCATTTTATAGAATATCTATCATGATATCAGATGGTTCAAGTTAAACAATATACTAACATTACATGTTCTAATAAGATAAATATGTTTTAAAATGTTCATGAATCTGCATTATGAGCTGATGCCTACAAGTGGGATATACTACTTCTTGAAATATTTTAAGATTACATATTAATACTATCATTTGTAATGATTGTTATTTTGTTTTCAGCCAGTAATCCAAGTCTCCTTCAGTGTCTGAATGCCCCTATCCTGACTAGTTCCCAGTGCAGTGGTGCCTACCCAGGAAAGATCACTGGCAACATGATCTGTGTTGGCTTCCTTGAAGGGGGCAAGGATTCCTGCCAGGTAACACATTTTGCCTCCCCTTTATTACTATCCAAAATAGTTTTTAATATACATTGAAAACACTGAATTGTATGTTTCCTAGCAATTCTGTTACCTTCCTCTAATACTGACCACAGTTCAGTCAGGCCATCTAATAATATTTATTTCCTCAGGGTGACTCTGGTGGACCTGTGGTGTGTAATGGACAGCTCCAGGGCGTTGTCTCATGGGGAACTGGCTGTGCACTCAGGAACTATCCTGGTGTCTACACCAAAGTCTGCAACTATGTCTCCTGGATCCAGAACACTGTGGCTTCCAACTAAAATCCTGAAAATGATCAACTATACACTCATTATTCGCTTTCATTCTCTTCCTTTCATCACCTTATTTCTTACTGATTACAATCAGGACATAAAATATGGTGCAAATAAAAGATTGATCTGAATATCTGGTCTGTGACATGTTTTTATTTTGGGTTCCCATTGTGTGTGTAATTAGTCTGCAAAGTCATAAACACTGAGGCAGGATCACTTGTTTTCATTGTTAATTTCCTTTTATATAAAAGGTGGCTGACAACTGAACAATTATTCCAAAGATTACACATACATAATATTACTATTCAATTTGTTATAGAGAATATAATCTCATTAGAAAGATATCTTGACAAAGTTTGATTTGGTTAGGTAGTCCTTCATATACAAAACTATCTGAGGCATGGTAAACTTATTGGCCTACAAAAGCATTGATTGCATATTTAGAATCTACAGGGATTTCCTTTAAGTCCCCTAAAACACTTCTAGTAAATTCAAAATTGCACTTTAGTGTCAAAAGCAGTGTCAAAGACACCACAAAGCATTCTAGACAGAGTGAAATACTGTGGCTATTTTGTCCTGGAAACCCTCTTCACATAGCACATTTAGCATATTTGTAAGACAATTATTTAATAACTGTTGTTTTGTTTATGGTCAATTTTCAAAATTCCTTTAGTGTTTGAGTACTCCCATTCCTATTAGTGACCAGTGCAGAGGTATCTAATCAGGGATGATGACTGGCCATATTATACTGTATGTTTTAATATACTTGATAGTTGCAAAGATTACTGCAACTATATGCACAATATATGTTATCTTCCTTCTTGTACTCCAGGATTGTGTCATCTATTGTCCCCTTTATTGTAGAGAAATACAAATATACTTAAATGTTTTAGTGTATAGATATATATTTATATAGCATTTATCACTTTTGTAGCGTTTGTGACATTTTGCTACATGTAAGCTCTGAACCAGTAATTTTCCATTGTAGGATGTAAGCTATGTTAAATATGCATGTCCCATGAGTTAGCAAGTTTTAATAGACAGTCAATAATTATATATAGTCTAAACAAAATGTGCTTTAGCAGTACACAAGGCCAAAAGCCAACAACAATAATTTAACCTATGCGCAGGAATTGCAACTTGGGGGTGTTGTATGCAGATAATGTGACGTGCCAGACACAATTAACACGTATAAGCTGCGTGCATCTTATTTTATTGGTCTACTAATATAAATAATATCTTATTGGCTTAAGCAATGGATTGTACGGGCAGCAGCAGCCATTTTGGATGTCCTTTTTTTGTTTCTGATACACGATTGTCTAATAAAATGTATTAATAAGAAAATAAAGAGTCCTTTATTTTTTGATATCATGATTGGGTTTTGGAGTAAAATGTGGTTTGTGGGTATGATTTTTGCTACAACGTTTGACGAGCCAAGCCAGAGGTGCACTAATTGTCCATAGATAACAGCCTGAGCTTCAGAATTCATAGGGGAGATGTTTGCAAATAATCATGGACAACATTAGGGGTGAGCAGAGCAGATTTTATGAAAATCTGTGTGTAGGATTGCTTGACATGCGTATCTTCCAAGGGCAACTTTAGCTTGTAAGGAGTGATGGGACGAAGTTGCAAAAAATTACATCACCCAGACTGACTTCTATCCGGAACCTGGTATGATTGCATTTTTTGTTGTTGATAACCTAACAATGCTAGGTGGTATTAAGTAAAATAGTTTAATTTGCTTTTTTGTGCTTCAAAGTGTTATTTTTGAATGCAAACATGCATCTTATCTTACTTACTTTGCTTTTTGTCCATATTCTGTTTTATTTTTGAAAAAAATGCTTTTTATTTACTGATATAAGTTACCCAGTAGAGATTTAAAATGGTGTCTGTACAGAAAGCTGACAGTTTTCACAGCTGTAACACAGATTCTAGCCCCACTCTTTGAATCTGGCACAACGCCCAGCCTAGCACAGAGGCTGAGATTTACGGTATTTTTCCTCAAGATGGAAATTTATTAGGAAAGATAAGAACTAACTGTTGTGTCTTTTGTTTTTGGAAAGTTGTTGTGAAAATGTTTTGTTGATCTAATGTGCCTTATGTTTAGCTTTTTGAAGTTGTGATTAATAGACAATTGTTAATAGTGACACATCTGTATTTAAAGTTAGTGAGAAATATAAGCTATTGCCCAGTCCACCTTAAATAATATCCGTACCAAGTCTGTGAAACTAACAGTAAGAAATCGCCTGTTTTGTTATTTAGTCATGTTTCAGAAATTGTTTTTAAAAGAAGGTTTTATGACTTAATGATGGTTTTCTATAGTGTAGCATCTTTGCCCAAGTTCCATTCCCCCTTCCCCCTTGTAACTTTAAAGCTACAGAGCGGAGAAGTGAAAAGTTGTCTTGTAAAGATGAAAGAATGTATTATAGTGAGGTACTTATGTAGATCAGATCGCAAAGAGTAATTGTCTACCTGCCCACTCAATAAGAAGTAAAGCAATGCTATTTACTGCTAGTAAATAAGAGTGACCTACCCTGTTGTTGTGCCAGGTGTTTTACACCTTCTGCACCAGCATTCGATTAAGGAGCAAGGGTCAGGTGGGTGTGGGGAAAGGAGGGATGGCAGAGAGAACAGTTGCTTGCAACAGGGGTGAAGCTTCACCCCTGTTGCAAGCAAATGTTCTCTCTGCCATCCCTCCTTGCCCCACAACCACCCGACCCTTGCATTCTCTTAATTTATAGAAACTCATATGGCTCCTTCTAATAAAAATAAAAATAAAAAAACAACAATTTATTAAAGTCATAAAGTCTCTTAGCTACTCACCTACCACAGCCATTCTGATAAACCTTATCACACTATTTTCCCTGCTCCTTAATCTTTATTCCACTACTATCATATTTTAGGAGAATAATTATTCCCCCCACAATCATTACACAATTCTTTCTCATTCTTTTCTATTTCTTATAACCTACTGCCTCTCTCTCAGACTTTCCTTTGCAATCTCTTCATATCACGTCCCCAACAATATTACCATCTCACCTTCCTTGCTCTCCTCTTCTATGGCCCCATGAGCTCCTCTCCCTCCTTCAGTCACAATATCATCCCCTCCCTAATACTCAAAAGCAGAACTAGCACAGTAAGTCCCAGTCCCATCTTCTATACCTTTCATTCCTCCTTCTCCTGGCTGCGGGAGATATATCCCCTAACCCAGGCCCCTTACTCATCTCAACTTGCGGTCAGCCACACTCTGGTTCAAGGCTAGTAAACACCCATAACACCCAGAATCGCATATCCATCACATGTCACAAACCTTCAACTCTACCTTTCTCCTGCGCCCTCTGGAACACACAATCTATCTGCAATAAATTTACTTTCACTCATGAACTATTCACTATCAACTCGCAAAATCTACTGGCTCTTACTGAAACCTGTCTCTCTTTCTCAAACACTGCCTCCCCTGCAGCACTCTCTCGTGGTGGTTTTCACCTCATCAACACACCTAGACCTGGGAACAAGCAAGGTGGTGGTGTGGATGTTTTGCTTTCCACTCGCTGTACATTTTAGGTTATACCCCATGTCCCATCCCTGACAGTGCCACCTCACTTTACAACTATACTCTCTCTTCCACCATTGACACTCTGGCCCCCATAATCACACGCAGATGCCCTAACTCTCATCCACAACCATGGCACACTACTCAAAGAGGATACATCCAGAGGTGCTCCCGCACTGCTGAACGACTATGGAGGAAATCACTCACTTTAGCAGATTTCCTCCACTACAAATGTATGTTACTCTACTATTCCTCCTCCCTTATCCTTACCAAACAATACTACTTCACATCAATAATATCACCTTTGTCCTCTAACCCCAAGTGTCTGTTCGCCAATTTCAATACTCTCCTCCGCCCACCACTTCCTCCCATTCCTTCCTCTCTCACAGCTGAAGACTTTGCTATAAAATTCAAAACATTTGCAATGAACTCTCCCCTCATAGTGGTTTATACACTCCACCCTCTCAACTAACCAACAACACCCACTTCTCCCTACTTCAATCCCAAAGCCACCATGAACTGCTTTCATTGGGCTACAGAGGACAAAGTCTCCAGCCTGTTATCATCCACTCGTCTCACTACCTGTCCTCTAGATCATATTCCATCTCAGCTTATCACTCCCCTTTCAACCATACTAATATCAGCACTCACACACCTCATCAACCTTTCCCTAAATACTGGCACATTTACATCTTCTCTAAAACATGCCATAATTACACCCATCCTCAAAAACCCACATCTGACATTGCATCTCCCTATTTCGCTACTTCCCCAGGCTTCCAAACTGCTGGAGCGGCTCGTCTATAACTGCCTTACCAACTTTATTTCCTCTAACTCCCTTCTTGACATCTTCCAATCTGTCTTCCAGGCCCCAACATTCCACTGAGGCAGCTCTCAGTAAAGTCAGTAATGACTTGCTCTCTTCCAAGTCAAAAGGTCACTTTTCCATGCTACCTCTTCTAGATCTCTCAGCTGCCTTTGTCACAGTTGACCATCCATTTCTACTCCATATCCTCTTCTCCCTCGGTATTCAAAACACTGCTGTCTTGTGGTTCTCATCATACTTCATTCAGTGTCTCCTTCTCAGACACCTCGTCCTCTACCTACCCCCTGTCTGTTGGCAAACCCCAAGGTTCAGTCCTACGCCCCCTTTTCTTCTCCATCTACACATCCCTACTTGGTACCCTAATAAACTCTTTTGGGCCCTCTTTGCCCTCTTCATTCTGCTAATGACCTTTTTCTTTCTACAACTCTTGTCACCTCCTCTCATTCTCGCCTTCAGGACTTTTCTTGTGCTGCCCCTATTCTCTGGAACTCCTTGCCTAACTCCACCAGATTGTCCTCCTGCCTCAAAATATTCAAAACCTCACTAAAAGTGAATCTCTTTAATGAATCATATCACCTTCCACCCTAACATGCTCATCACCTCTCTCTCCTTTTTTTACCACACACAATACCTTTAGGTTATAAGTCTGTGAGTTTCAAACCTGCAGGGTGCTTTGGGGAAAGCACAACGGACACTGGATTAAAGGCTCAAAGACCGGGCTCTCCTTGTTTTGCTATGTTTGATTTGTATTTACCTTTGCCTGAAACTTATCTTGTGTACAGCGCTATGGAATATGTTGTCGCGTTATAAACAATAATAATATATATTTTGTTTTATTTTTATTATTTTGGTCCAATTATGTGTAGGATTAGATATTGGTGAATATATATATATATATATATATATATATATATATATATATATAATTTGCTCAAATTTGATTGTTTTTAGTTTTTGATTATAACAAAGTGATTTGAGAAGATCTATACATAGAAACTATTCTTTAAGCTCACAATTATTTAATTATATGTTCTTTGTTGTTTGTCTTGTCTGGATCCTAATTACAGTGCCTTGCAAAAGTATTCACCCCTTGACTTTTTACCTATTTTGTTACATTACAGCCTTAAGTTCAATGTTTTGTTAATCTCAATTTTACGTGATGGATCAGAACACAATGGGAAACATATATACATAAAACATTTTTTTTGGAATAGAAAACAGAAAATTGGCATGTGCATATGTATTCACCCCCTTTGTTATAAAGCCCATAAAAAGCTCTGGTGTAACCAATTACCCATAGAAGTGTGCAATCTAAGTGATCACATGATCAGTCATTACATATACACACTTTTCTTGAAAAGCCCCATAGGCTACAACACCTAAGCAAGAGAAACCACTAACCAAACACTGCCATAAAGACCAAGGAACTCTCCAAACAAGTAAGAGTTCTGTAAATTAAAGGAAGTAAATCCTCAAAAAATCCATGTTTTGAGGCAACAAAACACAAACAATCCCAAGGGGGGGGGGGTGAATACGTTTGCACGGCATGGTATAATCACAGATTATAAAACTTTCATTCAGCAGTCTTTAATATCTGGACTGTGAACTGTGTGCTATGGATTCCATTATTGAGAGACTTTTACATTATTCCACAGATCATAGCGTACTATTATAATTGTGTTTTTAAAATATATATGTTTTTTTATTGTTTGAATGTATAATTGTGATTTTCTTTTCCAATGCTCTTTTTGGGAAGGTATTAAGGTAAACGTTGCAATTTACTATTTCCCTTAAGCTATTTTTCTTCAGTAAACAACCCCAGCAAATTATTTTCTGAAATAACCTGCTAGAGACATATAATACCTACATAATTTCTCTCATAAGCACTCACGTAGCTATGTATAAGCCTTTTAGGGTTCCTACTACAGCCATGATACATCGTTACATAGTTACATAATAATTGAGGTTGAAAAAATACATTTAGTCCATCAAATTCAACCTTTTAAGATTTCCTCTGATCTGCAGTATTCAGATGAATTATTAATTTGTAACTGATCCAGGCAAAGGTGAACTTAAAAAAACCCAAGTGAAACCTGCCAATTGTTTCAAAAGGGAAAATAATAACTTCCTTTCAGACATCAGATACTGGTGATCAGACTCCCTCCTGGATCAATACTCTCTAATTAACCAGGATAACTCTGAATGCACTTTTTATTTAAAAATATATTAAATCCCTTTTTAAAGTTATCTATCGCATCAGCTGTCACCAACTTATTTGGTAGAGAATTTCACAGTTTAACCCCCTTTACTGTGAAAAACCCTTTTCTTTCTTTCAGATGATATATTTTTACTTCTAACCTCAAAAGATGTCGTCTTGTCAGTTGAAAATCTCTTGGCACAAAAATTTCAATTGACAAAGCCTCATATTGACCCTGGATATATTTATACTAGCGACTTGCCCGTCAAAAAATGACGGCAATGTGATGTATATGTTTGTGAAGTTGTTTAGTTATTTAAATATTTTTTTGACCCTTGTAAATATTGTGATATGAACATGTATTTTTGTAAAATGTTGATGTAATGGTTTTTTAACATGAAATTTGTATCTAAAGAATTGTTCACTTTAATATACATAGAATCCAGAGGAAAGTAAAAAGTAAAAAGACTTTTTGAAACGTCCCAAATTTTAACATGAAGTTTAAAATATCTGTAAGCAATAACCTTAAAAGTATATATTTTTAAAATTGAACTTTATTTTTTATGTAACTTTGGAAGTTTTGCAAAACATTTGTCTAATTTTGAACATTATAAACAGGAACATAGTAAATACATTTTGTAACCTAATTTTGAATTAAAAGTATTAACATTTGAATGTAAAAACAGTTTAACTTTAAATTAATCATTATTAACATGCAATTTGTATCAGAATAATTGTTAAGTTTAATATACATTGAATGTAGAGGAAGGCATACAGTAAAAACTCTCCTTAAACCGTACATAATTAAAGTAATTCATTACTGAGCACATAAACTGGCGATAAACATTAATGTAGGTAGTAATCTTAAGATAACAGAGAATATTTACATTGTGACTTAAAAGGTGCTTGAGCTCTTAACATGAACTTTGTAATATGTTGAATGAAATAACTTGAAAATATTGTTTTTAAACTTGTAACATTAGAAACATTAACATAGTGACTTAACATTTTAACATAATTTTTCATAGAAATGCATGGCAAGTATTTTGTTTGGCGAATTATCCATAAACATGACTTCCATTAATTATGACTGAATTAAACAACTAATTGTTTTGTATTTTTGAATGTTTTTCCAAAATGTTTGCATGGCTTTAGTTTGTATCCTGCAAAGTTATAGTACTTCATAGTAGACAATGTTTTTAGTAAAAATACGTCCATCTTCTAATAAATCACCTTGACTTTCATTGTTTTCAATGTAAACTTTAATAGCCTGTGGATTTTTGCACCGTGACAACGCAACGTACAATTGACCATGTGCAAAAACTGGTTCTTCCAAGAAAATACCCACAGATTTGAAAGTTTGACCTTGTGATTTATTAATGGTCATGACAAATGCCATAATAATGGGAAATTGTCTTCTTTGAAGTATAAAAGGGAGACTACTTTCACTTGGTGCTAAATCTATTCTTGGTATGAAAACTCTCTCTCCTTTATGGGTCCCAGTTAAAATTTCAGCATCTATAAAATGGTCCTTTAATTGTTGAACAATTAATCTTGTGCCATTGCATAGGCCTTTTTTGGGGTTCATATTTCGCAGTAACATGATAATTGCACCTTTCTTTAGCTGCAAAATATGTGGTGGCATTCCAGAAGGAGTTAAAGAGTTTATGAATTCAGTTGAAAAGTTTGCCTGACTTTCATTGTCATCAGCAAGTACAGAATCAGCACTGTGATAATTTCTTTGTGGTGCATAAATTTTTTTTAAGATTTCATTATTGAGTATTAATGCATCTTTATTTTTACACGTCAGTATAACTTGGTTGGCAAGCTCAGAATATTCTTCGTTATTTATGCTCCCTTCAAATATAGCCAATATAATATCTTGTTGACAAATCATATGAGGTGGGATCTCCACAGTGTCGTCAGGTAAATGTAGTATTTTTTCTGTTCTGCCTTCTCCAATTTTAATAAGCCAATCATTGAAATCAGTTTGGCCTTCTGATCTCATATTTTGTTGCAGTTGAAGATGGGTAAAATGTTTCCATACTGTACTTGACTTTATACATGTTTCGATAATGTCAGTTCGATTTCCATGTACAACGACAGGTAATGTTTGTCTAAAATCGCCACCCAACAACATTACCTTTCCACCAAATGGAAAAATATTATCCATGACTTCACGAAGCAAACGGTCAATACATTGGAGGGCATAGCATGACATCATTGTGGCCACATCTATTATAATTAATTTACATTTCTTCAATTTCTTTGCTTGTAAGGATGTCATGCGAATATCTGACACAGAATTTTCTAAAATAGGCACTGGCAGTTTAAATCCACTATGAACAGTTCTTCCACCTTCTAATAAAAGTGCAGCAATTCCAGTAGTGGCAAACGCCATTGCTATTTTTCCTTGTGCTCGTACTGAACTCATTAATAAATTGTACAAATATGTTTTTCCTGATCCGCCAGGTCCATCAAGATAGAAATAACGCTCTGTCACCATGTCATCATCTATAGCATTTTTAATGGCATGAAATGCTTGCAATTGTAGTGTATTTAAAGTTGCAAGTCTTTCTTCTGTTCTTTCTGCTTGTAGTTGAATGTCATAGTCTTCAAAGTTAATGTCATCTATAAGACCTGGATCAGGCAAATTAAAACTTGGACAACTTAATCCATGAGTTAAAAAGACTTCTTGGATTTCCATTAACGCTTTTAAGTGTGCAATGGGTTCATTGTATCGTCGCATAAAGTCTTCAGCCATATTACTTTTAAAAGTCTCCCACAAAGCTAATGCATTTGGAGCATTTGAGAAGATACAAATAAAAGCAAATTGTTCTCTCATCTGTCGTGGCATTTGACATTGTGCTGCTTCTTCTAAACATCTTTCCCACTCTGTATCATCAGCGAGTAAGTTTCTATGTCTTGCAGCTAAATGGAAGGATTCATATACAATGTCATTAACAGTTCTTAATTGTTCAAAACTTTGTGCTTCTGGAACATTTAAAAGTAATATCCATAAGCAAAAACGTTCAACATCTCTTGGACTGACTGTGTAAATTCGTGGAATTATTTTATTGCCTCTGGTTTTTCTTGCTCTCCATAATCCATTCACAAAAACATAGTGATATGGAATTTCAATATATAAGTATTGTGTTGCTTCAGCATCAGTGGAATTTAATGCAAACCATGCAGTTAGTGTAGTGTGACGATCTTCACTTTGGGCCAATGCATTCATTTCCTTTCCAGCATGGAAATAGACTAAATGTCGTTGTGGCAAATGTACTGCTAACCTATATACTGCATGTGATCTATAATGCATTTCAAATTTTAAAAGCCGCCACATAGCTTCTGGCGCACAGACATAGCGAGCATCTACATGAGATGCAAGTTCATCATGTACTAACTCACTACTTTCAGGGTTGTCTGCACTTTTGACGACTACAGTAGCTGCATCGTAACCTTTGTATATATATTTGTAGACATATTTAATGGATTTGATGGAAGTGCAGGCTTCTACGTTGATGTGGGCGTTGTACTTCATGAGTAAATGTGGATTGTAGGGTACTACATATCTATTGTCCACTTTTTTTCCACAAATAATGGCACTATCTCCTTCTCTTCTTTTATAAAGTGGATATCCATCACAATTTGCAAATGTTTTGTCTCTATAATCTTTTGGAAAATCTTTTGAACATTGATTATTTTCCATACATGGTGATTGTGGATTAAGGTCACCACAGGGTCCATGAATCATGCGATGAGTAACAATCTCATATAGTCTACCATATAGTTCTGGATCTGGTAGTTCAGCAACTATGACTGCATCCACTTTGTCCGAAGTATCTAATGTATCTTTCTCTTGAAGTATTATGAGAAGATGTGCATGTGGAAGGCCTCTTTTTTGAAATTCAGTGGTATATACATAAGCAAGACATTTGCCAAATAACTGATTTATAGTGAAGTCACGTATTAATTCATTTAATTTGATCTTAAAAACTCTGGCTACTAAATCTGGTCGATCTGAAGCACTTTGTCCATGAAGTAGATTTTGATTAATTTCTGGCCATTGTGGATTACATGTAAATGTCACAAATAAATCTGGTTTTCCAAATTTTGTCACAATAGCCATAGCATCATTGTATCTTTCTCTCATATTTCGAGGAGATCCTTGAAAGGAAGATGGTAAAATGATGGCTTTGCCAGCTGTCATGTCTCTGCTTGTAGCCACGTCAGCAACATAGTCCATGAGTCCACAATATTGTTCTACATGTAGTTTATCTTGTTGATATTTTATAAAGTTTAAATTATTTGCCTCAACTTGCAAATATGAATCAATTATCCATTGTTGTGTTAGTTTTCCACCACATAAAATTGGATTAAATTCATCTCTAATGGCAATTTGAGCTACTTTAAATTCAAGCATAGAAACATTATTTCGGATTCTGGCTTTAGCATTTGGGTAACTGGGAAGGGTTAATTTTGGTTGCCAACCTGCTTCTCCATGTGGGAAAAAGATGGGATATGTCATTGGATCTAAATTTGGACTTAAGATATTAATATTAATAAATGGTTGCTCCTCATTTCTGGGATATACTCTAATGTCTCTTTGAAATGGTGGTTCTCCTTCATCATTCTGAAAGACCATTGCAACCTCATTTGATGTTGGCAAGTTATAACGACGTTTATCAGTATGTCTGTCTCTTTTAAGCACCATATTAACCTTTGGCATGGGTAATTGATGTCTTTGTGCATGAAGTAGTTGTTCATTTTCTACTTCTGCCAAATTTTTGTAAGCTTTACTGTAGGGATTGTTGTCCATAATGTTATTTAGCTCTATAAAAACACTGGGTAAGCATTTTTTATTTTCTTCCATCTGCATACGTTGGTCAACAGCTTCCATTGTATCTAGGACATATAGTTGAGCGAATTTTCTTTGCTCTCCTTCCTCTGGATGTAAATGTGAAGTCCGATGATAAATTTGTCCTTGGACTTTAAAACAGTAAGGACCATGTCCTGGTACATTAGCAGCCAATGTTGCCCCCATAGATGCAAATGATATGGCACTATTGTAGGATCTTATGTTTGTCTTAAAATTTTTGTAATTTGGAAAAGTAGGTTCAGTCATAATATTTTGTAAATAGGTTGGAAATTGTTTTCTTTCTGGACGTTTGAACTTTCCTTTTTGACAACAACTAATAAATTGTCCATCTCTGGGTCTCTCCTGTTTAAAATAATAGCCTCAAAAATTGACATTGAGTAGTCATGTCACCACAACTATGAACCTCTACTGCTAAAGACTTGAGTAAAGGACAATTTGCAAAGCATATCGGATGTTGACTTTCATATTCATCAGGTGAAAAGTTATGAAATGTTTCAACAACAGGTTCTAAATGTTTAGTTTTTTTCGTGGATTTTCTTGGTATATGTTGTCCTTGTTTGGTTGAAATGTCCTGTAAGTTTTTAGTAAGAGTTTGTAAATGCTTTGTTTTTGTAGTTGCTTTTTTTGGTCTGTCTTGACTGGTATCTTGTAAAATGTCATCTGATGTTTTAGGAACAGTTTGTAAATGCTTTATTATCTTTTTATTTTTTTTGGTTGTATCTTTCATTTTTGCAGCTGATATTCTTTTATTTGCAAGTCTTTTGCGTTCTTTTTCTCGTCGAATTTCTTTCTCCTCCGGTGTCTGCTGGGCGGCCCATCTCTCTTGTCTTTCTCTAGTTTGACGTCTTTTCTTCTCTTCTTTGGTCTCGTTATCAGCCATATTTATCTGTAAAGGAAAAAAAATAAATGTAATTGTGTATATTTTAATTTGTAATTCCTGTTAAAGATTCTTGTGCACAATTGGTGAAATAAAAGGCAAATCATGAATGTATCATTTATATTTAGTTAAATTTATAATTCCTGTCCTCACTGGCTAAGAATTTGGCCAATGGAATACTGCTGTAAATAAGCATGTAACATATTTTTTTTAAATAATGGTTTTATTTATTAAAAATGTTGTTTGTGGATAGATATTTACCACTGCAAAACTTCTTTGCTAAAAAAAAAAGTGATGTGGTTATTGAGCTATGTATTGCATAGTAGCAATTTAAATAGAATAAGGGAGATAGTAAATTATTTTTTTTATTTTTCTGTTGACACGGATGCAACTGAATGCAGTTTCTTTAGTTTTATACTTTAGTACTTATTATACTGTACCTTGGTTGAAGTGTGATTTAAATCCGAATGTTTGTTGGTCCTCGGTTCAAAATCATTGTCCAATGGTGTGTTCCTCTGTTGGAAGTCCTCGTCCGATGGTGTGGTCCTGTGGCGATAGCCCTCGTCCGATGTTGTGGTCCTGTGGCGATAGCCCTCGTCCGATGGTCTGGTCCTGTGTTGAAATTCCTCGTCTGCTGGTCTGGTCCTGTGTTGAAATTCCTCGTCTGCTGGTCTGGTCCTGTGTTGAAATTCCTCGTCTGCTGGTCTGGTCCTGTGTTGAAAGTCCTCGTCCGATGGTCCGGTCCTGTGGAGAAAGTCCTCGTCCGATTGTCTTCACGCAGTATCTGTTGTAATATAAAATAGAAAATGTTGTTTGAGTGAAATGTCTTTTAAATAAGTAAAAAATGTATGAATTTGGCTGTATTGTATCAGTTATGGTTATTTTTTTCTATATATTTTTTTTTTTCTTTCTGTACAATCCCACGGCTTTTGTTATTCTTATTTAAGGTTCTTAGTAAGGCTTGTGGGTTGTGATATATGAAATAAGAATATGAATTTATTTTGCTATGTGTTTATGTTATTTTTTGTACAATCCTGTTTTGTGCGCACCACTTGTGGTATACTTATTTAACCTTTATTGGGATGGTTATAGTTAGTGAAACATGAAATAATATAATTAATGTAGTTTGCTATGTGTTTGTGTTAGTTTTTGACAATCCTATTTGTGAGCACCACTTGTGCAAAAGTTATTTATTCTTGATTGTACTGGTTATAGGTTGTTAAACATTAAAGAAGAATGTTAATGTAGTTTCCTATGTGTTTGTGTGATTTTTTGTACAATGCTATTTGGTGCGTAACACTTTTGTTATTCTTATTTTTGCTTCTTTGTAAGGCTTATAGGTTGTTAAACATTGAATAAGAAATTCTGTTTTGTGTGTAGCAGTTTGTGTCTCATTCAATTGCGATTTGGCTAATAGCATATTTTTTTAAAGAAGTTTTTAGTCAGTGAAAAACTTTATTTTGGATAGATTTTTAGTAACTAAAAACTTGTTTTAAAAAAAATGTTATGTTGTTATTTAGAGCACTATTCAATTGGGCAAATTGCAATTGAATGAGGGCCTTTGTGTGTACCATATGTTGCATAGTTTGCCCCTCATTCAATTGCAATCTCCCTTTCTACGAAATTCCAGCTGCTTACATGATGGATTGCAATCGCATCATGCAATTATTTAATATAGGGAGTCCCAAGCCCCCTTTATCATATTTTTTATTGGAGATATAATTTCTTATTCTTACCTTTTGATCTAAATATATGTAGCTATCTATGATTTTGTGTGTTGATTTGATTGCATATAAGGATAGCATATCTTGTATTGCTCTGAATATTTGTTATTTTTGGAATGATTATCATTTTGGTTGCCGCAATTCTTTCTATCCAGGATAAATTCTATTTGTTTTACCTTTTCCTTTAAATTATCTTTAAGCAGATTTTGTATGTTGAAATTAATTTTAATCCCCAAATGAGATATAAAGCTTGATCTCCAATTGTAATTATACTGGTCTGATAGACATTTTTTTTGATCCATTCTTAAACCTCTTCCTAAAATGTCTGATTTGGCATAATGAATCCTGAAATATGAGATTTCACTAAATTCTTCTAAAATTTATAATATAATATTTTTGCACAAAGCTTGGCATCTGCATTTATCAAAGATATTGGGTGGGTGGGAATTTTTATAATCTTCTGGAGCTTTCCCATTTTTTAGAATGTTTATTATTTTTGCTTCCAGGAATTCTGATGGTGCTCTCCCAAGATATTTAATTTAATTGAACAGATTTTGTATATGTTCACTTAATTCTTCTATAAAATCTAGATAATATATGAGATCGAACCCATCTTGGCCAGGTGCTTTGTTCTTCCTACCTGACTTAATAGCCTCCTCTATTACTGATTTTGTGAAATCTCTGTTTAAATAATTTAAGTCATCTTGATTAATTTTAGGGAATATCAGAGGATTCAAAAAGGTAGTTATTTTATTTTTTTCGGTTCACTGGTCAGATCTTTTTCCAAATTATATAGCAAGCTATAATATTCCTTGAATGTTTCAGCTATTTTCTCTGGGCGTAGTTGTTTTTTTACATTCATGTCTATGCATGTTACTTTGTTTTCTATCTGCTGTTTTTTTATTCTATTTTCTAAAAATATTCCCAGACTTGTCTCTCATCAGGAAGAAAGCTTGGCGTTTTTTCCATATTAGATTGTCCGCTTGGTCCTGTAATATCTTTTTTATTTTTAGGTTAGTCATATTTATATGTAACTCTTACTCTTTACTGTGAGATAGTTTATTTAAACTCTGTAAATGTTCAAGGTCTATATACATCTGCCTTAAAGTCTTACCTCTTTGTTTTATCAGAGTAGCTTTACGAGAAATCAATAATCCTTTGACTACAGATTTGTGAGCACTCCAGAGTACCGAAGTGGAGTAAACTGATTTTTCATTTTCTTTAAAATAATTTTTAATCTCCCCTTTTAAAAACTTTACGGATTGTAAGTTCCTAAATAATATTGGATCTAATCTCTAAGTCGAATTGTTTTTTTGAATTTCTCTAAGCTCCTCTTCATTTAAACAAATCATGGAATTATCCGAACATGGAGTTAGATGTATTTTTGCTTCTTTAATCGTTCTCATTGTTAGAAGGTCAATGAAAAATTATCTTACCTCGAATAAGAATTAAAGCAGTTGGAATAATATGTAAATTATTTTTCGCAAGGATGTAGAGTCCTCCAAAGATCTAAAAGTCCTGAGCTAGATATCTCCTTTGAGAATTCCCTTGATTGCTTTTTTATTTGGAGATCTGATTTTTCCATATCCCGGATCAATTCATAGTCTGATTTATAACCAGGTTGAAATCCCCACAGATACAAATCAAACCTTTCTTAACTCTGTTGATAATCTTTAGAGTTCTAATTGGTTCTTATTTGGAAAATAAAGATTAGCCAGTGTGATATATTTATCATTGATAAGCCCTCCCCAAATTATATATCTGCCACATGGGTCAATTTGTTTATACTCCTCTGAGACTTTAAGTTTATTGTGAAAGAATATTGTGACACCCCTTGCCTTATTATTATAAGTGGTGTCAAGCCTAATTCCAAACTTTGCATTATTTGTATATCGTAGAGCTCTATCTCTCAGGTGAGTCTCCAGTATACAAACAATGTCAGCATCAATGCTACCATAGTTCTTAAATGCCAGTTTTCTCTTGGATGTGGAATTAAAACCATTTACATTATGTGACAACATTTTTAGCCCTATCCAGGAGAAAAAAAAATTAAACAAAGCTTAATACAAATACGACCCTTATTAGCACTCATATACAAATTCTCCCCATAGAACCTCTTAATTTTTGCTTCCTCTATTATATATGTGTCCTGTATTACTTCTTTATAAAACATTCATACATATTCAGGTGACAGAAAACAAAAGACATCTCTGGATTACAGGCGAATACGCCAATCTGAAGAAATGGTTGACGAATGCTACATGCATTCTATTAGGAGGTCGGGTGGATAAGCCTGTGATTGTGGGATTAAGAGCTCAAATAACCCTCCTCTGGTCCTCATCCTTGTATACTTCTTTTACGTGACATCTAAACTACTGTGAATGTACTTAGACTTCAGTGAAAACTGTCGTTTTTATAATGAGTTTTACAACATATTGACATTTTGTTATTCATAAATATTGTTGCATTCTACCTCATATTGTGTTTAAAAAAAAAATCAAAACAGTGTTGAATTTTTCTATATTAGATAGGATTTTCCTTTATAGCATGATTAATTGACTATTCTTATATTTTCTAAATAAATTCAATGTGTGTGTATCTGTCTCCTATAAAATATTATGGAGAATTTTTTCTCTCCTACTTTTCTGTCTAGCCTTTAATTATTAGCTTTACTATCTCTCAAATATCTTCAAACTCAGTTGCCATATTTCTTAAAAAGGAAAGAAGTAAACATGCTCGTGCTCATTAGTATTTCACAGGCCATTTACCCCACTAGATGCTACTAAATTTCTATGCTTCCTTCCCTCTATTCATTTAACAATTTCCCACTCTGGAGTTTTAAGAGATAGCTCTGGTTTTCCCTTAGCTGTATCCGAATGTCCAACTACAATGTTCCACAACTTCAACAAGTCCAAGCCCTCTTGAACTGTATTGACTTTATGTCATGACGAGTTTCTCCAAATAAATAAGCCAGATGGATTTTTCCATTTATATTTTATTTCCTCTCTTCTTAAAGCTTGAGTTGTAATCCCATTTTCTTTCATTTTGTTAATGTAAATGGTGATAAATTAGAAAGAAGCCTGATTTTTTCATACGGGGGACCCAAATTTGACCCACTTTAACTAGCTTTTACCACTTCTTCTTTATAAGATAAGTAGTGAAATGTAACCATTGTATCTCTGGGTGACTATTTGTCTTTATTTTTAGGGAGCGATATTCTATGAATTGCGTCTAGTTTGCCATCTTCAATTGGAAGATCCGGAACCATTTTCTTAAACAGTTCATTAATATATTTTCTCAAATCTACTGTGTATTCTGGAATCCCTCTAATACAGAGGTTACTTTTTCTTGATCAATCTTCCATGTTACCCATTTTATGATTTGATTCATATATTTTTCTTTCTAGTGATGTTGCATATTCTAAAAGCGCATTATTGTCAGCTATTAATTTATCAAATTTAGTTTTTACAGAATACATTTTTATGTTGACCTCTTTAATTGCATTGGAATTTTTCAGAATACGGTTTGATCAATCAGAAGTGACTTTTTGTTGAAACGTCAGTACTAATTCATCAATCTCGGTACAGGTTCATCTCTATGTGGTGGACTATCTCCCTCAATGGATCATTGCAAGTTTTTTCCCAAAGATATATTAAGTGATTGGCTCATAAGTGATGATTCATCTTGAGATACTTCCAATAATTTGGTCTTATTTTTTACAGGGAAGAAGTCAGTGGCCTTAGTGTTGCTAGATTTTTTAGCTTTTGTCTTTGGTTTGTTTGCCATTGCAGGGTTATTTAACATTAGGATACAACAGTGTGTTCTTCTTAACTCCTTGTATAAGATCTTCTCCTTCCCCACCTCTCCTTTCTTAACTCCTTACTAATGGGTTATTCTGTGATCCCGAATAGGCAAGTTATCTATCTTTATATAAGTGGCAAAGTCAACATTTCTTTATTAGTCCATATAAAAGTTTTTCATTAGCCTCCCATAAGAATGTTAAAATACAGCATACACCTATCTTCCCAGATACGTGATTTATCTTGAGATACTTCCAATAATTAGGTCTTATTTTTTACAGGGAAGAAGTCAGTGGCTTTAGTGTTGCTAGACTTTTTAGCTTTTGTCTTTGTTTTTTTTGCCATTGCAGGGTTGTTTAACATTAGGATACAACATTGTGTGAGGAATTGACTCTGCTGGGTTTTGAACCCTGGTCACCAGGCTGCTGGGCCTCTTCCCTACCACTGCGCCAGCCTTGTGAAATTCTTGGAGATCTGATAACCTCTGATAACCTTGACTCTGCTAGCAATAGCATCAGTGACTAGTCTCTTCAGCTGTGTCTGGTAAGGTGTCTGGTGCTTGGCCTATATAAGGCACTTCCTGTTTATGTACCTTGCCAGATTATTGTGTGGTTCCTGATCACTTCAATAAAGCTTGTTCCTGTTTCACCTACAAGTTGCTGAACTGGATTATTGCTGACCTTGGCTGCTGGTCTCCACAACCTTGTGATTCCTATATCATTACAGAATAATCTGTCCCTTTCATGGAGACTGCCGGGTCAGATTCTGCATTGGCCCAGCAGGTTGCTTTGTTTGCAAGAACTGTGCAGACCCAGGCACAGACCATTCAAGTGCAGCAGGACCAGGTAGCTGAACTGCAAAATAAAGTTCAGTCAATGCACAGTGAGTATACCAGTTACAGGGCACGTGATGTTGCGGCTGCTACTGTTACACCTGCACAAGATGCCCGCTTGCCCCTACCAGAAAAGTTTGGAGGAGATCGCAAAAAATTTAGAGGTTTCCTAAATCAATGCCGTTTGCACTTCATGATGTTACCTCACCGATTTCCATCTGAAAGTGAGAGGGTGGGAATTATTTTTTCCCTATTCAAAGATTAAGCCCTGGCTTGGGGCTCCCCTCTTCTGGAACAAGACAGTCCAGTCTTGGGTCATCTAAATCACTTTCTTGAGGCCATGTGCCTAGTTTTTTATGACCCAAATCGATGTGCTACAGCAGAAGCCACTCTCCTTAATTTGCATCAAGGGAGGCTCTGTGGCTAAATATGCTGCTGAATTCAGACAGTGGGTTGCTGATACTACCTGGAACCAATCAGCCCAGAGGTTCCACTTCAGAAAAGGTCTCTCAGAAGCTATAAAAGATGAGCTAGCTCATGTTGATCTTCCTGCTGACTTTGATGCTTTTGTTTGTTTGGCTATCCGTATTGATCGGAGACTGTCTGAAAGAAGATTGGAAAGAGAGGGCTCTTATAGACCAAGTACTACTCCAATTTCCTATTCAAGAATTTCTACTCTGATCACACAAACACCTACAGACTCTGAGCCTGAGGCTTTGCAGGTAAATCTAATAAGAGGGTCATTATCCAATGAAGAAAAACAGTGGCGACGCACTCACAATTTATGCCTATATTGTGGTAGTGCAGGGCACTATGCCATCAATTGCCCTAGCAAATCCAAAAGAACAATAGCTATGGCTGCTGAGGGCACACAGATTCGACACCAATCCCAGATTTAAGATCAACTGGATTCTGTCACACAACAGTTGTTTTCTCTGGCTCATGGTGAAGAAGGTATGTTGACTCAACATCCTCATTTTGTGGTGCCTATCACGTTGCAATGTGGTGATCGTAAAATTTCAACTACAGCTATGATAGATTCTGGAGCAGGCGGAAACTTTATGGACATTAAATTTGCAGCAGGAAATAGAATTCAGTCAATCCCTAATTCTTCACCTGTTAATGGAGAGAGTAGACGGTTCTCCACTTACGTCAGGCCCGGTTACACATTAGACTGTGCCCTTAAAGTTGACTCTGGAAGTGAATGACCATGAGGCTATCTCTTTCCACCTAATTTCCTCAACACAGTTTCCAGTGATTTTGGGGGTACCTTGGCTTGCTCTGCATAACCCATAGATTGATTGGAAGATCAGAACTTTTTCCTTTCCTTCAGAACACTGCTTAATGAATTGTCAACCCTCTAAGGTAACACCTGTTGCCACAACAATTAATGAAATGGTTGCTACAAACTTGACTAAGCGTCCTCTACAATATCGGGATTTTGCAGATGTCTGTGATAAGAAGAAAACTGATCAGCTTCCACACCACAGGCCTTATGATTGCCCATAAGAGCTGTTGCCTGGGGCTGCTATTCCATTTGGCCGTATATATTGCCTTTCTGAGCCTGAATTGAAAGCTCTTCGTGAATACATACAAGAAAATCTTGCCAAAGGCTTTTTTTCGACCATCTACTTCTCCAGCAGGAGCTCCTATATTCTTTGTAGAGAAGAAAGATGGCAGCCTACGGCCATGAGTTTATTACAGGGACATTAATAACATCACTGTTAAAAACCGCTACCCCTTGCCTCTCATCCCTGAACTTTTGGAGAGACTTCGCTCAGCTAAAATATTTACGAATCTTGATCTTCGGGGGACATATAATCTGGTTCGCATAAGACCAAATGATGAATGGAAAACAGCTTTCAGAACCAGGTAAGGGCATTACGAATATCTAGTAATGCCATTTGGGCTTTGTAATGCCCCTGCAACTTTCCAGCATCTTATCAATGATGTACTATGAGATCTCCTAGATCAGTTTGTTGTGGCATATTTGGTTGATATTAATTAATGTAAATCTGTCGTCAGCTTTTCATCCGCAAAGTAATGGACAGACTGAGCGAACCAACCAGACTTTGGAGCAATATTTGCGGTGCTATATTAGTTACCTGCAGGATGACTGGCTGGATTTTCTACCCACGGCGGAGTTTGCCTATAACAATGCCCAACACTGCTCCACTTCTTTGAGCCCTTTTTTTGCCAACTATGATTACCATCCAACCTTTCTAGTGAGTCTCCCAATTACTACTTCCATTCCTGCATTCACTGATCGGCTAACCACCTTACGAGATTCCCAAGACCTGATGAAGGAGACTCTTTCGAAGGCTCAGGAATGTTACAAGAGAGCTGCTGATAGGCATAGAACGGAGGCCACAGTTTATCATGTTGGTGACAAGGTTTGGCTTTCAACAAGGAATCTTAAGCTTAGGGTTCCTTCTCATAAATTGGGTCAGAGGTTCATGGGACCTTTTGAGATCAATGCTGTCACTTTTCGTTTGCAACTTCCAGATTCCATGAAAATACATCCAGTGTTTCACGTTGCACAGCTTAAACCTTTCCATGTCAACACTTTCCCTGGCCGAGCCCTGCCTGCCCCACCTTCAGTCCTCAGGGATGGTGAGGATGAATACGAGGTGGAGAAAATTCTGGACTCCAGGATCTTCTGCAACAAGCTCCAGAATCTGGTTCGTAGGAAAGGCTATGGTGAGGTGGAGAGTTCATGGGAACCAGTGGACAATATTCAAGCTCCTGATCTCCTTCGGTCTTTTCATGTGCACTACCCTGCTAAACTGGGTAATAGGGCATCCAGAGGCTGCACCTATAGAGGCAGGGGTAATGGGAGGAATTGACTCTGCTGGGTTTTGAACCCTGGTCCCCAGGCTGCTGGGCCTCTTCCCTACCACTGCGCCAGCCTGCCTTTGGGAAATTCCTGGAGATCTGATAACCTTGACTCTGCTAGCAAAAGCATCAGTGACTAGTCTCTTCAGCTGTGTCTGGTCAGGTGTCTGTTCCTTGGCCTATATAAGGCACTTCATGTTTATGTACCTTGCCAGATTATTGTGTGGTTCCTGATCACTTCAATAAAGCTTGTTCCTGTTTCACCTACAAGTTGCTGAACTGGATTATTGCTGACCTTGGCTGCTGGTCTCCACAACCTTGTGATTCCTATATCATTACACATTGTGTTCTTCTTAACACCTTGTATAAGATCTTCTCCTTCCTCACCTCTCCTTTCTTAACTCCTTACTGATGAGTTATCCTGTTATCCCGAATAGTCAAGTTATCCATCTTTATATAAGAGGCAAAGTCAACATTACTTTATTAGTCCACATAAAAGTTTCTCATTAGCCTCCCATAAGTCTATTAAAATACAGCATACACCTATCTTCCCAGATATGTTGCATTAGTCAGAGTAATACTCTTGTATTAATATAAATCTGGGGACTTTTCTGAGAGAGGTGTTTTCACACTGAGGTCTATATATATCTGTATGAGTAGTGTACTTAATATCTCCACTTTTCCCAAGCTACTTCATATTTTCTAAACCCAATGGAGAGGTGAACATTGGGATCACCTTTGTCTTAAACTAGCAAGGTCTTTGGAGATTACGAGGGCTTTACCTAAGCATCTTATGCAGTGCCCTGATAGTCCTATGGCTAATTTGAAACAGCTTGCTCTAGTTAGAACTCTCAGTGTTAGCATTTGAGCAAAGATAAGTTTGTGTGGATGTGAGAGTACCGAGTGGTATGATGGTATAATGGTACCTGGTCTCCTGATGCAGCTTCTTGACTCTGCGTTCAGGCTGAGGAAATTACTCCTATGGAAGTGCAGCTGCCCGTCTGATACTGCCCAAGTCACAGTCGTGTAGGATGCCACCAGCATACACTCCCTCCTCTCCTCCGCATAGCAATGTTTGAGTGGCCGCTCTCTGCTACTCCAGGGCTGCTGTCTATATGCAGGGCTTGCTTCCATTGGGGGTAAGGAGGGGAGAGGGTAAGGGAAGGCAGTATAACAAAATGTCTTCAATGGTTGCTCTGGGTTCATAGAAGGAATTGTGGGTGGCAATGCAGACATTTAATCTCTCCAGACGTCTTACCTCCAGCTCATTCACCTGAAATGTGTGCCATTTCCGGTCGCTTCTATACCCTTCTTAATACATGTTAATATGTTATTTGCCTTTGCAGCTGCTGCGTGGCATTGAGCACTGTTACCTAGGTGGATGTCAGATTCCATTCAATATCTGATACCCCGAGATTTACTCCATTAAGATTATACATTGCATGGCTATTTTTCCTTCCTAAATGCATTATATTTATTCCTATTAAATATAATCTGCCATTTAGTCAGCCATTTCTCAAATTTATGCATCCCTTTGAAGGGTCATCCTTTTCTGATTTAATTACCTTGCACAACTTTGTGTCATCAGCACAAATAGAGAAAATACTTTCCATGTCGACTTCTAAGTCATTAATAAATATGTTAAAAAGGAGAGGACCTTATTCTGAATCCGGAGGAACCCCACTAACCACATTAGTCCAATCTGAGTATCTTGTATTTACAAAAACCCTTTGCTTTCTGTCTTTTAGCCAGCTCCCAATGAGCAGATATGTACTGCAATTCCTGCATCCCTTAGTTTGCACAATAGTCTTTCATGTGGCACTGTATCAAAAGTCTTTGCAAAATTCCAAAAAGACTACATCCACTGAGTTGCATTGATCCAAGTTCCTACTAACCTCCTATTCGAAATGAATTAGATTTGTTTGACATGACCTATGCCTCATAAAACCATGTTGACTCCTTCTTATTATCCTGTTCAAATAGATATATTCTTGTATATTATCTCCAATTAACCCTTCTAAAAGCTCACCTACTACAGAAGTGAAGCTCACTGGTCTATAATTCCCCAGATTTGCTCTTAAATATAGTTATCACATCTGATTTTCTCCAGTCATCTGGTAGAGTGTATCTTGAAAAATTAGATATAATGGTTTGGCTATTACAGAAGCCAGTTCCCTCAGTACCCTTGGATTTATTCCATCAGGACCTGGGTCTTTATTAACATTTGTTATTTCAAACCTGTTTTGGATTCCTTCTTGTGTTAACCAAACATATGGTGAAGGTTGTGTAGTCCCATTATGTTGCATTTTCCTAACCACTGGTACCTTACTGGTGTATACAGAAGAAATTAACCCATTTAGCTCTTCTGCCTTTTCCTGGTCACTAATTATCAAATGGCCTGCTTCACATTGTAATGTTTCTATAGCTTATTTCTTAGCATTCTTCCCATTAATATGTAAAAAAAAAAATAGAGTTAGTCCCTATTCTCCTTTGCAACTAACTTGTCATTTTCTATTTTAGCCAGTCTAATAGCCCCTTTGCTGCCTTGTTGATTTCCTTGTATTTAAGTAATGCAGTCTCTGTCCCTTCTTGTTTGTATAATTTAAATGCCTGTGTTTTACTTTGTATCTTGATCTTTAATTAATTGTTAAACGACATTGGATGTGATTTACTCCTTCTACTTGTTGCCCATTTATGTTCAGTATTTTTACCTATCAGTTCTTTGTTCCAGTCTATACTGTATAATCGAGCCCTATGTGTTTCTGGATATTATCTTGTCTCACTACAAACTACAAATACCACAAGCCCTGATGTCTTGACCTTATATGTTTTTAATATCCAAAAACAGGATGTGAAAGAAAATCTTCATTTGTGTTTGGTTCTTAAGAAACAGGTCTATTTATTAATTGCCCTATAGCTACATTTGTTAAACCAAATGAATAGCATTTAGCAACAAAATCAGAATCTTCTATCCACATTAGATCAAGAAGATCACTACTTCCTTCAAATCAAGGACAGTGGGCAACTTTAGAACTTCACATGTCACACACAACCATCCCTTTCATCCCTATTACAGCAATCTGTGGATTCTGGTTTAGTATAATGATCCACTGGCTACCAGGGCTTAAATAACATCACAATTATAAACCCAGTGTTCAACAAGTTGTTCTTCTAGCTATGTGGAGCCAATCTGTTAATAAAGCTTTAGAGGGGCATACAATTGTATAAGAATCAACAATAACAAGGTGAAACTGGTTACATCCTTATTTACTGTAAAAAGCCTGAACTGTGATGTAATATTATCCTACTATGTTTCCACTTATTTTGCGAGAAACTAAAATACCTGCTGCTGATGCCAAGAAGCAACACCTTCAGCCAATGTGGGCTCATGCATAGACAAATCTAAATAGGTAATTTAATATTTTCAAAAAACATCTGTATAAATAATATTTTGTTCCATATTACAAATCCGGCGATCTTGCTGGTCTATCTATAAATAATATATACTGTACCTTGCTCCAAACCCTACTTCAAACCTTGCCCTGACTACATTGGACCATAACAAATTTTGAAGCCGCTAAATTCTACTATTAATCTCGACCTACCAACCCTATGAAGATAAATTTGATCTTCCACGTCTTTCTCCTCAAGCCTTTTTTAGGGTTACACAATATTATTGTATTTGTGGTCCGAAGGCAAGAAGTATTTGATGTTCAGCACACCCTAAACTCCAGATAACTACTATGCACAATTTCCACATATATTTTTGTCATTAACTTTTAACTGAGCAAATTCCAGTTTAAAAGTCAAGCACTGATCTATAGTTATTTCTACATTTCCAAAGCATAACATAGGAACACCAGCCTCCTAAAAAAAAATATCTAAAATAATCTCTCAGAAAAATAGAGAATCCATAAACAAAATGTGAAAAGGACAGTTTATGCACCTGAAAAGAAAATGTATATAAACAAAACTTTCTGTGTTTTTAATTTTTACAAATTACATCGAAATACAAACATAATAACATGAACTAAAAAGCTTATAAGACTCAAAACTATAGAGTACCCACAAAGTGAGATTAATATTGGAATTTGTTTGGAGTAAGGCATCTAAAAATACTGTCAGTAATGCTATGGATTGGGGATATCAAATAACCCAACTGATAACTATGAGCTGCAAAGTATCTCATTCAGGACCAATATTAGGGCCAAAGGTTGTTGCTCTTTATGCACAAATGCCTGACCAGGTCTTGGTATCCAAAGTAGTCCCATTTCATTTCTAACATGATACAAATGAAAAAAACAACCATTCAAGGTCACTGATAAGGTAACTCTTGACCTCACTCAATGTTATATATATGCATTAGTTAGTTTACATTTCCATGATGCTATGTGATATTGTAAAAGGCAACAGCAGGATGGATAAGCATAACTAGAGTATAAATACCAGGTTCATCTTTGCCAAAAGTAGTTATTGCATTTATCTGCACCATGAAGCTGCTGTTGATCTGTGTGCTCCTTGGAGCAGCTGGTAAGACACCTTTAAGGGAAAAAGGATTAACTGACCTCTCTTGCAATTGTATGTTTCTAAATTTCATGCATGGTATGTGCATGTTTGTACAGGATTAGGCGTCAGTCTGTAACAAAAACATTATATTTTTATATTAGTTTTTATCAAGTAAACCATGCAGGGCAATTACCTTGTTAAGAAGATAATGTCACTTGTATTGGAAAATAAAAAAGCAGCTGTTATTCAAACATCTATTTATATCTTTGTATCACACCAAAAAATTGTACAAATCAACGTGTTTTATATACATATATATATACATAAAATATTTGTGTAATTAATTGATATTTTACAATTACTAAAAATTAAAATTGTCCAAACTTAAAAACTGTTCCTAGGATATTTTGGATCACAGCTTGTTTTGTGTTATGGTACCCCTGACTTATATTTGAAATTTATTTGACAGTCTCTTATTATTTTGAAAAATAGGAATGGCATTTATAATGGAAATGGAGGAAATTTAGGGCCATCGACAAAGATGACAGAGATGGACAAAGATGGACAAGGATTTAAGAGTTCTGGTAGAAAACCAAATATAAAGCTGTGCTCAATACCAGGCAGAGGCTCCAAAGACTAGAAAAATATTCATATACATTAAAAATGGATTTGTAGTGGAATTAAGTGTAGCTCTGGCACTATATAAATCCCTTGTAAGACCAGGGGAAGCAGCTTTAGGCATCTCACCATAACATATAAGGAAAACCTAATCAAATTAAATGTTTGTTCTAGAAATTGCTAACACAGGTTAAGTAGAATAATGGTTCTGAGAATAATCCATTTAACAGGTTTGTGGTCAGGAAGGAATTTATTTCCCCCCTAGATAACACAGTTATGTATGTTTCACTGAGTTAAAATGATTTATCTAATATTGTATGTGTTGGAGCAATTTCCTGCCCCCCCCCCCCCCCCTTGCCTATGGGGAATGATGCAGCTTTAGTTTCATCTTTGTTTTAATAAATAATTTTTCACTAGCAGTTATGTGTGAAAACACACCTAGCTATGATTGTGCAAATATACAGTGCATCAGAGGTGTAGATATATTTTGACTGTCTCAACAAAAATATGCAAATATTATTATCAAGAATAAACTACAATATCTCTAATATGTTGAGATCACCACTAATATGCTATACACCAACTTACTCATGATCATAGCAGTAAACACTGATTAACACTGAAACACTGGTCTCACACCTCATACATCACTTTATCACAGCATAATAAAAACAATACAGAACACAAATGTAAACTATCTTATACAGTAGATTAATCATTTATCACGTATTTATGACACTAATAAGAGTTACATTTATATTCCTCAGCTGCCTTTGATGATGATGATAAGATTGTAGGAGGTTACACCTGCACCAAGAACTCTGTCCCATATATTGTGTCTCTGAACTCTGGTTACCATTTCTGTGGAGGTTCCCTGATTAACAACCTGTGGGTTGTGTCTGCTGCTCATTGCTACAAATCGTAAGTAACAGGGACTATATATAGTTATTTAGCAGAGAGATCTCTGGGTTTCATCATTTGGCAAAAAAGTGCAGTTAGTATGCACTAAGTGCTCTGTGAATAGTGCGCTTCACGTAATCTCTATTAATAATTCAGTAATAATATGTTTCAAGTCTTATGATTCTCACATTAATTTCTACTTAGTGGTACTCTTTTGTTTAAAATCCCCTCACCACAATTTGTTTAATGGCATGGTATTGCTGTGTTACTTTCTTGCTGAGTATATATTCTTTTCTTACTGCATTACTTTTCATTTTTGCAGGAGCGTTCAAGTCAGACTGGGAGAACACAACATTGGTGTGAGTGAGGGCACAGAGCAGTTCATCAGCTCTTCCAGGGTCATCAGACATCCCAACTACAACTCTGCCACCATAGACAATGACATCATGCTCATCAAGCTGTCCTCTGCAGCCACTCTGAATTCCTATGTGAAGGCTGTGGCTCTGCCCTCTGGATGTGCCGGCGCTGGCACCAGCTGTCTGATCTCTGGATGGGGCAACACCCTCAGCAGTGGCAGTAAGTTGTCTAAACAATGTAGTGCATACTAATTTTATAGAATATCTATCATGATATCAGATGTTTCTAATTAAACAATATACTAACATAACATATTCTAATAAGATAATTATGTGACAAAATGTTCAAGAATCTGCATTATGAGCTGATGCCTACAAGTGGGATATTCTGCTTCTTAAAATATTTTAAGATATCATATTAATACTATCATTTGTAATGATTGTTATTTTGTTTTCAGCCAGTAATCCAAGTCTCCTTCAGTGTCTGAATGCCCCTATCCTGACTAGTTCCCAGTGCAGCGGTGCCTACCCAGGAAAGATCACTGGCAACATGATCTGTGTTGGCTTCCTTGAAGGTGGCAAGGATTCCTGCCAGGTAACACATTTGCCCCCACTTTATTACTATACAAAATTTTAGTTTTTAATATACATTGAAAACACTGAATTGTATGTTTCCTAGCAATTCTGTTATCTTCCTCTAATTCTGACCACAGTTCAGTCAGGCCATTAATAATATTTATTTCCTCAGGGTGACTCTGGTGGACCTGTGGTGTGTAATGGACAGCTCCAGGGCGTTGTCTCATGGGGAACTGGCTGCGCACTCAGGAACTATCCTGGTGTCTACACCAAAGTCTGCAACTATGTCTCCTGGATCCAGAACACTGTGGCTTCCAACTAAAATCCTGAATATGATCAACTATACACTCATTATTATCTTTCATTCTCTTCCATTCATCACCTTATTTCTTACTGATTCCAATCAGGAAATTAAATATGGTGCAAATAAAAGATTGATCTGAATATATGGTCTGTGACATGTTTTTATTTTGGGTTCCCATTGTGTGTGCAATTAGTCTGCAAAGTCATAAACACTAAGGCAGGATCACTTGTTTTCATTGTTCATTTCCTTTTAAATAAAAGGTGGCTGACAACTGAACAATTATTTCAAAGATTACAAATACATAATATAACTATTCAATCTGTAAATAGAATATAATCTCATTAGAAAGGTAACTTGACAAAGTTGGATTGGGTAAGATAGCCCTTCATATCCAAAATGATCTGAGGCATGGTAAACTTATTGGCCTACAAAAGCACTGATTGCATTTTTGGAATCTACAGGGATTTCCTTTAAGTCCCCCAAAAAACTTCTAGTAAATTCAAAATTGCACTTTAGTGTCAAAAGCAGTGTCAAAGACACCACAAGGCTTTCTAGAGAGAGTGAAATACTGTGGCTATTTTGTCCTGGAAACCTTCTTCACATACAGTAGTACATTTAGCATATTTTTAAGACAATTATTTAATAACTGTTGTTTTGTTTATGGTCAATTTTAAAAAATTCCTTTAGTGTTTGAGTTCTCCCATTCCTAATAGTGACCAGTGCAGAGGTATCTAATCAGGGATGATGACTGGCCACATTATACTGTATGTTTTAATATACTTGATAGTTGCAAATATCACTATCTGCACAATATATGATATCTTCCTTCTTGTACTCCAAGATTGTGTCATTTAATGTCCCCTTTGTTGTAGAGAAATACAAATATCCTTACATTTTTTAGTGTATAGATATATATTTATATAGCATTTATCACTTTTGTAGCGTTTGTGACATTTTGCTACATGTAAGCTCTGAACCAGCAATTTTCCATTGTAGGATGTAAGCTATGTGTGAGGAATTGACACTGCTGGGTTTTGAACCCTGGTCCCAAGGCTGTCATACCTCTTCCCTACCACTGCGCCAGCCTGCCTTTGCGAATTTCACTGAGATCTGATAACCTTGACTCTGCTAGCAATTGTATCAGTGCCTAAGTTTCTTCAGCTGTGTCTGGTCAGGTGTCTGGTCCTTGGCCTTTATAAAGCACTTCCTGTTTATGTAATTTGCCAGATTATTGTGTGGTTCCTGATCACTTCAATAAAGCTCGTTCCTGTTTCACCTACAAATTGCTGAACTGGATTATTGCTGACCTTTGCTGCTGGTCTCCACAACCTTGTGATTCCTATATCATTATACTATGTTAAATATGCATGTCCCATGATTTAGCAAGTTTTAATAGACAGTGAACAATTATATATAGTCTAAACAAAATGTGCTTTAGCAGTATACAAGGCCAAAAGCCAACAACAATATTTTGATCTATGTGCAGGAATTGCAACTTAGGGGTGTTGTACTCAGATAATGTGACATGCCAGACACAATTAACACGTGTAAGCTGCGTGCATCTTATTTTATTGGTCTACTATAGTGATGTCGCGAACATAACATTTTCGGTTCTCAAACTGCAAACGCGAATTTCATCAAATGTTCGCGAACGGGCGGACCGGGCGAACCGCCATAGACTTCAATTGGCAATTTCAAAACCCACAGGGACTCTTTCTGGCCACAATAGTGATGGGAAAGTTGTTTCAACGGGACTAACACCTGGACTGTGGCATGCCGGAGGGGGATCCATGGCAAAACTCTCTTGGAAAATTACATAGTTGATGCAGAGTCTGGTTTTAAGCCATAAAGGGCATAAATTACCTAACATTCCTAAATTGTTTGGAATAACATGCTTTAAAACATCAGGTATGATGTTGTATCGATCAGGTAGTGTAAGGGTTACACCCGCTTCACAGTAACAGACCAAACTCCCTGTTTAATGCACCATAAACAACCGCAAACAGTCCCTTTGCACAACCGCAAACTCCCCATTTGCACAAGGTTGGATACCAAGCTAGCCATGTCCCGTTCCTTGTCCTCACTGATATCATTGAAGGTCTCTTCCTCCACCCAGCCACCAAGGGTCCCCGAAAGGTGACAACAAGCCCCATGGTACGCCTGCTGTGTTTGATCTTCCACCACCTCAAAGCCACCTTCCTCCTCTGACTCCTCTTCTTCAGACTCCTCTCTCTGCATTGCCTCTGTCTGCATTATTATAAGGTGTGTACTGTTAAGTAGTACTATTCCTATCGGTTTAATCCCTGTTACGTCCAATATTAGGGGACATGTATATAACATTGATTTTTGGAACAGGGAGATTGAAAAAGATGCTTGGTCGGACCGCCTACTTCGAATTTGGGGCACTGCACGTGCAATGTAATGTGCCACCAGATAGGAGTGGTGTATTAAGTTGTACTATTTATTCCTATCAGTTTGATACCTGTTACGTCATCTATCAGGGGTTGTGTATATGGCATGTATTTTTGGAAGCGGGAGATGGAAAAAGATGCTTGGTCGGTCCTGCCACTTCAAATTTGGGACACTGCGCGTGCAATCTAAGGTCCCATTAGATATGAGTGTCACTGTGCACTGGCAAAAGTTGGCAGAGTAGGAGCTGTAGGCCTCACACACACGCCTGTAGGCAGGCAACTGATATTCAATCGATTACAGTCAAAAAAGTGTTGTTTTATGTCACTGTACACTACGGTTGCACCAGATATGACGTATCACTGTGCACTGGCAAAAGTTGGCAGAGTAGATGCAATAGGCTTCACACACACGGCTGCAGGCAGGCAATTGCTATTCAATCTATTACAGTCAAAAAAGTGTTGTTTTATTTCACTGAGCACAATATAAGCTGTGAGCCTGACACAGGCAGGCAACTGAAATTAGATTAAAGGAAAAAAGGGTTGTTTTTTTTCCATGTATGGTACACCAACTATGACTGGTGAAACAGAGCAGAATACTAGCTGTGAGCCTGACACAGGCAGGCAACTGAAATTTGATTACAGAAAAAAAATGGTTGTTTTCAATGTATGGTACACCACCAGGTATGAGTAGTGAAAATAAGCACAATATAAGCTGTTAGGTGTTAGCCTGTCACACACACACGCTGGCAGGCAGGCATATGCAATTAGATTACACAGAAAAAAATTATAAAATAAAATAAATGATGTTCTAGCCCTAAAAAAGGCTTTTTGGGTTGCTGTTCTTGCAGCAGATATCAGATGAGTCCTTCAGGTCTGTAGTGGAAGCTAAATACACAGCCTGGCTATCTATTTCCCTATTAAATCTCCAGCAGCTACACTATTTGTCCTCTCACAACAAATGCAGCTTCAGAATGATTCTAAAATGGATGCTGTCCTTCAGATGGAAGGCTCTGGAAGGGAGTGTATGCTGCTGATTGGCTGGAATGTGTCTGCTGACTGTGAGGTGCAGGATCAAAATTTCCTCAATGATAAAGAATAGGGGGCAGACCAAAAAGCGCATGTGTCCGCCGTCCGATGCGAACGCGAACGAGCCAAAATTGCCGCGAATAGTCCGTGGCCAAACTGTCCGCGACAACTCTACTGGCCACATGATACTGTATGCTTTAATCTGCATGATAGTTGCAACTATTACTATCTGCACAATATATGATATCTTCCTTGTTGTATATATATATATATATATATATAGTAAATAAAAAGTACATCTGTGTTCACATTTGAACGTCTAAAGAAGTTAAAAAACCTGCTTCCAGCTCAGAGTTCCGAGAAAAACAGTTATTACACTGCATTCTGGGAATTTGAGCTGGGACGTGCAAATGTGCCCACAAATGCCCGCTCTTCATACCCTAGCCATTATCAAACATGGCTTCCTTTAAGCTTATGCATGCTGTATTACACAGCTTTAATGCAAAGCCAAGGTTGGAATAAACACAGGCTGAGTATCCAATCCATGTACAGCTGTTTCAAGCTTACTGGCTATCATCAGCATCGAGCGGGATCTCAGCCTGTGTTGTGGAAATTATGAGTAGGTAGTTCACCACAACAATCATTTATAATATGGTGGGTAAAAGAGCGATAGAAGCCCCCCACCGCACAGTAGTACAGTAAATAAAAAGTACATCTGTGTTTACATTTGAACGTCTAAAGCAAGTTAAAAAACCTGCTTCCAGCTCAGAGTTCCGAGAAAAAAAGTTATTACACTGCATTCTGGGAAGTTGAGCAGGGACGCGCAAATGTGCCCACAAATGCCTCGCTCTTTATTCCGTAGCTATTATCAAATATGGCAACCTTTAAGCTTATGCATGCTGTATTACACAGCTTTAATGCAAAGCCAAGGTTGGAATAAAATATATGTAGCATTTATCACTTTTGTAGCATTGTGACATTTTGCTACATAGTTACATAGTTACATAGGCCCTCATTCTATTATCGGCCGTAAATCGGCCGCAAAGCTGCGATTCATTGCGGGGCTCCCGTTACCTTGCAATTCAAATATATGGCGCCGCAAGGATATCCCCTTAGGGCCGGCCCTTATATCTTGCAACCGGCCGTAAGCTCAGATATCTTTAAAAGCAAAAATAAATTCAAGACGGCACTGTAAAGCTCTGTAAATGCTAGGGATCATAATGGGGGACATGAGGATTAATAGCAACCCCCTCTCAAGCTTGCACATCAGCCCAAATCCGAGATTTCATTAACTGTTTATTTTCCGGCCGCAGTGTGGGCAGGTCTGAGGTGCTCAAAGCCCTCTGGAGTTTTTACATGGATATTTGACATCAATTTAAAAAAAAAATATTTACGGATTTGAGTGTAGGGGAATGTTGTGCTATGAATGCTAACACCTACAATCACTTTATAGTCTCCTCAGAGTGCAGGATGGCTTTATTATGGCTTTATAATGTGCTTAAATGTGTGCCTGCGGGACCTTTTTGCTGCAAGTAAGCTGTGGCTTGGTTTTAGCCTTGCAGAGAGGGTTCCCGGAGCAATTGAATAGCAACTGGGATTTGCTTGCGGCCGAATCTCTTGCGGCCATTTAAGATCAAAGGCTTTCCTCCGGCGCGTGCGGCCGCAATGGATAACAAGGTGCCGGCCGCAAGCCTGCCGGAGTCCCCGGCCGGAAGGGAATAGAAGAGGCAAATAGCTTGCGGCCGGTCCTTGCGGCCCCGCATCTCCTGCGGCCGATAATAGAATGAGGCCCATAGTAATTAAGGTTGAAAAAAGACTTTAAGTCCATCAAGTTCAACCTTTTAAGATCTCCTCTGATCTGCAATACGTGGATTAGTTATTAATTAGTTGTTAATTAATTGTTAATTAATTATTAGTCAATTATTTATTTATTTATTTGTGTTAATTATTAATTAATCCAGAGGAAGGCAAACAGAAAAAAATCCCACTTGAAATTCAGCCAATAATCTCAAAGAGAAAAAAAAAATCCTTCCTGACCCCAGATACTGGCGATCGGATTTCTCCCTGGATCAATACTCGCTCTCTAATTATCCAACATAACTCTGAATTCCCTATTTAATTAGAAATAAATCCAGTTCCCTTTTAAAGTTATCTATCAAATCTCCTGTCACCACCTCCTCTGGTACATGTAAGCTCTGAACCAGTAATTTTCAATTGTAGGATGTAAGCTATGTCCCATGATTTAGCAAGTTATTATAGACAGTCAGCAATTATATATAGGCTAAACAAAATGTGTTTTAGCAGTACACATGGCCAAAAGCCAACAACAATAATTTGACCTAGGCGCAGGAATTGCAACTTGGGGGTGTTGTACGCAGATAATGTGATGTGCCAGACATGATTAACAAGTGTAAACTGCATGCATCTGATTTTATTTGCCTACTAATATAAATAATACCTTATTGGTTTAAGCAATGGATTGTACCATTTCCTATCCGTAAAGTACTATAAATATCTGTGTTGTTCAGTCATTCTGGCAGCAGCAGCCATTTTCGATGTTCTTTTTTTGTTGCTGACACACGATTGTTTAATAAAAGGTAATAATACGAAAATAATTAGAGGCCTTTCTTTTTTGGTATCATGACTGGGTTTCGGAGTAAAATGGGGTTTGTTACAACATTTTTGCTACAACGTTTGATGAGCTAAGCCAGGGGTGCACTAATTGTCCATAGATAACACCATGAGCTTCAGAATTCGTAGGGGAGATATTTGACAACTAATCATGGCCAAATTAGAGGTGAGCAGAGCAGATTTTATGAAAATCTGTGTGTAGGATTGCTTGTCATGCGTATCTTCCAAGGGCAACTGGAGCTTGTAAGGAGTGATGGGACAAATTCGCACAAAATTACCTCACACAGACTGACTTCTATTCGAAACCTGGTATGATTGCATTTTTTGTTGTTTGTTGTTGATAACCTAACAATGCTAATTAGTGGTATTAAGTAAAATAGTGTCATTTCTTTTTTTATGCTTAAAAGTTTTTTTTGTCTGCAAAACGTGCATGTTATCTGTCTGAATTTGCTTTTTGTCCATATTCTGTTTTGTTTTTGAAAACAATAACTTTTTATTTTTTGATATAAGTTACCCTGTAGATCTTATAAATGGGTCTGAACAGAAAGCTGACAGTTTTCCCAGCTGTAAAACTGAATCTGGCACAATGCCCAGACTAGCACAGAGGCTGAGATTTATTTTTCCTTAAGGTGGAAAATTATAAGGAAAGATAAGAACTAACTGTTATAGCTTTTGGTGTTTGGAAAGTTGTTGTGAAAATGTTGTGTTGATCTAATGTGCCTTATGTTTAGCTTTGTGAAGTTGTGATTAATAGACAATTGTTAATAATGACATCTGTGTTTAAAGTTAGTGAGAGATATGAGCTATTGCCTAGTCCACCTTAAATAATATCCGTAGCAAGTCTGTGGAACTAACAGTAAGAAATTGCCTGTTTTGTTATTTAGTTATGTTTCAGAAATTATTTAGAAAAAAAGGTTTTATGAATTAATGATGGTTTTCTATAGTGTAGCATCTTTGCCCAAGATCCGTTAGCACCTCCCCCTTATAACTTTAAAGCTTCAGAGCGGCGAAGTGAAAAGTTGTTTTGGTAAAGATGAAAGAATTTGTTATAGTGAGTAATTTATGTAGATCAGATCGCACAGAGTAATTGTCTACCTGCCCACACAATAGGAAGTATTGCAATGTTATTTACTGCTAGTAAATACGAGTGACCTACCCTGTTGTGGTCCCAGGTGTTTTGCACCTTCTGCACCAGCTTTAACTTCACCCCTGTTGCAAGTGTAATAATATTTTTTATGGAAATATTGATGAGATAACGGATTTAATGGGTGAGTTAAACAGTTATTTCAGTGTTGTTTGTGTATGTTTGTGTATGTTGTTTGTCTAATCTGGATTCTAATAATATACAAAAAGGAAATGTCATATGCTCACATTCCTTGATGCCCTGGAAGTGATGTCATCGCGTCAGCCCGGAAGTGCTGCATGAGGGATTGGATCTGCACTATGTGTATAGGAGATGGAGACATGATGCACACTAGAGGAGCAAGTTCACTGGAGTGATGACAGATTGGACTCACTTTATGTTTTAACATCCCTTAGTGTGATATATACAAAGCTAAGTAATTAGACTGATCTTCAATCAATACTTTTGATTAACATTATATCTTGTGGATACAGATATTGTCTGATATACTAGCTATTTAAACAATCTTACAATATATATTTGTGTTTAGGTATAATAAGTGGTATACACATCCCACTTAGGGAATTATGATTGTGTAGTATAGTACAGGTTAATTTCACATACAGATAGGGGGATAAGTGGCAATCCTCATTCTGCCACATCATAATAGTGCTTTCCTTTTATAGTAGAGTAAGTTTTTTAGAAGGGTTAGATTAGTCTTCACCTTTATGCACATTTAGGGAGTAAGTGGCGGGCTCCTCCTATGCAACTCTTATTAGGTTTTATATAGGTACATAATATGGCACTTAAGCACTTTATTTCTTAAGTGGTTTGGAGATTACCACCAGCAATACTTTGCACATAGCCTTTATACATTGATGTCATTGTATTTTTTCTGAGGAGAGGGAAGTAGAACAAGCCAATGGCTGCTGTCTAGATTCATTCTACACAAATAATGCAACTAGAAAGAGCAGTGTTAACGCAACAGTAGCTATATTTCTGCATGTTAGCCCAGTTTGTGCTGGTAAAGAGGGGTGATTTGAAAAGCCTCATCTGGAGCAGAGGGGCGTGACCAGAAATGAGATGTAGTGACGCTTGAAGCGGCATTCAGCTGATGGGGGCAACGTCTGTCCTGTGGGAATGCTTAGCATTGCAAGCTACAATTTGGTTTCAGTATTGCCCTAATGAACTTTGTACAATAGACCCAATGGCCGCAGCTTAGTTGATCTAAGCTATCAGTCACCTGCCTAGCCCTGAAGTGCTTGCACTGGAGACTCCAGTGGTCCTGCCAGTGTAGCTCTGCTGTTGAACGAGAGTTGTTTGCAGTGGAGCAAGGCAGTCATTTGTTAAACTCTGCACAAACTGCTGTTTTGAGGAGTATGTGCCTAGATGTCGCCGGTGGTGGTGAAGAGGGTGAGGTTTTCCCAGATCTGCAAGCCCGTTTAAGGGAGAGGTAATCTCTTGTTGATTTGTGCATTATTTGTCCTGCTGGCTGACCCACAAACCCTTGAGCATTCGCGAGGCACAAGACTCCCCTCGCCTCACCGTGGTGTGGTGCTGCAGTGTAGCTGTGTGTGCTTATTTTGGCCTGGCATCATGGTCATTGCTGAGCCAGGGGCATCACAAGATCAGCAGGAGACCTAGCAAGGTGCAATTGTACCTCCCCTCCTTTTGTGGGAGGGGGGCTACACTCCCCAAGAATTGCATGACTATATGTACCAATTGATTAACTGAGCAGCTTACATCAGGCACACTTAGTCTAAGTACTTATATTGTCTCCCTCTCTAACCTCTTGACGTTTACCCAACAAAGTCTTAATTTTGGGGGGAATGAGCATTCCTTTATGAATTCAGTGCTGTCCTTTCAACTGCCTGGTAGGCGATTGGACTGTTACATTTTAAACAAGGTCTGTAAATCTGGAGCATCCATGCCTGGTAAAGGCAGAACTAAAGAAAAGAAAGTTCAGCCTTCCAAAGCTGCCAAATTATTTTCTCCTAAACATAAAGAAAAGATTCAGCAACCTCCCTTTGCAGATTCTCCTTTACATGCAGACAAACTAAGTCATAATACTTCTAAACTCTCTGAAAGTATGTCCAGCAAAGATTCTGAGCCTCAGGAGGATGATATACTTACCCCTCTAAAAAAATGAAATATTTTGCAAGACTTCCAAGTGAACTTGTTAGCTGATATTAAACAGCAAATCTTGGAAAATGCAAAATCAATAAGAGATGTGAATAACAAAACATTATAATTAGAATTTAAGCTGGACAATTTCACTCTTGATCATAAATCCTTGCTTACTCAGAATATTAAATTGGAAGAGAAGGTTAAAGAGCTAAACAATCAAATTATAAAGCTGGAAGATCTATTAAGACATTCTAGCTTACGCTTAAGGGGTATTCCGGAAAAAAATAAAGAACCCTGATTTATCAGATTATGTTTCTAAATGTTTTTTTTCTTTGGTCCCCTCATTTGCTCATCTTCAATACAATATTGATGCTGTTTATCGAATTCCTCTTTTTTTATATTTACAAAAAAAGGGATCCAGAGATGTAATGGTTTAACTTAATTTCTTTCCCTTAAGTAGGCAACACAAATTTGCTCAGATCACCCACGTCCTTAGGAAAGAGGGTCTTGTTTATAAATGGACTTTTCCAACTGGTTTGTTAATTCAAATAGACTCGGTGTGGCATAAAATCAATTCTCCAAAAGATGGGTCTTCTCTTCTATCAAGTTGGCATATCACTACAAATTTGTCTACATGAAATTTTCAGATCCTTCTAGTTTTTGTTTTGGTATAATATGTCTTATAGTAAGATATTTCTATTTTTACACAGCATGAATGCTACTATCAAGGTAGCAATATTTTGGTAATTCCCTGGCATGGTCTCACTAAACTGTTTGTTGCAATTTCTCAAATCACAATATGCACTATAAAATAATTTAATTTTTTTATTAGTTTATCCACTTTTTGCACTATACTTAAGAATGAACCTTTCTACTTAAATTTTGAATATTTTGGGGTTTTAGGTTTGTTGCAGAGTCATTTATTTAATAATCCCACAAAGGTTGTTGCCTCCCATTATGGTAGGCCTTCCATTTCTGAACAACGGCGTTTAGCCTCGTTTTTTAGTCTGCCGTTATTCTGTTCGGCAGCCCATGTGCGGGTGTTTGTGGTGGAGACTGCAGTATGTGAGTATGGTAGCAAGTTGGGTTACCCCCCTTCCTAGCTCCTTAAATAGGGCAAAGGTTATGGGGTATGGTATGATTTGGTTGGATGATGTCCTAGAGCTTAAATTTGAGGAAAATTAGATTTTATTACACTCAAGTGTTTTTTTTTTTTTTATGTCAATAAAAATGTTAAGCTTTAATGTAAATGGCTTAAACTCTCCAGGTAAGAGAAATACGATATTTAGATTTTGCAAGCAGGAAAAGGTAGACATTGTATTCTTGCAGGAGTCTCATTCCAAAATCCAGAGTTTTGGTAATAAACTTTTTGGATTTAAATATTATTCCACATTTAACAAAAAATCACGAGGTGCCGCAATCCTGTTTAAACATAATTTATTTCCAGTTGAGGAATTTACTGTATCTGATCCCTATGGGCACTACATTTTATGTATGCCCCTAACGAAAACCAGGTGAAATTTCTAAATCGCTTCTGGAAAACCATCAATAAGTTTGCTCATGGTTCTCTGATTATCGCAGGAGATTTCAACATTATACCCACCTTCGAAAAAGACAGAACATCTAAAAAATCATATAAAAATATACATAGAATCTATAATTCTCCATTAGAATTTTCTAATTGGTTTAATAGTAACAATTAATATGATGCATGGCATGTGCTTCATCCAGGTCAAATGGATTTCACATTTTAATCCAATGTTCATAAGGTATACTCTTGATTAGATCTGTTCTTGGTTAATATTAACACTTTGAACAAAATCAGTAAGACCGATATTGGATCAATTGTATTGTCAGATCACACTTGCATTTCAATGGAACTTAATTTCAATTTGTATAAAGTTAACCGTCCCCGCTGGAAACTGGATGATTATTTAATCAGAGGAATCCAGGAAAAAGTCTCTTGAGGACGAGTCCATAATTTTTTTTTTATTAAATGAGGGAACAGTTTCCTCAAAGGGTGTCCTTTGGAACTCTAATAAAGCCTTTATTAGAGGTGTGTTAATAGAAAAAGGTTTCAAGTAACAAAACAAAGAGTCCTTAAGAGGGCTTTATGATAGTCTGAATAAATTGGAATCTGTGAACAAGAAGAATCCTATGGATTCCACATTTGTAGAAATCAAGAATATTCAGAACAAAATTAATAAAATTAATCAACTTTTGTCTGACAAGATGATTTGGCGTATGCAACAAATCTCTTATCATCAAGACAATAAAACAAGTAAACTGTTGGCGAATAAGATCAAACAGAAATCCTTGGGAAAACGAATTGATTATATATTGAGTAATGGTTCTTTTATTACGTCCTCTAACAAGATTGTCAACTTGTTTGCGAACTATTATGATAATCTTTATAATTTATTAAACAATAAATCTTTTAGCAAACAATCAAAATCTCAAATACAGGCATTTCTGGAGCAACTTAATCTTCCTTCAATTTCCTTAGCAGAGTTAGATGAATTAAACACTCCCCTTTCTGATCAGGAAATTAGGGACGCAATTAAACAGCTAAAACCTTACACTACTCCTGGTCCCAATGGGTTTAGCAATTTTTTCTTTAAAACTTTTTCCGCAAATTTATGTAGTCACCTTAAGGATTTATATAATGAAATTAAAACAGAAGGGTTCATCCCTTCAGAAATGGTTAATGCAAGCATAATTATGATTCCAAAAGAAAAAGACTTTATACATTGCTTTAATTTCTATGTGAGGGTGTTATTGGCTGCAAGGGCAACCATTTGTATTTTAATCATTGTTTTTTAATATTGTTATACTTGCTAATAAAATTCTAAATATTTGATTCTACACTATTAAATTGTTTATTTATTATTAATAAGGGTAATGTAAAAGGGCATACTGGATAAAATGGGAGACATTTTTTCTTCTTTTTTTGTTTACATGGATTCTAATAATGTTACATTTATCAGCAGAATTGTATGCTGGAATGACATTTGTTTTTCTGTAGAGATTGTTTTCTGGTGGAGAAAGGGGTGGTGGGGGGGGGGATTTGTTTGAAGAAATTGTTTGAACTATAGAGTTTGGTGATATTCATGTGTGTCTCTGTGTATGGATTTTTTCTGTATGATCAGGTACTGTGGTTGAGTGAGTGAACATGGAGCAGAAAGTGACATAAGAGTGTTGTTTTCTGATGAGGAAATGTTCCTTGTAGATGATGCAGTTTTTGTGTTATTGTCATTCTCCCTGTTTGTTTTGCTATGTGCGTGGATGTCATGTATCTTCTGGACGGACAATGTAATAAAGTTGCTTATAGAGAATATAATCTCAAATCTGATAAATTTTGGATTAATATTTGTGTTTATATGCTGTCAGCCAATTTGGATAATTTCTAATAAAGGTTTTATTAAGTAAATATACTAATTGTTAAAGAACTGGGTTATTAAAAAAGATAAAGAGAGATATTATTTAAGGTTTTATTACAGTTAAAACTGTTTTAAAAAAGTATATAATGTGTAAGCTATTACATTCATTGAAGCAGCTTGCATAATGGCCAAAAGTTTTCTGTTTTCAAAAGCTCCTTCTCACTGGCAAGTTCATAAACTAAGATGTTTGGTAAAGAAAAAAACAGTTTTGTTTCTGCTTAAAAGGACCAGAACAGCTTGTGATATGAATCCTTTGTGGAATTATTAAATTAGTGAAGTACGCTATTTTAAAAGTAATATTTAGAAACACAAGTACCTGTTAAAAAAGACATGATAATAATTATTTAGGATTTAAGATAACAATTAACAGGGTTAAATTATTTTATGGGTTATGATAAGCGTACAGGATAACCTCAAACCACAGAAATGTCAACTGTTTATATGTTCATTAGTTTTTTTTCTCTAAGGTTTTGTTTTTCCTTTTTTTTAATGTTCAATTTTGCTGTTTTTTCTTGCCAGCTTATTTTATTAATTGTAATGTTTTGTACCAATTTGAAGCTACTCTCATGTGGACATTTCTTTCTCTGAATATATGGGGTATGTGCACACTCCCTATCTACTGGCTACTCCACAGGAAAGGTACACATAACACTAGACATCAGTGTATGATATCTTATCTGGTTAAAATAACCTTATCATACCAATTCTGTTATATTTTTGTTTATTATGTTTTGTTTATCCATGTTGGAAAAATACTATGATATTGTGACATCTATTCTTTCAGGTTCATCCCCAGCTCCGATGGTGGTTATGGTGCAAATGAGTAGATAATTGGGAAAATCTTTTCAGGGTAGTTCTAGAAATCTAAGGGCCTCATTCTATTATTGGCCGTAAATCGGCCGTAAGGCTGCGATTCCTTGCGGGGGTTCTGTTACCTCACAATTCTATTATACGGCCCCGCAAGGATCTCCCCTTACGGCCGGCCGCATATCTTGGAACCGGCCGTAAGCTCCAAAATCTTTAAAGTCAAATATAAATTGAAGACTGCACTGTAAATCTTTGTAAATGCTAGGGATCATATTGGGGGACATGAGGATTAATAGCAACCCCCTCTCAAGCTTGCACATCAGCCCAAATCCGAGTTTACATTAACTGTTTATTTTCCGTCCGCAGCCTGGCCAGGTCTGAGGTGCTCCAAGCACTCTGGACTTTTTCCATGGATATTTGACATATTTAATATAAATTTGTTTTTACGGATTTGAGTATAGGGGAATGTTGTGCTATTTTTGCTAACACCTACAATCTCTTTATAGTCTCCTCAAAGAGCAAGATGGCTTTATTTGGGCTATTTTATGTGCTTAATTGGTGCTAGCGGGACCTGTTTGCTGCAAGTAAGCTGCGGCTCGCTTTTAGCCTTGTAGAGAGGGTTCTCGGAGCAATAGAATAGCAACCGGGATTTTCTTGCGGCCGAAACTCTTGCGGCCGTTTTAGATCAAAGGCTTTCCTCTGGCGCGAGCGGCCGCAAGAGATAGCAAGGCGCCGGCCGCAAGCCTGCCGGAACCACCGGCCGGAGGGGAATAGAATAGTCGAATAGCTTGCGGCCGGTCCTTGCGGCCCCGCAGCTCTTACGGCCGATAATAGAATGAGGCCCTAAGAAAGGAACATGATAAGAGTTAAGGAAATATTTTTTAGATTTATTAGTAAATGTATATTGACAGTAATAAAATTAGTAATTTCCTTTAAAATCTACAACTTGTTACAGGATAAATCCAGTAAAGTCTTATCACTTATAGAGACATAATTAGTAGTATCGAAACTGTCCTAATGATCATTTTCTCTGCTTTGGCAGGAGTAGAAAATAATGGTTGTTAAACAGTGCCTTGCAAAAGTATTCACCCCCTTGACTTTTTATCTATTTTGTTACATTACAGCCTTTCAATGTTTTGTTAATCTGAATTTTATGTGATGAATCAGAACACAATAGTCTAAATTGGTGAAGTCAAATGAGAAAAATATATACATAAAACTTTTTTTTAGAAATAGAAAACAAATAATTGGCATATGCATATGTATTCACCCCCTTTGTTGTTAAGCCCATAAAAAGCTCTGGTGTAACCAATTAGCTTTAGAAGTCAAATACTTAGTAAAATGATGTCCACCTGTGTGCAATCTAAGTGTCACATGATTTGTCATTACATATACACACATTTTTTGAAAGGCCCCAGAGGCTGCAACACCGAAGCAAGAGGCACCACTAAGCAAACACTGCCATGAAGACCAAGGAACTCTCCAAACAAGTAAGGGACAATGTTGCTGAGAAGTACAAGTCAGGGCTAGGTTATAAAAAATACCCAAATCTTTGATGATCCCCAGGAGCACCATCAAATCTATCATAACCAATTGAAAAGAACATGGCACAACAGCAAACCTGCCAAGAGATGGCCACCCCCCAAAACTCACAGACCGGGCAAGGAGGGCATTAATCAGAGAGGCAGCACAGAGACCTAAGGTAACCCTGGAGGAGCTGCAGAATTCCACATAAACCATACACTCGCTAGAGTTGGGCTTTATGGCAAAGTGGCCAGAAGAAAACCGTTACTTTCAGCAAAAAACAAAATGGCACATTTTGAGTTTGGAAAAAGGCATGTGGGAGACTCCCACAATGTATGGAGAAGGGTGCTCTGGTATGATGAGACTAAAATTGAACTTTTCGGCCATCAAAGAAAATGCTACAAAAAACTCAACACATCATGTCACCCAAAGAACACCATCCCCACAGTGAAACAGTGGCAGCATCATGCTGTGGGGAGGTTTTTAAGCAGCTGGGACTCGGAAACTGGTCAGAGTTGAGGGAAAGATGGATGGTGCTAAATACAGGGGAATTTTTAAGCAAAACCTGTACCACTTTGGGCGTGAGGCTAGGACAGAGGTTCATCTTACAGCACGACAATGACCCCAAACACACTGCTAAAGCAATACTTGAGTGGTTTAAGGGGAAACATGTAAATGTGTTGGAATGGCCAAGTCAAAGCCCAGATCTCAATCCAATAGAAAATCTGTGGTCAGACTTAAAGATTGCTGTGCACAAGCAAAAAACATCCAACTTGAAGGAGCTGGAGCAGTTTTGCAAGGATGAATGGGCAAAAATCCCAGTGGTAAGATGTGGCAAGCACATAGAGACTTATCCAAAGTGGCTGTGATTGCCGCAAAAGGTGGCTCTATAACGTATTGACTTTAGGGGGGTGAATAGTTATGCACATTGACATTTTCTGTTATTTTGTACTATTTGTTGTTTGCTTCACAATAAAATTCTCAAACAATCCATGGTAATTCCAGGTTGTGAGGCAACAAAACACAAAAAATTCCAAGGGGGGTGAATACTTTTGCAAGGCACTGTATAACCCTCTGGTATCAAACCCAAAACACAAGTAGTGAGCTCAGAAGTAAAATATTCTGAATATATAGTCATACCAATTATGGATCACTTCTCCAAGTGTATTGGATGTTGTGTTAATTATCGGAATAACAAAAGGTGTCTGTGTCACAGTAATGGGAGGAATATATATGAGGGTAAGGCCTTTTTGCTGTGTCTGATGACTAAGATTGGCAAAAGCATCTGTACCTCTAATTCTTTGTCCTCTTTTAACCTGTAGGTAGGGGGGGGATAAGTTGAACTACCCCCTCTGGTGCTTTAATATTTCATTCCATCTGTGCATCCACCTCACAGTGATAAATCAATAGTGTTTCCTTCAGCATAAACCAAAGGAAATTATGAATTACATACATTTGAGATGTCAAACAATGTAATAAATTATTTCCAATATAAATTAGATATTTTGAATTCTCAATAACTAGGAATAAATGCATATCCTTTTTATTCCCATTGGAAAGAGTGATTAAACATTTTGCTATAATAGCATGAGTTGAAGTTTCATGGTCAATTCTATGTATTCACTGATCATAAGATTGTGTATTTCAAATTCAATTTGGATTCTTAAATTTTTTAACAAGCTTTCACTAATGTAGCTATTTTCATGATTTAAAACACATTTTCTTTCTTTATAATTTATCATACCTATGATATTAGAAGGAATAAAAGACCCTTCATCTTTGGTTTCTATATTCACTAGAATTTAAGGGGGCTTGTTTCCAATGGCATATAAGCTTTTCTATTTAAATACATTGTTATTACATTTCTCCTTTACATGAGTATTATCGATATGCGCCTGATCAATCTGAATCACATCTTCATGGTTTACTTGTTCTCCAGAAACATCTTTACATTTAAGTATTGTCATCTCAGGTTTTTGGTTATTTTGGAAATTAATTTCCACTGAATCCTCTTTGTTCTCAATTATTTATTTAAACACAGGGTTGTTTAACCTGTTCATAATTGATAGGAAAATTAACTTGTGACCATATCACTCCATCAATAAAATTGATTATGGGGCTGAATCGCCTAAGTAAATCAGTCCCAATTAAAAATCGATATTTAGGAAAATCCACTACAATGACCATATGTTTCACTTGTTTATTTCCATTTCTGATATTTAACCATAAATGGCCTGTGGTGTTTACTCTAATTCCAACCAAAAAATATTACAATCCCAATAAATGGTCTCAGAACAGCTCTCTTTTCTGCTTCATTCAATTTCCTCATATGTATCTTTGGAAATAACAGTGACTTGAGTGCCTGTCTCTACTAATGCTTTGATATACAAGGAATCTACATGTACAGAAACATAATATCTATCTATATACTGTTCAGTGTCGGCAGCTCCTCTCTGTCAATCACTTCACTGGCTTCCCTTAGCCTCCAGAATAAAATTTAAAATCTTGATCCTAACTTCTTTAAAAACAGCGCTCCCCCATACATCTCTGCTCTCATCTTCAAATACTCCCCCACACACCCTCTTTGTTCTGCTAATGACCTTCTTCTTTCTGCCACTCTTGTCACCTCCTTTCACCCCCACCTCCAGGACTTTTCTTGCTCTGCCCCTATTCTCTGGAACTCCTTGCCTTGCTTCACCAGACTATACTCCTGCCTCAAATCCTTCAAAACTAAAAACACACCTCTTTAAATAAGCCTATAACCTTCCTCCATAACATGCTCAACCCTTCTCTCTCCCTACTGTATCAAATACCTTTAGATTGTAAGTCTGCGAGTTTCCATCCTGCAAGGTGCTTTAGGGAAAGCGCTAAGGACACCGGATTCCAAGCTCAAAGACAGGGCCCTCCATTCTTTGCAATGTGTTAATCTTGAACTTGTCATTGCCTGTAACTTAAATTATGTATAGCGCTACGGAATATGATGGCGCGTTACAAATAAACGATAATAATATGGCTTCTTCCATTGATCACTTTTATTTAAACAGTCAGATTGTGGGACTTTATCGGTCAAGTTCATTATTATTTCTGTAGGACCATCAGCAATTTCTGGTATATCATTGGTTTCAATTTCAATGCTATGTGCAGGCAATTAATCATTTGCTAAAAGATTACATTAACACAGAAAATTCTTGTTTGGTTTTTGGTATATCCTGTGAACATAAAAGGTTAATAATTATACTTTCTTTACCAACCCCCTTGGTTTTATGATCCCCACCTTCTTGTTGAATGGAAGTTTCTGTGAAGAGAATAACAAAGCTTTATTTTATACATAGACCACAATCAGACAGAATTAGGCAAACTATCAACATGACATATCATTACACTTTCATTTGATTTAGGAAACTCACATGTATCATTTCTACTAGTTTTATAAATTCCAAATTTTTTTTTTTCCTTCCTGACCTGGGGTTGTTTCTTAATGGGTGAGTATTAAATCCAGACATGATTGCAGCCATTTGTTGCATCAGAAATGTTACCTGTTCTAAAGTAGAGAACAGTCTTGCAGTTTGATTTTGGCTATATCTGTTAACCTTTTGGCACTCTGAGTTATTTGAGGTAGAAGGCATAGGGGGGGTTGATGTTCTCTCTGAGTTAGGGGATTTTGGTCCCCACCTGTAATTTCTGATGGGATTCCTTCCTTTATAATTTGGGCTAACATAAAATGAACTATTATTTTAATTTTGAGATCTTTCATTTGTAACCTTTATCTTTTTCAATGAGGACTGTGCCTGTCTTAGTTTATTTAGACCTTTTAACACATCAGCGTAGTATTTGGTACCTGTCTCAAAATGTAAGTCAGAATTAACAGAAATATTTGCCACTTTTTGAATGTTATTCTTTTCCTTTCGCCTGTAATTATTCCCATCATCCCGCTGAATTTCATATATCTTGGAACATTTATTTACCAACCAACTTAGAGGTTTGTTATCATCAAAGTCTCTGGCCATGTTCCTTTAAATGTACAAAGGCAGTGCATGGAAGTACATTTTCTTAAATTCAGCAGACTCTGTATCTGTCTGTTTAGTCGTCTGCCTATATGATTGTTTTAATGAGATTAAAAACTCTTTTGGGCTTTCATCAGGTTTACATCTAATGTTATGTGCTGCTTTCAGTGCTGCTTGTTCATTTCTTTACTCAGAAAAATATTTTCGCATCTCAGAGAGGTGAAAAATGATGTGTAAGAATCATCAAATGAACAATGGAGATAGGATATTTTAGCATTAGCCCCCCTGTTCCCTAAGTCAAGCATTACACTCTTAACTGAATCTATGTGTGATTCCTTATATGCATTCCTTAAGGGTGATGAATCAAATTAATCATCAAAATGTCTAGAATTCCTTATCACAATTATTTTTAACACAGAATTTTGTGCACTAACTAAGAGCCCTTTGTTAATCTGGTGCTCTAACTTAGGGGAATGCGGCAAAAAAGCTGTGGGAGCTTGTTTCCCCTAAATTCTACACTAATTCAAATTATTTACTCCCACAGATCAGAGCACTAATCCCCAGCCGTAAATACTGATCTGTAGCTGCAACAGATATCTGTGCAGGGAGCAGCCAAACCAAGCTTCACGGATGAGACGGCCCTAGGAGCCAATAGGAAATGGGAACATCATAAATCTTATAATGAGTGCGAAGTGCTTTCAATTCCTTACTAAAAATACATATTTTTAACGAAGGCTACCACCTTCCACCTTAACTTGCATAACATATCTTTCTCTCTTCTGTACCTCTCCGAAACCCTTTAGATTATAAGTTTACACATTTTCAATCTTGCAAGGTGCTTTGGTGAATCACTTTGGACACTGGATTCTTAGCTCAAAGAAAGGGCTCTACATCCTTTGCAACGTGTTAATACTGCTACCCATGTATAGCACTACGGAAATATGTTGGCGCATTACAAATAAATAATAATAATGATAATAAGTGCAGTTACAACTACTCGTAACTCGGCTAAACTAGGCTGCTACAAGGAAACACACACATATATATATACTAGCGACTTGCCCGTCAAAAAATGACGGCAATGTGATGTATATGTTTGTCAAGTTGTTTAGTTATTAACATATATTTTTGACACTTGTAAGTATTTTAATATGAACGTGTATTTTTGTAAAATGTTGATGTAATGGTTTTTTAAAATGTAATTTGTATCTGAAGAATTGTTAACTTTAATATACATTGAATGAATAGGAAAGCAAAAAGTAAAAAGCCTTTTTGAAACGTTGCGAATTTTAACATGAAGTTTAAAATATATGTAAGCAATAACCTTCAAAGTATATATTTTGAAACTTTAACTTTATTTTTTATGTAAGTTTAGAAGTTGACAAAACATTTGTCTAATTTTGAACATTATAAACAGGAACATAGTGAATACATTTTGTAACCTAATTTTTTATTAAAAGTATTAACATTTGAATGTAAAAACAATTGACCTTTAAATTAATCAGTATTAACATGCAATTTCTATCACAATAATTGTTAACTTGAATATACATTGAATGTAGAGGAAGGCATACAGTAAAACTCTGCTTAAAACGTACGTAATTAAAGTAATTCATTACTGAGCACATAAACTGGCGATAAACATTAATGTAGTTAGTAATCTTAAGATAACAGACAATATTTACATTGTGACTTAAAAGGTGCTTGACCTCTTAACATCCACTTTGTAATCTGTTGAATGAAATAACTTTCAAATATATTTTTTAAACTTGTAACATTAGAAACATTAACATAGTGACTTAACATTTTAACATAATTTTTACTAACAATGCAAGGCAAGTATTTTGTGAGGCGAATCATTCCTAAACAGTACTTTCATTAATTATGACTGAATTAAACAACCAATTGTTATGTATTTTGCAATACTTTTAAAAAATGTTGGCGTCTTGAATTTGTATCCTGCAAAGTTATAGTACTTCATAGTAGACAATGTTTTTAGTAAAAATACGTCCATCTTCTAATAAATCACCTTGACTTTGATTTTTTTCAATGTAAACTTTAATAGCCTGTGGATTTTTGCACCGTGACAGCGCAACGTACAATTGACCATGTGCAAAAACTGGTTCTTCCAAGTAAATACCCACAGATTTGAAAGTTTGACCTTGTGATTTATTAATGGTCATGGCAAATGCCATAATAATGGGAAATTGTCTTCTTTGAAGTATAAAAGGGAGACTACTTTCACTTGGTGCTAAATCTATTCTTGGTATGAAAACTCTCTCTCCTTTATGGGTCCCAGTTAAAATTTCAGCATCTATAAAATGGTCCTTTAATTGTTGAACAATTAATCTTGTGCCATTGCATAGGCCTTTTTTGGGGTTCATATTTCGCAGTAACATGATAATTGCACCTTTCTTTAGCTGCAAAATATGTGGTGGCATTCCAGAAGGAGTTAAAGAGTTAATGAATTCAGTTGAAAAGTTTGCCTGACTTTCATTGTCATCAGCAAGTACAGAATCAGCACTGTGATAATTTCTTTGTGGTGCATGAATTTTTTTTAAGATTTCATTATTGAGTATTAATGCATCTTTATTTTTACACGTCAGTATAACTTGGTTGGCAAGCTCAGAATATTCTTCGTTATTTATGCTCCCTTCAAATATAGCCAATATAATATCTTGTTGACAAATCATATGAGGTGGGATCTCTACAGTGTCGTCAGGTAAATGTAGTATTTTTTCTGTTCTTCCTTCTCCAATTTTAATAAGCCAATCATTGAAATCAGTTTGGCCTTCTGATCTCATATTTTGTTGCAGTTGAAGATGGGTAAAATGTTTCCATACTGTACTTGACTTTATACATGTTTCAATAATGTCTGTTCGATTTCCATGTACAACGACAGGTAATGTTTGTCTAAAATCGCCACCCAACAAAATTACCTTTCCACCAAATGGAAAAATATTATCCATGACTTCACGAAGCAAACGGTCAATACATTGGAGGGCATAGCATGACATCATTGTGGCCTCATCTATTATAATTAATGTACATTTCTTCAATTTCTTTGCTTGTAAGGATGTCATGCGAATATCTGACACTGAATTTTCCAAAATAGGCACTGGCAGTTTAAATCCACTATGAACAGTTCTTCCACCTTCTAATAAAAGTGCAGCAATTCCAGTAGTGGCAAACGCCATTGCTATTTGTCCTTGTGCTCGTAATGAACTCATTAATAAATTGTACAAATATGTTTTCCCTGATCCGCCAGGTCCATCAAGATAGAAATAACGCTCTGTCACCATGTCATCATCTATAGCATTTTTAATGGCATGAAATGCTTGCAATTGTAGTGTATTTAAAGTTGCAAGTCTTTCTTCTGTTCTTTCTGCTTGTAGTTGAATGTCATAGTCTTCAAAGTTAATGTCATCTATTAGACCTGGATCAGGCAAATTAAAACTTGCACAACTTAATCCATGAGTTAAAAAGACTTCTTGAATTTCCATTAAGGCTTTTAAGTGTGCAATGGGTTCATTGTATCGTCGCATAAAGTCTTCAGCCATATTACTTTTAAAAGTCTCCCACAAAGCTAATGCATTTGGAGCATTTGAGAAGATACAAATAAAAGCAAATTGTTCTCTCATCTGTCGTGGCATTTGACATTGTGCTGCTTCTTCTAAACATCTTTCCCACTCTGTATCATCAGCGAGTAAGTTTCTATTTCTTGCAGCTAAATGGAAGGATTCATATACAATGTCATTAACAGTTCTTAATTGTTCAAAACTTTGTGCTCCTGGAACATTTAAAAGTAATATCCGTAAGCAAAATCGTTCAACATCTCTTGGACTGACTGTGTAAATTCGTGGAATTATTTTATTGCCTCTGGTTTTTCTTGCTCTCCATAATCCATTCACAAAAACATAGTGATATGGAATTTCAATATATAAATATTGTGTTGCTTGAGCATCAGTGGAATTTAATGCAAACCATGCAGTTAGTGTAGTGTGACGATCTTCACTTTGGGCCAATGCATTCATTTCATTTCCAGCATGGAAATAGACTAAATGTCGTTGTGGCAAATGTACTGCTAACCTATATACTGCATGTGATCTATCATGCATTTCAAATTTTAAAAGCCGCCACATAGCTTCTGGCGCACTAACATAGCGAGCATCTACATGGGATGCAAGTTCATCATGTACTAACTCACTACTTTCAGGGTTGTCTGCACTTTTGACGACTACAGTAGCTGCATCGTAACCTTTGTAAATATATTTGTAGACATATTTAATGGATTTGATGGAAGTGCAGGCTTCTACGTTGATGTGGGCGTTGTACTTCATGAGTAAATGTGGATTGTAGGGTACTACATATCTATTGTCCACTTTTTTTCCACGAATAATGGCACTATCTCCTTCTCTTCTTTTATAAAGTGGATATCCATCACAATTTGCATATGTTTTGTCTCTATAATCTTTTGGAAAATCTTTTGAACATTGATTATTTTCCATACATGGTGATTGTGGATTAAGGTCTCCACAGGGTCCATGAATCATGCGATGAGTAACAATCTCATATAGTGTACCATATAGTTCTGGATCCGGTAGTTCAGCAACTATGACTGCATCCACTTTGTCCGAAGTATCTAATTTATCTTTCTCTTGAAGTATTATGAGAAGATGTGCATGTGGAAGGCCTCTTTTTTTAAATTCAATGGTATATACATAAGCAAGACATTTGCCAAATAACTGATTTATAGTGAAGTCACGTATTAATTCATTTAATTTTATCTTAAAAACTCTGGCTACTAAATCTGGTCGATCTGAAGAAGTAGATTTTGATTAATTTCTGGCCATTGTGGATTACATGTAAATGTCACAAATAAATCTGGTTTTCCAAATTTTGTCACAATAGCCATAGCATCATTGTATCTTTCTCTCATATTTCGAGGAGATCCTTGAAAGGAAGATGGTAAAATGATGGCTTTGCCAGCTGTCATGTCTCTGCTTGTAGCCACGTCAGCAACATAGTCCATGAGTCCACAATATTGTTCTACACGTAGTTTATCTTGTTGATATTTTATAAAGTTTAAATTATTTGCCTCAACTTGCAAATATGAATCAATAATCCATTGTTGTGTTAGTTTCCCACCACATAAAATTGGATTAAATTCATCTCTAATGGCAATTTGAGCAACTTTAAATTCAAGCATAGAAACATTATTTCAGATTCTGGCTTTAGCATTTGGGTAACTGGGAAGGGTTAATTTTGGTTGCCAACCTGCTTCTCCGTGTGGGAAAAAGATGGGATATGTCATTGGATCTAAATTTGGACTTAAGATATTAATATTAATAAATGGTTGGTCCTCATTTCTGGGATATACTCTAATGTCTCTTTGAAATGGTGGTTCTCCTTCATCATTCTGAAAGACCATTGCAACCTCATTTGATGTTGGCAAGTTATAACGACGTTTATCAGTATGTCTGTCTCTTTTAAGCACCATATTAACCTTTGGCATGGGTAATTGATGTCTTTGTGCATGAAGTAGTTGTTCATTTTCTACTTCTGCCAATTTTTTGTAAGCTTTACTGTAGGGATTGTTGTCCATAATGTTATTTAGTTCTATAAAAACACTGGGTAAGCATTTTTTATTTTCTTCCATCTGCATACGTTGGTCAACAGCTTCCATTGTATCTAGGACATATAGTTGAGCGAATTTTCTTTGCTCTCCTTCCTCTGGATGTAAATGTGAAGTCCGATGATAAATTTGTCCTTGGACTTTAAAACAGTAAGGACCATGTCCTGGTACATTAGCAGCCAATGTTGCCCCCATAGATGCAAATGATATGGCACTATTGTAGGATCTTATGTTTGTCTTAAAATTTTTGTAATTTGGAAAAGTAGGTTCAGTCATAATATTTTGTAAATAGGTTGGAAATAGTTTCCTTTGTGGAAGTTTGAACTTTCCTTTTTGACAACAACTAATAAATTGTCCATCTCGGGGTCTCTCCTGTTTAAAATAATAAGCCTCACAAAATTGACATTGAGTAGTCATGTCCCCACAACTATGAACCTCTACTGCTAAAGACTTCAGTAAAGGACAATTTGCAAAGCATATTGGATGTTGACTTTCATATTCATCAGATGAAAAGTCATGAAATGTTTCCACAACAGGTTCTAAATGTTTAGTTTTTTTCGTAGATTTTCTTGGTATATGTTGGACTTGTTTGGTTGAAATGTCCTGTAAGTTTTTATTAAGAGTTTGTAAGTGCTTTGTTTTTGTAGTTGCTTTTTTTGGTCTGTCTTGACTGGTATGTTGTAAAATGTGATCTGATGTTTTAGGAACAGTTTGTAAATGCTTTATTATTTTTTTATTTTTTTTGGTTGTATCTTTCATTTTTGCAGCTGATATTCTTTTATTTGCAAGTCTTTTGCGTTCTTTTTCTCGTCGAATTTCTTTCTCCTCCGGTGTCTGCTGGGCGGCCCATCTCTCTTGTCTTTCTCTAGTTTGACGTCTTTTCTTCTCTTCTTTGGTCTCGTTATCAGCCATATTAATCTGTAAAGGAAAAAAAATAAATGTAATTGTGTATATTTAAATTTGTAATTCCTGTTAAAGATTCTTGTGCACAATTGGTGAAATAAAAGGCAAATCATTAATGTATCATTTATATTTAGTTAAATTTATAATTCCTGTCCTCACTGGCTAAGAATTTGGCCAATGGAATACTGCTGTAAATAAGCATGTAACATATTTTTGTAAAATAATGATTTTATTTATTAAAAACGTTGTTTGTGGATAGATATTTAGCACTGCAAAACTTCTTTGCTAAAAAAAAAAGGGATGTGGTTATTGAGCTATGTATTGCATAGTAGCAATTTAAATAAAATAAGGGAGATAGTAAATTAATTATTTTATTTTTCTGTTGACACGGATGCAACTGAAAGCAGTTTCTTTAGTTTTATACTTTAGTACTTATTATACTTTACCTTGGTTGAAGTGTGATTTAAATCCGAATGTTTGTTGGTCCTCGGTTCAAAATCGTTGTCCAATGGTGTGGTCCTCTGTTGGAAGTCCTCGTCCGATGGTGTGGTCCTGTGGCGATAGCCCTCGTCCGATGTTGTGGTCCTGTGGCGATATCCCTCGTCCGATGTTGTGGTCCGTTGGTGAAAGTCCTCGTCCGATGGTCTGGTCCTGTGTTGAAATTCCTCGTCTGCTGGTCTGGTCCTGTGTTGAAATTCCTCGTCTGCTGGTCTGGTCCGAGTCCTCGTCCGATGGTCCGGTCCTGTGGAAAAAGTCCTTGTCCGATTGTCTTCACGCAGTATCTGTTGTAATATAAAATAGAAAATGTTTTTTGAGTGAAATGTCTTTTAAATAATTTAAAAATGTATTAATTTGACTGTATTGTATGAGTTATGGTTATTTTTTTCTATCTTTGTTTTTTTTTACTTTCTGTACAATCCGACAACTTTTGTTATTCTTATTGAAGGTTTGTAGTAAGGCTTGTGGGTTGTGATATATTAAATAAGATGTGTTTATGTAATTTTTTGTACAATCCTGTTTTGTGCACACCACTTGTGGTATAGTTATTTAACCTTTATTGGGATGGTTATAGTTAGTGAAACATGAAATAATATAATTAATGTAGTTTGCTATGTGTTTGTGTTAGTTTTTGACAATCCTGTTTGGTGCGCAGCACTTGTGCAAAACTTATTTCTTCTTGATTGTACAGGTTATAGGTTGTTAAACATTAAAGAAGAATGTTAATGTAGTTTGCTATGAGTTTGTGTGATTTTTTGTACAATGCTATTAGGTGCACAACACTTTTGTTATTCTTATTTTTGCTTCTTTGTAAGGCTTATAGGTTGTTAAACATTGAATAAGAAATTCTGTTTTGTGTGTAGCAGTTTGTGTCTCATTCAATTGCGATTTGGCTAATTGAATTGTGCCCTAAATAAGCACATAGCATATTTTTTAAAATAAGTTTTTAGTCATTGAAAAACTTTATTTTTGATATTTTTTTAGTAACTAAAAACTTATTTTAAATAAATTGTTATGTTGTTATTTCGAGCCCTATTCAATTGGGCAAATTGCAATCGAATGAGGGCCTTTGTGTGTACCATATGTTGCATAGTTTGGCCCTCATTCAATTGCATTTTTTACAATGTAATAGTACTCTAAGGCCGTAATTGAATTGCAATGTAGAAATTTTAATAGGGTTGTAAATAAGCACATCACATATATTTGTTAAAATAGAATAAGGGCCTAAAAGTGCTTATTTATAGCCATATTTAATTGTCCAAAATAGCAATTGAATGAGGGCCTTTGGTTACTGCATTTGTTATATTGTGAGCTCCTCATTCAATTGTGTTTTGTCCAATGGAATAGAGCTCAATATCAGCACAGAGCATATTTTTTTTCGGAATTTTGTATTTAGTGAACTTGTATCCAAAAGCAACGTGTTCACAAAAGAAAAATTTCCTTTCAAAAATATGCTCTGTGCTCATATAGAGCCCTATTGAAATGGGCAAATCACATTTGAGTGAGGCCCTTGGCCATTAAAGATATATAGGTCCTTATTGAATTGCAATTTTGCCAATTGAAGAGGGCTCTATATAATCACATAACATATTTATTGAGCAAATTTTGTAGTTATTGAAAACCTTGATTGTGGTTAGAAATTCATTAACTAAAAAGTTCTGTATCAAAAATATGTTATGTGCTTATATAGAGCCCTATTCAATTGAGGAAGTCGCAATTGAATAAGGCTCATGGTTATTTCTTGTTTATACTTAATACTTTACCTTGATTGAAGTTTGGAATGACAGACGGTCCCCTCCTGCCAATCTTAATCCGCCGGTCTTCTTGTAGTGTCTGTTTGAAAAAGAAAGTGAAATAGTTATTTTTATATTTATAATTTTTCATCTAGCAAAGCATGGCCTTTTGAGCATGTAATGTCTTGTTGTATCTTACCTCTTCTTCTTTGTTGGTGTTCTTTAAAAGGGATTGTGCTTCACAGTGCACGGTGCAAATTGTTGAGAGACGCTGTTGATGCAGAGTCTGTTTGAATATTCAAAGAAATAAAACGATTCAGCTTTATATGATCTAGTGAATTGCAGTAAAGGAATGTAATTTAAATATAGTTGTGTAATTTTTTTCAATTAACCTTATTTTTTGTTGGGGGCTACACACATATGTCACATACATGAAGCACATTCCATAGTTTAATGTAATTATTTTGTGTACGTGTGACATATCAGTATACATGAGTCAAATTTAAATGGTTAAATTAACCTTATATTTTTTTTTTCCAACACACATAAATGTCTGTGTGTGAGATGTAACTATAGATGATATACATATATGTGCGTGTGACATATCAGTATACATGACATATAATGTCATTTAAATGTAGTTGTTTACTGATTTTGTTGTAAGCTAATTTTGTTGCATTGGCAATACACATAAATGTGCGTGTCACATGTCACTATGAAGGGGCAATACACAGAAATGTGCGTGTCAGATGTCACTATACATTATAGACATATATGTGCGTGTCACATGTCACTATACATAAACCTCTGTTTAATATTGAATTATGCTTTTTTTGTTGTTTTGTTAAATGAACCGTATTTTTTTTTTGAGCCTATACACATAAATGTGCCATATATGTCACTACATAAATCCTATTTTTTTTTTTATTTGTTTGACCTGTGCTGATAATAAAATGTAATATATTATAGCTTACCTCTCAGTTGTAATTTGCACAATGTAAAGTAGTAAATTAGTAAAGAATTGTCTTCTCAAGTAAAAGCAGCAGTTATCTCAGAAGTCACTCCGTTGATCACCTGAGGAGAAATGTATTTTTTTGTTTGAAATAGGCAGTATTTATAAACTTGTAGAAAGTTCTGGAAAGTGAGACCGTTAGAACGCAATACGCATGCGCTATTTGCGTTCCAGCTTACAATTTGCGTTCCATCCGCCATTTTCTGCGTATTACTATTCAAAATGGTGTTTAATATGATTGTGATACGTTCCGCATAGTATTTGTTTCATTATTGCGAGTAAGTGTAGTATAGTTACGTCTGAAGCCTCGTTTTCGTTTTGTTCGTCGGCCATTTTTTCTCTCGCTTAGCGATGGTATTAGTGTCTAAAGTGTTTTATTTTGATTTAAATGTAGGTGTAACTTGTTTTTTTGAGGTGCTGGCTGGTTCCTCTTGCTGTAGGTAAGCTTTTTATGTGTTTGTTGTGTGTCTTTGTTAAGTTTTAAATGTTTGTATGTCGGCGTGTTGCGTCCGATGTTTGCGAAGTCGTAATGTGTGGTAACGTGTCTCGTATGGTGTTTGCGTGTGTAGCCTCGTTTTCGTTTTATTCGTCGGCCATTTTTTGTGTCGCTTAACAAACTATTTATTGTCTAAACTCTTTTATTTTGAGTGCAATTAAGTTGTAAGTTGCATTTTTGAGGTCCTGGGTGCTTCCTGTTTGTGTAGGTAAGGTTTTTATGTATGTGCTGTGTGTATGTATTGTGTTTGTAATTTTGTAATGTTCGCGAGTTGCGTCCGAGTGTTGCGAGGCCGTAATGTGTGTGAACGTGTGTCGTATGTTGTTTGCGAGTGTCGTAATGTGTGTGAACGTGTGTCGTATGTTGTTTGCGAGTGTCGTAATGTGTTGCGACGTAAACTTTTTTTTGCAAGGGTCGCAGTTGCTGCAACTGAAGACCTCGCTTTGCGAGGTCCTCAGGTGCTGGCATGGAGCGCCTGCGGCGCTCCAAGCCTGCAACTGAGGCCCTCGCTTCGCGAGGGTCCTCAGTTGCTGGCAAGGAGCGCCTTCGGCGCTCCATGCCACCAACTGAGAACCTGGCACAGTGCCCTCGCTTCGCGAGGCCCGCGTCTCGCTGCGCGAGCCCGCAGCGTTAGCAACAACTCGTACGCTCACAACTATATATGTGATATATGTATATATATATATATATATATATAGTAATTTTTTTTTATTTATTAACTAGCGACTTGCCCGTCAAAAAATGACGGCAATGTTATTGTAAGTGAGCTAATGTTGTTTGGTGTGTAATAGTTAAGATATAATACATTAATAAATGAATATACTTTACCTATTTGAATCATTGTGTTGAAGAGCTGTGAATGTGTTTTGACGTTGGTGCAGTGTTGTGGAGCTGCTCTATAAGCGTGGTGTATGTGTGCAGTGTAATACTGTGCGTGCGCGAGACGAAACCGTTATCGTAGTGGTGTACTTCCGCATTTGCGTAAAATGGCGGTTTATCTGTGTTGTGCGTCGTTGCGGATTGTCCGCTGGTGTCTCGTAGTGGTTTTCTAGTTTCGTGTGGTGTTTTGTGAGTGTGTTGTGGTGTTTTACGTGTGGAGAGTGCTATAGCCTCGTTTTCGTTTTGTCCGTCGGCCATTTTTTTTCGCGCTTAGCGATTTTCAAACTGTGTAAAGTGTTTCATTTGTATTTAAATGAAGGTGTAAGTTGTTTTTTGTACGTGCTGGATGGTTCCTCTTGCTATAGGTAATGTTTTTATGTGTGTGTTGTGTGTATTTATTGTGTTTTAAATGTTTGTATGTCGGCATGCTGCATGCGATGTTTGCGAGGTCGTAATGTGTGGTAACCTGTCTCATATGGTGTTTGCGTGTGTAGCCTCGTTTTCGTTTTCTTAGGCGGCCATTGTTTCTGTCGCTTAGCCAATATTTTCGTGTGTGAACTCTGTTCTTTTGAGTGAAATAAAGGTGTTCGTTGAATTCTTAAGGTCCTGGATGCTACCTCTTGCTGTAGGTAAGTTTTGTATGTCCTGTGTGTATGTATTGTGTTTTTAAATTTGTACTTTTTGCGAGTTGCGTCCGAGTGTTTGGAGTCCGTAATGTGTGTGAACGTGTGTCGTATGTTGTTTGCGAGTGTCGTAATGGGTGTCGTGGTGTTAACGTGTGTCGTAAGTTGTTTGCGAGTGTCGTAATGTGTTTGTCGTGTGTGTCGTATGTTGTTTGCGAGTGTCGTAATGTGTTTGTGGTGTAGTTTGTGTTGCGGCGTGAATTTTGCGAGGGTCGCAGTTGCTGGCATGGAGCGCCTTCTGGGCTCCATGCCAGCAACTGAGACCCTCGCCCAGTGCCCTCGCTTCGCGAGGGCCGCGGCTCGCTGCGCGAGCCGCGATATTAGCAACAACTCGTACGCTCACAACTATATATGTGATATATTTTAATATTAAAAATATGTGACAATTGTATTTAAAGGTTTAATAAATAAAGATGTGTTTATTTTGTGTTAAAATATGGTATATTTATAGAAAATGCATTAGAGCATTTGTTCCTAGGCAACATGGTTTTGTGATGTGTATTAACTCCTTGAGTACTGGGTTGTTTGTTACCCTGTATTTTGTATCATAAAGCGGGCTTAAAACCAATATATCATATATTTTAATTACATATATGTTGATATCGGATTGGTAAGTGTCAAATAATGTTAAAATGTTATAATTTTTTAGTTCTTTTTGTGCTATACTGCCACTTTAAATGCTTCTGGGAGACTCAGCAAAGGTTTTAAAACCACTTGCAAGTGGTGTTTGGTGCACATAAATCTTTCTTCTGTTTTTTGCAGTTACAGCAGTGCCATGTGTTGCGAGTGATCCGTAAAATCGTATTAGCATAGGGTTTGGGCGTCAAAGTGTCAGAGAGTAACTTATAATTTATTGTCAGTGCAAAACCAGTTATCAATGGCATTTCAATCAGTTTCAGGATTAATGTTATTAAGGTACTCAGACAATTGTTCCTTTTATTAATTTTTAAAATCAAAGTTCTAATGATAAATTATATACCCTGAGTACCACACTTTATCACGTCTTCTAAAAACAAAACCTCTGCTAATTCAGAACCAAAACAGCCCTCCGCCATCTTCAGCCATCCTGTCTGATTTTTTTACCATTAACCTGATTAATAGATTTGCAGCCCTATTAAATTCCCTCAAAGTGTAAAACTGTAGCCCATAATGTAGGCCCCAAGACTTGCGGCTATTAAATTGGCCCCTTAAAGTAAGCCACTCATGATCTGCGGGTTAAGGGCAAAAAAATGCTACGGGACGTGGAAATATGAACTGCACGCCCACAAATCCTTTGTTCTCTCAAGCCCGTAACTGCCATGTTCCAATATAACTATTAAATTGCAACAAATTTCCAAAGACGCCATGGGGTTCAAGCCCGCAACCTGCAAATGGAGACAAAACCATTACAGGTTCCAACTAGGACCTGCAAAGGGTTTACAGACAACTAAACACTGTAAAAGACAATATAAATGCACCAGTGGACATTACAATATGGTGAAAGCATGGAAAGGCATTACAATTACATGCACAATAATCCACCAATAAAAAAATGGTTTTACATTTATTTATTTTTTATCATATGTTGGAATGGTTATGAAGATGCCAATATGAACAACATGCAGAAAACTAATTGCTGGCCTCATAGTTGTGGTAATTGTGAGTTGTGGTTGCACATACACAACCCGTAAATTGCATGACTGACAACTCGCAATTACCACAACTATATATGTGATATGTATTGATCTATTGAATTGTAACGAGGGCTCATTAGTTTACATATATAGGAATGTAACACTAATGGGATGCATGTGGATGTCTCATTACCCCAACCATTGAAAACACACTGAGCAGTATAACAAAGCTTTATTTTACACAAAGACCACAATCAAACAATGTCAAGACTGTGTATTAATATCATGGGTATGGTGTGGGCTGATCCCGAGAGAGCAAGAGGCTATTATTGGGAAAAAGGGGATACCTAAAGGGGATCTAGAAAAGCATGATGCATAACACCCACCAGGGTCACATGTGGTCACGACACCACAGCAATCGGAATCTAATGAAAAAAAAGGATCACGGCAAATCACTCCATTTAATTGAAGAAACCATTAATGAGCATAGCACTTACAATTTGTCTAGATCTGCTCAATGAAACAGATAATTCAACCTCTGGACTTTGTAATCCAATCCAGTTTCGCACATACAGTGTGGTGACAAAATAAAAATCTGAAAAAAGTAGTCAACTAAAAAAAGGAGGATAAAAAAAAAACTAATCAATATGCATGAACAGTACAGTGCTAAATACTGTAACTGTAACAATATACCAACTCACCTGATTCCCATCTGCAAGCATTACTAACTATTAGCTAGATGGATAATCAGAAATATGGAAAAATACCCATTAATATGGAGAGTACACAAAGATAAACAGCCAGATTCAATGTCACTTACAACAGACCCAAGGATCTGTTCTCAGACTGATATTGAGGTCAGGATCACATGTTTCACTAGTGCACCTATAAATGCTGGCTGTCATTAACATGCCATTGTGAGACTTTGCAAGTCCACGCCATAGCAGTATTAGCCTACATTTAAGCTAACAACAATCATGTCTTAGATATGATAGCTTTAAGATTGTGGGAGCTACATGTTAAGGGGCGGGGGCTGTCATTGAAGGAATGTCTACCTAAGAGGCACTGGGAAAACCTTACACCTCATACATTTTCTCCACAATGCTTGCAGATGCAGAAGATTCCTTCATGGACCTGAATTGTACCTAAAACAAAAAAAGAGAAAAAAAACCTAAACATAGAAACTAAGGCCTGAAAAATCATAGGGACTGCAGCATCTCTTCTCAACGGCATTTCTCAGTGACCATGAATTGGTGACATGTTAAACAGAACCCTATGTGTCCACAGAGAGGATCATGGACCATGTGATGGGAGGTAGCCATCTGCATACAAAATATCCCCATCACATAGGCTAAGATCCAAGGCTCTTTAGCCAGGCTAGATTAGGTTAACATTGTGACCAATAGATTGTCACTGAGGAGTGCTGTTGAGAAGGAACATACATATGCAAAGCCCTGATGTTCTCCTCCACCTAGCCACAGGGCCCACAACGTCCGCAATCGGCCACTGTCTCCCTGCTGGTAGTGGGGGGGGGGGAGCTGGGGGAGGCAACCCCCTGGAAGTCAGCGGCACATCAAGTGGGAATGCCTCAGGGGTAGAGGATGTGGGGCTGAGTACAAGTCCAATCCTGAGCAGCCCGGCCAGGTAAGACCCTGTCATCAGGTGGTGCCTTCTCTCTTCCCTATTGTGTCTTGCCAGGCTGCGCATGAGCTCTGCATGATTGGCAAAGATGCTGGCCTGGATCCTTCAGCTGCACGAGGGCCAGCATCTCCTCCTGTGCAGCCTGGCCTGCTGTGGGGGATGGAGGCCTGCGGGGCATGGCCAGGCGAGGATGTGGCGGTGACAGTATGGGAAAGGTCTGGGGCCTGGCTGGAGCCTGGGGCAAAACTTGCGGTGGTGTGGGTGGGCCCAGTGGTGGTGATGGCCAGGCCAGAGCACTGCTGTGTGGGAAAGGAGGTGGTGGCTGGCTGTTCTGGTCCCCGTATTTCCAGTTGGAGGGTCCTGGCAACCTTTTCCGTCTTTGAAGGAGAGGGATATTGGGGTCTAATCCCAGCAGTGTTGCGGAGGTCCAGATGGTGACCCCACCACCCATATTACATACTCCTCCGAACCAGGGCCCTCAGATCCTCTTCCTTCCTTCTTCCACACTGCTCTGGTTCCTCTTGGGCTTGCTTCTCCACCTCCTGATCTGATGGAGCTGATGTCCCTACCTCTGGCTCGCCACTTTACTCAGACCTCCTCCTGGATGCTGAAAGATCGAAAATAAAGGTATATGTCATTAGTATGATGAATAATACATTGTTATGTGTTCATTCCTAACGATCTGACATCTAGGCTTGAACCTGGATGGTTCTACTAATTGCAGCTCAGATTAGCTATCATTTGCTAGATACAATCTATTTTTTGATTCATGGTCTTAATCGTTCTTGTCTCCTAACACTATCTTGTTTCCAGCTGTGTTCTGTAACTGTGTAGGCTGCAGTGGGCACGCCAATACATGGACTCTCTATTGCTTGATTACTGTTGTTGTGCCCAGGAATGACCTTGTCCCTTGTTAATTCCATGGAGCTGACATGTATGACATGCATGTGGTGGCATGTTGGTGTATGCAATATTTACCTAAGATGGAGGCTGGGTCTTGCTGGGCTACTGGGTCGGAAGCTCCAGAAGCGGGTAACTGTCTCAGAAAGTCCCTGGTGACCCTCTCCCACTCGTCATAGGTCTCAGTTACTTGCTTGTCCTCCTTGGCCATCATCCTCCTCACCTTGTCCCTGATGTCATCAAACTGGTGCTTGACAGATCTCACATCCCATTGCACTGTGCCTACTGCAGTCATCTCAGCCACTACCTCCTTCCAAACCTGAGCCCTAGGCCCTGGCTTAACTTCCCTCCCCCTGCAAGAATCACAGGGTGTCCACGGATAGCACAGAGGTGGACCCCATTCTCCTGATGGGTATAATTGTGGGCCTTGTGCTTGCCCTTAGCCTCTTGCCCTCTCAACTGTGGACAGGGACCCTTGCCTCCCTCACCAGATACTGAGCCATGGGAAGCAGATAGACCTGTGTGACAAGGTAAGGGAACTTCACAAAGATGGAATAGGATATAAAAAGATAAAAAGATAGCCTTGAAAATGCCAGTCAGTACTGTTCTATCACTTATTAAGAAGTGGTAAATTTGAGGACCTCAAGCCAAGGTCAGGTAGACCAAGAAAGATTTCAGTCAAAACTGCCAGAAGGATTGTTCGGAAATTCAAGAAAATACCCACAGGAAACCTCAGGAGAAATACAGGCTGCTCTGGAAAAAAATGGTGTGTTTGTTTCAAGGAGCACAATACAATGATACTTGAAGAAAAATGAGCTGCTTGATCGAGTTGCCAGAAAGAAGCATGTACTGCTCCAATGCCAGAAAAATGCCTGGTTACAATAAGCTCAACAACACCTTGTGTAATGATATAGGAATCACAAGGTTTTGGAGACCAGCAGCCTTGGTCAGCAATTATCCAATTCAGCAACTTGTAGGTGAAACAGGAACAAGCTTTATTGAAGGGAACAGGAACCACAATAATCTGGCAAGGTACATAGACAGGAAATGCCTTATATAGGACAAGGACCAGACACCTGACCAGACACAGCTGAAGAGACTAGTCACTGATACTATTGCTAGCAGAGTCAAGGTTTATCAGATCTCAAGCAAATTCACAAAGGCAGGCTGGCGCAGTGGTAGGGAAGAGGCTCAGCAGCCTGGGGACCAGGGTTCAAAACCCAGCAGAGTCAATTCCTCACACCTTGACATGCCTTTAAAGCTTCTGGTACACTGTAAATTGGAGTGATGAGACCAAAATAGAGCTTTATGGTCACAACCATAAGCACTATATTTGGGGAGGGGTCAACAAGGCTTTTTTTTGGGGGGGGGGTGAGGTCTAAAGGCACAGGGAATCTTGTGAAAATTGATGGCAAGATGAATGTAGTATGTTATCAGAAAATACTGGCAGACAATTTGCATTCTTCTGCACAAAGGCTGCTCATGGGACGCTCTTGGACTTACCAGCATGGCAATGACCCTATGCACAAGGCCAAGTTGATCCTCCAGTGGTTACAGCAGAGAAAGGTGAAGGTATCCTGACCTTAATATCACCGAGCCACTCTTGGGAGATCTCAAACTTGCGGTTCATGCAAGACGACCAAAGACTTTGCATGATCTGGAGGCATTTTGTCAAGACTAATGGTCAGCTATACCACCTGCAATAATTAGGGGCCCCATATACAACTATTACAAAAGACTGCACGCTGTCCTTGATGCTAAAGGGGGCAATACACACTATTAAGAACTTTTGATCAGGGCAATTTGGGGGATTTTGGTTATCATTATGAATTAAAAAGGAGCCATAATAAATGTGTGATAATAAATGGCTTCATATGATCACTATCCTTCAATAAAATGCTTTTTTATTTGCATGATCATTCATATTGTCAAAATAAATGCCAACATTTCACAATTTCTTTGAGAGTATGTAAACTTTTGAGCACAACTGTATATTAGAGCATAACATTTCCTAAATATTACTTAGTGTTAGTGTGTTTTGCACTTATCAAGAGCTTATCAAAGTGATAATTAACAGAAAATAAGCACATTCTAAAGGTTAATTCCTGTGACACAGCTAAAAATGTTTAATTTTTAATATAGGTCTCATAAGTAAGAGTGAAAGATTTCTAAATTATCACTCAGAAATCTCTTCTCTACCACCTTCACTAACAATTATTGCAGAGAAAATGAAGATTGTTTTGAAATTTGTTGTATATGATAAACTAATCATAGCTATTATCCCAGCAACACGTGTTGATATAGCACATAAAGAATAGTTAGCTAATTTTGGAATACATAGCCGTACAGTGCATATCCAATATTGTCCCAAATATCTAGCCATTAGTATAATTGACTAGCTTCTATTAGAGAACATTTAGATGCACATATGTTGCGATAATAGTCTCTTTAAAATGGAAGCATTAGAGCATGGACTTTCAAAAAGGTATGACCTGAATGAACTTTAAAATGCATTACAAATATGAGCTATTTTAAACACATCTACTAATGTACTCTGAAAAGAAGGGAGTGAATCACTTCCTAAGCTGAAAATAAATGTTAGCAACTTCAGAGGATGTGAGCTCTGTTATTCTGTAAAAGCTTAAATAAATAGATTGTAAATGTTATATGCTGCACCCCATTAACCCATAATAAACCCTATTTAACCCTAACTGGGCACATGTAACCCATTCTAGACATATTTAGCCATAACTGGGCCTATTTAACCCCTTCTAGGCCTTTTTAACTCCATCTCTATGGGGGTCTATACAGACCCCCATAAGCCTCTATTTAACCATCAGTCCCATAAGGGACAATTAGAAACCTAATATTAACTCCATACGTGCCATTTCCCCCTATCTACATTACATATTCCCATATCTATAAAACATTACCCCCTATCTATAAAACATTACCCCATGTACAAAACATTACCCCTATCCATAAAACATTACCCCCTATCTACATTACATATCCCCCTATCTATAAAAATGTCCTCCTATCTATAAAACATTACCCCCTATCTACAAAACATTACCCCCATCTATAAAACATTACCCCCTATCTACATAACATACCCCCTATATATAAAACATTACCCCTATCTATACAACATTACCCCTTAACTACAATACATTAAACCCTAACTACAATAAATTTCCCCCTATCTAGAAAACATTACCCCTAACTACAATGCAATAAACCCTAACTACAATACATTACCCCTATCTATAATGCTTTTACCCTATCTACAATACATTAACCCTATCTACAATACATTAAAAAGCCTAAATATAACCTAAAATAGAATAAATAAGACCACTTACCTTGCTCAGATGCCCCTTCAAATAAAATAATACACATTCTAAATAATAAATTTACCTTTCCACCATGTCCCAGTCCTTCTTGTCTTCTCCAGCTTTGCGCCTGGAAAAAAGAAACATTACAATAGTACACAACTACACATACACAAAACATACAAATTAAATTAATATAAATTAAATATTCTAAATATTAAACTTACCTGTCCGCGATGTTCCTGTTCTTGTCCTCTTCTTCCCCTGACTGGACCCTTGTGAAAAAACGTTTCTCTATAAAAAAAACGATTGGAGCTCCTCATTGGAGGGTCTGAGGAGCTCTCAGACACTAATGAGGCTTCTAGCGCTTGTTCCAGTAAAAAAAAAAAAGAATGGCGCCTTCTGATTGGCTGAAATGGCTGTCAATCAAATATCAGCCAATCAGAAGGTGCCAATGTGTGAGCCAATCAGAATGACATACACCCCTATATCCCATACTGATTGGCTAATGGACCTGTCAATCTTTTTGAAACTAATCAGAAGGCACTATTGCCTTCAGCCAATCAAAAGGGGATACACCCCCACAGGGTGATTGGCTGAAGGCATCTGCACCTTCTGATTGGCTGCAGTCTGATTGACAGTGACAACAGTCAATCAGATGGCAATATTCCCATCAGCCAATCAGAATGAGGTTCACCCCGTGGAGGTGTATCTTATTGTGATTGGCTACATGCATCTGCACCTTCTGATTGGTGGTTTGGGTATCTTTAGCAATAAATATATATTCAATGCAGCACTGTACAACTCTCTCCTTCCTGGCTTTCCTATCACCCGTCTGTCTCCCCTACAATCCATTTTGAATGCACCTGCTTGACTCATCTACCATACTAAACGATCAGTGTCTGCTGCACCACTCTGTCAGGCACTTCACTGGCTTCCCATAGCCTCTAGATTAAAATTTGCTCTGCTAACGATCTTCTTCTCTCCTCCTCTCTCATCACCTCGTCTCACTCCCGTCTTCAAGACTCTTCTCGTGTTGCCCCTATTCTTTGCATCTCCTTACTTTGCTCCACCAGACTATCTTCCTGCATCAAATTCTTCAAAATCTCTTTAAAAACACAACTATTCAAAAAAGCCTATCATCTTTAGCCTCTTCATTTACTATGCATCTATCACTCTCCTGTACCTCACCCACACCCTTTAGATTGTAAGCTTGCGAGTTTTCAATCTTGTGAGGTGCTTTAGGGAAAGCACTGTGTATATCTGATTGAAAGCTCAATAACAGGGTCATTATTTTCATTGTGGGGTAATTGTTTATACTTGTACCTAACCGTTGTATAGCGCTTCAGAATATGTTGATGTGTTATAAATAAAGGATAATAATAAATACATGGCTTTGAAACCGATTGTGGACAGTGTAACTACCATGTGGCCCTTCTGCTAGTGAGTGAGTATTTATTGGACAGAATTCCAGACAAATCGGGATCAATGAGCAGTAAATCCCAGTTTTTATTTAGGGTATATCTGATGGCATTCTATTGGTTGTTATAAGTGCCAATCGCTCTGATGGTATTATCAGGCTCAATAAGACTGGAGTTATCTTTCAATAGCTCTGTCCTTGATTTGTTTAACACCTTATGATAAGCCTTTTTAAGGTAATTATGCATTTAACCCTTTTCTCTGAATCTATAATATATTTATCTGTATTGCTTTATAAACTCTTGATCTTCAGTGCAATTCCTTTTGACTCTGAGATACTGTCCATATTGTATATTATTTTAAGATTTTCTGGAGGATGGCTGGTGCTCAGCAATAAACTGTCAGTTTCAATACTCTTTTTAAATATTTATGTTTGAACATTAAGAAGATCATCCACTGTTATATCCAGGTCCAGAAATTCTAACCTTCTTGAATCAGTTACAGAAGTCAGTATCAGTCCTATGTGATTCTGATTCAATGAGTTGACAGTCTACATTTTTGTTAGTGCCTCTTCAGATGAGCAGTATGACATCCATATCTCAATCAGAGGGCCACCTTGTCAGTAAATCACATACTTGCTTCATTAATAACCACATTTTTTGTTAAAAAATAAGTTATGTTTTAGTACAAACTCTAGAAGTTCTAATGTAAACCTGTTGTGAAGATGGAACTGAGTACATCTCGTTGAGAGAAAGTATTTGGTGGCTTCAATCCCAATCTGGTGTGGCATATTGGTATACAGTGATTCCACATCCAGACTGGCAAGTTTGGTGCCCTCATCTAATGGTATATGACCCAGTTTTTGCAGGGCATGTTTTGTGTCTTTAATGTAAGATGTAGGATAGTGACAAAAGATCTAAGGTTCTTATCTATATAGTCACTTGCATGTTCTATAATGATTTGGTTTCTAGAAACAATTGGCTTTTCATTTGTTTTTTCTTTATTTTTGTGTATTTAGGGAAGTGAATAAAAGGTGGCTGTTTAACGTTTAAGTAATTGTATTCTCTCTTTGATAGGAGACACTGATTAAAAGCATTATCCAATATGTCATATTATTCCTTCAGGTATTTTTTTGAGGGATTAAATGTTAACAAGTACCAACATTTATCACTTAGTAGTCTCAAATTTTCTGCATGGTACGTGGCATGATATTTTCGCCTCTGTCAGAAGGCTTGATTACTATTTCTCAGTTTTCTGTTAATTCTTTCAATGCTCTGTGCTTGGCACTGGTAAGATTGTCATGAAAATTGTCATGAGAATTTAACTTCTTCATGTCATTTGCTACTAACTGTACAAAGACCTCAATTTGTAGGCTTAATCTAAATGATTGAGTGAAAGTCCTTTTTTATATCAGAATCCATGACCTGTGCATTGAAAATATGGATACCCTTATATCTTAAACCAAACCAATAAATACTAGACACAATGCATGGGGTTAAAAAGGCCACAGCTCAGTTTATCATTACCAATAACTCACATAAAAAAATAAGAGGTTCTTGCCCACCCACACGTAAAGGCTCTAGTGGACCCTGTGCCCCAGGAGTACAACCAAATGAGCACACTTCGCAGCTGCCACATGCGCATTAACACATGCGCACCAGCACAGTGCGCCTGCCCCCCTACAGGAAATGGTTAAATGCATTCTTAGCCATCTAAATAAGGAAAAATGCAGTTACAGCTAATCACATGCCATTGCAGGGCTCGCAATGCCCATGAGACATAGGCTGCAATGAGCGTCAAAGGCACTCATCGCAAGGACCGTGGGACTTAGGCTGCAATGAGCCCCAAATGGGGCTTATTGCAGGGTGTTGGCGCACACCCTAGAACTTAGGACCAAAGCACGTAAAACGGCGGAGCGATGCAACTGGAATCACGACCCATTTGGACTTAGGCCCGAAGCACGTAAAAAGCCTGAACAACGCAACTGGAAAGACCACTAAAAAACACAATTATGCCTCAAATTCACTTACACACTCACACACAGCACGGGGATGAGCAGGGGAGCCTGTGATTGAGTTTGCAAGTGAATTTGCAGCATATTTGTCTTTTTCACAATCAAAAAACGACTAATCGAGAAAAAACATGGTGGCCGAAAAGTCCGAAGGCAGTAAAAATCATCCCAAAGGCAGTAACACTTAATGCAAGCCAGTAACATTTAACCCAAGGCAGTAACACTTTACCCAAGGCAGTAACACTTAATCCAAGGCAGTAACACTTCACACATCAAGGCTTGGACATTTGTTTTGTTTTATTATTTGGTTTTACATTATTTCCCATGTACTACATTTAAAACATTTTTAATAAAAGTTAATTTGTATCACTCTGAGAAATACAGAGTATTTGGGTAGGCTCTTATCTGTTGCCTGTGACAGGTATCTGTTTACTTACTGTACTCCTTCTCAATAGCTGCATAGCTAACCTCTTGGGGCAACAGCTTGCGGCTTAGGTATGCAATAGGGTACTCCTCAACAAGGACTTCCACCTGACTCAAAACAAGGTACTTTCTGTGGCATATTCTTTTTGGTGTGGTCTTCCAGTGGCTACATTGGCTGGCTCTGCATGGTCCCTCCTAATCCCTACTCTGTGCCCTAAGTACTGCACCCGCCAGCAAACTCGCACTTGACAGGATGAATTGCCAACCATGCTTGCTGGATGCAACCATGGCTGGGTGGTCCACATGTTCCTTCCAACTATGGTTGAATATGGCAATGTCATCCAGGTAAGCCTGGCACCCATGTTGTTAAGTGGTCAACAAGTTGTTGGAACAGGTAAAGGGCATTCTTCACCCCAAAAGGCATAAACATAAACTGGTATAGTCCACATGGGGTGATGAATGTTGAATTCTGTCTAGAAGTTTCAGCAATGGGATTTGTCACTAGTACTCAGACAAGTCAAGAGTGGTCATGTAGCTTGCCCATCCTAGACTACATAGCAGTTCATGTACTTTAGACATAGGGTAGGCATCAGTAGTAGTCCTATAATTTAGCCACCTATAGTCCATAAAAAACTTGGGGGTCCTGTCCTTCTTAGGGAGCAACAGTGGATGCCCAAGGACTATATGATGGCTTGATAACCCCTAGCTCTAACATCTCATTAAGTTTCCTTCTTAACTTTCATTTTTCAGTATTGGGGACCCGTAAAATGGTCTGTTTCAGTAAGGATGTGTCAGGGGTAAGGACCTAATGGAGGTAGTAAGGACCTGGTTGAGAAAAGAACATGGCTAGGTGGTCTCAGCAACCCTACAAGCTGCTTTCGCTCGTCAGGTCTCCAGTCAGTCTGGATAAGGGAAACAAGAAATGGGCCAGTGGGGGAAAGCACATCAGGTAGTATCCCATCCTCAGAATCTTCTCCTTGTGTTGCATATGACCATTATTTATGGACTAGAGACTTGCCCGTCCAAAAATGACAGCAATACAATTTTAAGCTAGGCAATGCTGTTTGCCACACAATGCGAGGCTATGGCCACTCTTTTGGTGGTCTTTCAAGTTAGGTGCTTCGGCCGTTAAAGTCGTTACGTATTGAATGTCGTAAAATATTTGCAGCTAAGTCCTGCGTGCCTCCACACCTGCAACTGCGACCCTCGCTTCACGAAGGACACAATGGGACGACAACTCGCAGTACAAACAACTATACTAGTGATTCCTACTCTGGTATTGCTTTAGCATTTTCACGTTGATTACCTTCTGAATCTGCTGTTGCTCATCCAGCATCTAGCAGTTTCAGCAATGGGATCTGTCACTAGTACTTAGACAAGTCAAGAGTGTTTATGTAGGTTGCCCGTCCTAGACTACATAGCAGTACATTTACTCTAGGCCTAGGGTAAGCATCAGCAGTAGTCTTATTAGTTAGCCACCTATACTCCCTACAAAGCCGGGGGTCCCGTCCTTCTTAGTAAGCAACAGAGATGCCCAAGGACTATATGATGGCTTGATTACCCCTAGCTCTAACATATCATTCAGTTTCCTCATTATATTTTGTTTTACAGTATTGGGGACCCTTTAAGAGGGCTTTTACAGTGAGGATGTGTCAGAGGTAAGGACCTCATGGATGTAGTAAGGACCTGGCAGGGTCAAGAACAAGCCAAGGTGGTGACTCAGCAACCCTTCAAGCTGCTGTCGCTGGTCAGGTATCAAGTAAGTCTGGATAACGGAAACAGGAAATGAGCCAGTGGGGACAAGCACATCTGGTTGTACCCCATCCTCAGAATCTTCCCCTTGTGTTATGTATATGGCCATTATTTAGGGATTCCGACTCTGGTACGGCTTCTGCATTTTCACATTGATCACCTTCGGAATCTGCTGTTTCTCATCCAGGGCTACCCCATAGGGGGGCTTGGCTAGTTTACAGATGATTTGTTAGGGACTCTCCCAAGTCACCTGGAGCTTATTCTACAGATTGGGACCAACATGACCACCTGCTGGCCTTCCTGGAATTCCCTAGCCCTAGTTTTCTGACCATACCAGCACTTCTGCTTGCCTTGAACTGTAAGTAGAAAATGATTGACTAGCACAGTCAATGTATCCAGCCTATTTCTGAGCTACAGCACATGTGGCCCTATGAAGAGTTCCTCCCTACTGTGCCCCCCTGCTAAGACTCAGGTCAATGACTCCCTCACTCACTGCCTGTGCAAGAATTCAAAGAGGGAGAACCCCACCAATTCTTCAGGGACTGCTCTGTAGACAGAATAGGTGGGGAAGCAAATTTTACAAACTGCTTCTTATTGTCCACAAAGACTCTAATTATAGCCTTCAGGTTGCCATGGACTTCTCACACAAGCCATTGGTCTATGGATAGGGTTTCAATATGGTCTATGGATAGGGGTTATACTTCAGCCATATCACTTGACACTTCTGCCACAACTGCTGGGTCAGCACAGCCATCAAATTGGTACCTGATCTGAACCATGGCTAAGGGGGTGGATAGCTGCTGGCTCCCAGCTACCATAATTCACACTCGCTATTTTAGGGCAGTGGTGAGGCTCACCAGGCTTGGGTGGATCAAGATCAGAAACAAACCAGTGTCCCAAAAAGCTTTCCACAGCTTCCCATACACTGTGATAGGCTGGAAAGACAAATCAGGTAGTCTCTTGGAAGTAACTTGACAGGGGCTAAAAGAACTGCTCCTCGGAGAGACCCCATTCTCGGAATAATCAAAGAACTGGTCGTCCATTGCTGTGGCATCAGCCACCCACTCACCAACACACAGGACAGGGTGAAGGGTTTTCTGGGTGGACATGGGGACAGTCCAATTTCAGATGCCCAGGCTGTTGGAACCAAAACAGTGTATGTCCTGTCAGGCTCTTCCATTCTTATGGGCTGACAGGTCAGTAGTGGTGGACCAGGGAGCCAAAGAGGATTGTTGTCAGTATATAGTGAGAAACAGAGACAATTCTGAGTGCACCAAAATGTCTTAAGCAGGTGGCCCATTTTAAGAATCACTTGCATGCCAATATCCAGGATTAACTTTCTTTTGGTATGGTGACAATGTTGGTTGTGCAATAATCATGTAAAACATAGTATTAGATAATAATAAAAAGAGAAAGTGTATTTTCTAGAAGGCACTCAAAGGGCATTAGCTTAAAGATTTACAACACCTCTACCCCTCTCCCTCTCCTTTTCTCTCCTCCTCTCCCAAGGTCCCTCCCTATTTCTCCATCATTCCTCTCCTTTCCGCTCCTTTTTGCCTTTGACTCCTCCCTCAATCTCGAACAACAAATAATGAAGTCACATCACTCTCTCACAGATACACACACAGACCAGTCACTCACTGACAATAAATTATGTAAAAATGTTATTAATAAAACTGTATGTTTTGTGTTTTTTATTTACCTTGTAAAAGTGTGGGGTTTAAGGGTAATGGGATAATAGGATGGGGTATGTAGTAATGAGAATGTGTGGTGCATGTATAGTATGTAATGTGTGTTATATATGGTTGATTATGTAGCAAGGCAGTATAGTTTTGGAATATGTATTAGGGAAGGGTGGGTAGTGGGTATAGGGTCAATAGGTAAGGACTAGTGTATTTATTTTAATTATATGTGAAGTATGAAGACTATGTGCATATATTACTGATACGTTTATGAATAATAATTTATGGAGAAACAAAGCACAAATTTCCTACAGTCTCTAAATCACACTCTTCGCCAGAGAACTATTCGCAGCGATTTTCGTATGTTCGCATTCGCAACGAACGGCGAACATATGCGCTTTTCGGTCCGCCCCCTATTCTTTATCATTGAGGAAACTTTGGCCCTGCACCTTACAGTCAGCAGACACATTCCAGCCAATCAGCAGCATACACTCCCTCCCAGAGCTTTCCATCTGTATGACAGCCTCCATTTTAGAATCATTCAGTAGCTGCATTCGTCGAGAGAGGAGATATATTCTACCTGCTGTTGATTTAATAGGGAAATAGATAGCCAGGCTGTGTGTTTAGCTTTAACTACACACCTAAAGGACTCCTTTGATATCTGCTGCAAGGACAGCAACCCAAAAAGCCCTTTTTAGGGCTAGAAAATCATTTATTTTATTTTATTATTTTTTTCTGCTGATTTAATAGGGAAATAGATAGCCAGGCTGTGTATTTAGCTTTAACTACACACCTGAAGGACTCCTTTGATATCTGCTGCAAGGACAGCAACCCAAAAAGCCCTTTTTATTTTATTTTATTATTTTTTTCTGTGTAATCTAATTGCATATGCCTGCCTGCTAGCTTGTGTGTGAGGCCTATTGCATCTAGTCTGCAAACTTTTGCCAGTGCGCAGTGACACTCATATCTAGTGCAACCGTAGTGTGCAATGAAATAAAACAACCCTTTTTTTACTGTAATCGATTGAATATCAGCTGCCTGCCTACAGGCGTGTGTGTGAGGCCTATTGCATCTAGTCTGCCAACTTTTGCCAGTGCGCAGTGACACTCATATCTAGTGCAACCGTAGTGTGCAGTGAAATAAAACAACCCTTTTTTTACTTTAATCGATTGAATATCAGTTGCCTGCCTACAGGCGTGTGTGTGAGGCCTATTGCATCGTCTGCCAACTTTTGCCAGTGCGCAGTGATACTCATATCTAGTGCAACCGTAGTGTGCAGTGAAATAAAACAACCCTTTTTTTACTGTAATCAATTGAATATCAGTTGCCTGCCTACAGGCGTGTGTGTGAGGCCTATTGCATCTACTTTGCCAACTTTTGCCAGTGCGCAGTTAAACTCATATTTAGTGCAACCGTAGTGTGCAGTGAAAAAAAACAACCCTTTTTTTTACTGTAATCAATTGAATATCAGTTGCCTGCCTAAAGGCGTGTGTGTGAGGCCTATTGCATCTAGTATGCCAACTTTTGCCAGTGCACAGTGAAACTCATATCTAGTGTAACCGTAGTGTGCAGTGAAATAAAACAACCCTTTTTTTACTGTAATCGATTGAATATCAGTTGCCTGCCTAAAGGCGCGTGTGTGAGGCCTCTTGCATCTAGTCTGACAAGTTTTGCCAGTGCATAGTGACACTCATATCTAGTGCAACCGTAGTGTGCAATGAAATAAAACAACCCTTTTTTTTACTGTAATCAATTGAATATCAGTTGCCTGCCTAAAGGCGTGTGTGTGAGGCCTATTGCATCTAGTCTGCCAACTTTTGCCAGTGCACAGTGAAACTCATATCTAGTGCAACCGTAGTGTGCAGTGAAATAAAACAACCCTTTTTTTCCTGTAATCGATTGAATATCAGTTGCGTGCCTACAGACGTGTGTGTGAGGCCTCTTGCATCTAGTCTGCCAACTTTTGCCAGTGCGCAGTGACACTCATATCTAGTGCAACCGTAGTGTGCAGTGAAATAAAACAACCCTTTTTTTACTGTAATCGATTGAATATCAGTTGCCTGCCTAAAGGCGTGTGTGTGAGGCCTATTGCATCTAGGCTGCCAACTTTTGCCAGTGCACAGTGACACTCATATCTAGTGCAACCGTAGTGTGCAGTGAAATAAAACAACCCTTTTTTTACTGTAATCGATTGAATATCAGTTGCCTGCCTAAAGGCGTGTGTGTGAGGCCTATTTCATCTAGGCTGCCAACTTTTGCCAGTGCACAGTGACACTCATATCTAGTGCAACCGTAGTGTGCAGTGAAATAAAACAACCCTTTTTTTACTGTAATCGATTGAATATCAGTTGCCTGCCTACAGGCGTGTGTGTGAGGCCTATTGCATCTACTGTGCCAACTTTTGCCAGTGCGCAGTGACACTCATATTTAGTGCAACCGTAGTGTGCAGTGAAATAAAACAACCCTTTTTTTTACTGTAATCAATTGAATATCAGTTGCCTGCCTAAAGGCGTGTGTGTGAGGCCTATTGCATCTAGTCTGCCAACTTTTGCCAGTGCACAGTGAAGCTCATATCTAGTGCAACCGTAGTGTGCAGTGAAATAAAACAACCCTTTTTTTACTGTAATCGATTGAATATCAGTTGCCTGCCTAAAGGCGTGTGTGTGAGGCCTATTGCATCTAGGCTGCCAACTTTTGCCAGTGCACAGTGACACTCATATCTAGTGCAACCGTAGTGTGCAGTGAAATAAAACAACCTTTTTTTTACTGTAATCGATTGAATATCAGTTGCCTGCCTAAAGGCGTGTGTGTGAGGCCTATTTCATCTAGGCTGCCAACTTTTGCCAGTGCACAGTGACACTCATATCTAGTGCAACCGTAGTGTGCAGTGAAATAAAACAACCCTTTTTTTACTGTAATCGATTGAATATCAGTTGCCTGCCTACAGGCGTGTGTGTGAGGCCTATTGCATCTACTGTGCCAACTTTTGCCAGTGCGCAGTGACACTCATATTTAGTGCAACCGTAGTGTGCAGTGAAATAAAACAACCCTTTTTTTTACTGTAATCAATTGAATATCAGTTGCCTGCCTAAAGGCGTGTGTGTGAGGCCTATTGCATCTAGTCTGCCAACTTTTGCCAGTGCACAGTGAAGCTCATATCTAGTGCAACCGTAGTGTGCAGTGAAATAAAACAACCCTTTTTTTACTGTAATCGATTGAATATCAGTTGCCTGCCTAAAGGCGTGTGTGTGAGGCCTCTTGCATCTAGTCTGCCAACTTTTGCCAGTGCGCAGTGACACTCATATCTAGTGCAACCGTAGTGTGCAGTGAAATAAAACAACCCTTTTTTTACTGTAATCGATTGAATATCAGTTGCCTGCCTAAAGGCGTGTGTGTGAGGCCTATTGCATCTAGGCTGCCAACTTTTGCCAGTGCACAGTGACACTCATATCTAGTGCAACCGTAGTGTGCAGTGAAATAAAACAACCCTTTTTTTACTGTAATCGATTGAATATCAGTTGCTTGCCTACAGGCGTGTGTGTGAGGCCTATTGCATCTACTGTGCTCACTTTTGCCAGTGCGCAGTGACACTCATATTTAGTGCAACCGTAGTGTGTAGTGAAAAAAAACAGCCCTTTTTTTACTGTAATCGATTGAATATCAGTTGCCTGCCTACAGGCGTGTGTGTGAGGCCTATTGCATCTAGTCTGCCAACTTTTGCCAGTGCGCAGTGACACTCATATCTAGTGAAACCGTAGTGTGCAGTGAAATAAAACAACCCTTTTTTTACTGTAATCGATTGAATATCAGTTGCCTGCCTAAAGGCGCGTGTGTGAGGCCTCTTGCATCTAGTCTGACAAGTTTTGCCAGTGCATAGTGACACTCATATCTAGTGCAACCGTAGTGTGCAATGAAATAAAACAACCCTTTTTTTTACTGTAATCAATTGAATATCAGTTGCCTGCCTAAAGGCGTGTGTGTGAGGCCTATTGCATCTAGTCTGCCAACTTTTGCCAGTGCACAGTGAAACTCATATCTAGTGCAACCGTAGTGTGCAGTGAAATAAAACAACCCTTTTTTTCCTGTAATCGATTGAATATCAGTTGCGTGCCTACAGACGTGTGTGTGAGGCCTCTTGCATCTAGTCTGCCAACTTTTGCCAGTGCGCAGTGACACTCATATCTAGTGCAACCGTAGTGTGCAGTGAAATAAAACAACCCTTTTTTTACTGTAATCGATTGAATATCAGTTGCCTGCCTAAAGGCGTGTGTGTGAGGCCTATTGCATCTAGGCTGCCAACTTTTGCCAGTGCACAGTGACACTCATATCTAGTGCAACCGTAGTGTGCAGTGAAATAAAACAACCCTTTTTTTACTGTAATCGATTGAATATCAGTTGCCTGCCTAAAGGCGTGTGTGTGAGGCCTATTTCATCTAGGCTGCCAACTTTTGCCAGTGCACAGTGACACTCATATCTAGTGCAACCGTAGTGTGCAGTGAAATAAAACAACCCTTTTTTTACTGTAATCGATTGAATATCAGTTGCCTGCCTACAGGCGTGTGTGTGAGGCCTATTGCATCTACTGTGCCAACTTTTGCCAGTGCGCAGTGACACTCATATTTAGTGCAACCGTAGTGTGCAGTGAAATAAAACAACCCTTTTTTTTACTGTAATCAATTGAATATCAGTTGCCTGCCTAAAGGCGTGTGTGTGAGGCCTATTGCATCTAGTCTGCCAACTTTTGCCAGTGCACAGTGAAGCTCATATCTAGTGCAACCGTAGTGTGCAGTGAAATAAAACAACCCTTTTTTTACTGTAATCGATTGAATATCAGTTGCCTGCCTAAAGGCGTGTGTGTGAGGCCTATTGCATCTAGGCTGCCAACTTTTGCCAGTGCACAGTGACACTCATATCTAGTGCAACCGTAGTGTGCAGTGAAATAAAACAACCCTTTTTTTACTGTAATCGATTGAATATCAGTTGCCTGCCTAAAGGCGTGTGTGTGAGGCCTATTTCATCTAGGCTGCCAACTTTTGCCAGTGCACAGTGACACTCATATCTAGTGCAACCGTAGTGAGCAGTGAAATAAAACAACCCTTTTTTTTACTGTAATCGATTGAATATCAGTTGCCTGCCTACAGGCGTGTGTGTGAGGCCTATTGCATCTACTGTGCCAACTTTTGCCAGTGCGCAGTGACACTCATATTTAGTGCAACCGTAGTGTGCAGTGAAATAAAACAACCCTTTTTTTTACTGTAATCAATTGAATATCAGTTGCCTGCCTAAAGGCGTGTGTGTGAGGCCTATTGCATCTAGTCTGCCAACTTTTGCCAGTGCACAGTGAAGCTCATATCTAGTGCAACCGTAGTGTGCAGTGAAATAAAACAACCCTTTTTTTACTGTAATCGATTGAATATCAGTTGCCTGCCTAAAGGCGTGTGTGTGAGGCCTCTTGCATCTAGTCTGCCAACTTTTGCCAGTGCGCAGTGACACTCATATCTAGTGCAACCGTAGTGTGCAGTGAAATAAAACAACCCTTTTTTTACTGTAATCGATTGAATATCAGTTGCCTGCCTAAAGGCGTGTGTGTGAGGCCTATTGCATCTAGGCTGCCAACTTTTGCCAGTGCACAGTGACACTCATATCTAGTGCAACCGTAGTGTGCAGTGAAATAAAACAACCCTTTTTTTACTGTAATCGATTGAATATCAGTTGCTTGCCTACAGGCGTGTGTGTGAGGCCTATTGCATCTACTGTGCTAACTTTTGCCAGTGCGCAGTGACACTCATATTTAGTGCAACCGTAGTGTGTAGTGAAAAAAAACAGCCCTTTTTTTACTGTAATCGATTGAATATCAGTTGCCTGCCTACAGGCGTGTGTGTGAGGCCTATTGCATCTAGTCTGCCAACTTTTGCCAGTGCGCAGTGACACTCATATCTAGTGCAACCATAGTGTGCAGTGAAATAAAACAACCCTTTTTTTACTGTAATCGATTGAATATCAGTTGCCTGCCTACAGGCGTGTGTGTGAGGACAATTGCATCTAGTCTGCCAACTTTCGCCAGTGCGCTGTGACACTCATATCTAGTGCAACTGTAGTGTGCAGTGAAATAAAACAACCCTTTTTACTGTAATCGATTGAATATCAGTTGCCTGCCTACAGGCGTGTGTGTGAGGCCTATTGCATCGTCTGCCAACTTTTGCCAGTGCGCAGTGACACTCATATCTAGTGCAACCGTAGGGTGCAGTAAAATAAAACAACCCTTTTTTTCCTGTAATCGATTGAATATCAGTTGCCTGCCTACAGGCGTGTGTGTGAGGACTATTGCATCTAGTCTGCCAACTTTTGCCAGTGCACAGTGACACTCATATCTAGTGCAACCGTAGTGTGCAGTGAAATAAAACAACCCTTTTTTACTGAAATCGTTTGAATATCAGTTGCCTGCCTACAGGTGTGTGTGTGAGGCCTAATGCTTCTACTCTGCCAACTTTTGCCAATGCACAGTGACACTCATATCTAGTGCAACCGTAGTGTGCAGTGAAATAAAACAACCCTTTTTTTACTGTAATCGATTGAATATCAGTTGCCTGCCTACAGGTGTGTGTGTGAGGCCTATTGCATCTAGTCTGCCAACTTTTGCCAGTGCGCAGTGACACTCATATCTGGTGTCACAGTAGCTTGCATGCATAGTACCACTAATCGTAAAAAAAAAGACAGGCAGAGGCAAGCCACCTCGCAGGGGCCGTCGTGGTCGTGGTGTTGTGATTCCCTTTGGCCCTAGAATAATGCCCAGTTTTCAGATGCAACGTACCCTGAACTTGAAAAGTTCTGAGGACATGGTTGAGTGGCTAACACAGGACACCCAATCTTCTACAGCTTCCGCTCTGAACCTCGACGCACCATCCTCCTCCAGCTTAGCTTCGGGCACCTCTCCAGTTACCACTCGCCCGCCTGCCGCCACCACCAACACTAGCACCACAGCCGCTTCACTTGATCCATCAGCAGAGTTATTTACACATCCGTTGGAATAAATGAGTGATGCACAAACATTAGTGCCAGAGGATGTAGATAACAGGGATCTGTCCCAGTCAGGCAGCATTACACACATGGACGTACGGTCTGATGATGATGATGATGATGTTGTACCCGGTGCTGCTTACTTTGTTGAGTTGTCAGATACAAGTGAAGCGGTTGATGATGATGATCCGTCCGTGGATGTCACGTGGGTGCCCGCTATAAGAGAAGAAGAACAGGAGGAAAGTTCAGATGGGGAGACAGAGAGGAGGAGGAGACGAGTTGGAAGCAGCGGGAGGTCGTCAAAAGTAGCTAGTGGCACAGTCAGACAGCATGCATCGGCACCCGGGGTCAGCCAGACAGCACGCCAGTCAACGCATGCTTTTGCCGACACCAGAATGCCGTCATTGCAGAGCTCAGCAGTGTGGCAATTTTTTCGTGTGTCTGCCTGTGACAACTGTGATGCCATTTGCAACCTGTGCGAAAAGAAACTGAGTCGTGGGAAGTCCAACACCTACCTAGGTACAACTTCTTTGCGAAGGCACATGATGTCACATCACAAACGCCTATGGGATCGACGCATCAGTACAAGCAGCACACAAAGTCAAATCCGCCATCCTGCTCCTGGTCCAGCATCTTCAGCCACGTCAACCACTGCTGCCCTGCTTGCCCCCTCTCAACCATCCGCCACTCCGTGTCTCGCCCTGAGCAGTCCCTGCTCATCTGCCCACAGTCAGGTGTCTGTCAAGGACATGTTTGAGTGTAAGAAGCCAATGTCACAAAGTCACCTCCTTGCCCGGCAACTGACAGCTGGCTTGTCTGAACTCTTAGCCCGCCAGCTTTTACCATACAAGCTGGTGGAGTCTGAGGCGTTCAAAAAATTTGTAGCTATTGGGACACCGCAGTGGAAGGTACCCGGCCGAAATTTCTTTGCACAAAAGGCAATCCCCAACCTGTACTCGATTGTGCAAAAGGAAGTAATGGCATCTCTGGCACACAGTGTTGGGACAAGGGTCCATCTGACCACGGATACCTGGTCTGCAAAGCATGGTCAGGGCAGGTATATCACCTACACTGCGCATTGGGTAAACCTGGTGACGGCTGCCAAGCATGGAATTCGTGGCTCTGCAGAGGAGTTGGTGACACCGCCACGACTTGCAGGCAGGCCTGCCGCCACCTCCTCCACTCCTCCTACTCCATCCTCTTCCATAACCTCCTCGACTGAGACCTCTTCTGCTGCTGCTATGTCTTGCTCCACATCAACGGCAACCCGCCAGCTCCACAGGTACTATTCCACATCCCGTGTACGGTCGTGTCACACCGTCTTGGGGTTGACTTCCCTGAAAGCAGAGAGTCACACCGGACCAGCACTCCTGTCCGCCCTGATTGCACAGGTCGATCAGTGGCTGACTCCGCACCAACTGGAGATCAGCAAAGTGGTTTGTGACAACAGAAGAAATATGTTGGCGGCATTGAATTTGGGCAAGTTGACACATGTGCCGTGTATGGCACATGTGTGTAATCTGATTGTACAACGCTTTGTGCATAAGCACCCAGGCTTACAGGACATACTGAAGCAGGCCAGGAAGGTGTGTGGCCATTTCAGGCATTCCTACACTGCCATGGCGCACTTTACAGATATCCAGCGGCGAAACAACATGAAAGTGAGGCGCTTGATTTTAGACAGCCCGACACGTTGGAATTCAACACTCCTAATGTTCGACCGCCTGCTCCAACAAGAAAAGGCTGTTAACGAGTATTTGTATGCCGGGGTGCTAGGACAGCCTCTGCGGAGCTGGGGATTTTTGTTGCCACGTTACTGGACGCTCATGCGCAATGCCTGTAGGCTTATGCGTCCTTTTGAGGAGGTGCCAAACCTGGACAGTCGCACCGAGGGCACCATCAGCGACATCATACCATTTGTTTTCTTCCTGGAGCGTGCCCTGCGAAGAGTGCTGGATCAGGCCGTAGATGAGCGTGAAGAGGAAGAGTTGTGGTCACCATCACCAACAGAAACAGCCTTATCAGCATCGCTTGCTGGACCTGCGGCAACGCTGGAAGAGGATTGTGAGGAAGAGGAGTCAGAGGAGGAATGTGGCTTTGAGGAGGAGGAGGAAGACCAACCACAACAGGCATTCCAGGGTGCTCGTTGTCACCTATCTGGTACCCGTGGTGTTGTACGTGGCTGGGGGGAATAACATACCTTCAGTGAGATCACTGAGGACGAGGAACGGGACATGACTAGCTCGGCAAATGGGGTCTTTCATGCTGTCGTGCCTGTTGAGGGTCCCTCGTATAAAAAGGATGAAGGAGAACAACCTGTACTGGGTGTCCACGCAACTAGACCCCCGGTATAAGCAGAAAGTGCCTGAAATGTTACCGAATTACCACAAGTCGGAAAGGATGCAGCACTTCCAAAATAAATTAAAAAATATGCTTTACACAGCGTTTAAGGGTGATGTCACAGCACAACGGCAATCTAACAGCGGAAGAGGTGAACATAATCCTCCTCCTCCCACGACCACGCCTTCAAGGAGAGGACGCTTTACAGATGTGTTGTTGATGGAGGACATGCAGAGCTTTTTAAGTCCTATTCATCGCCACAGCCCTTCGGGGTCCACCCTCAGAGAACGACTACCGTCAGGTAACAGACTACCTTGCCTTATCTGCAGATATCGACACTATGAGGAGCGATGAACCCCTTGACTACTGGGTGTGCACGCTTGCCCTGTGACCTGAGCTATCCCAATTTGTCATAGAACTTCTGTCCTTCCCCGCTTCAAGTGTCCTCTCAGAAAGGACCTTCAGTGCAGCAGGAGGTTTTGTCACTGAGAAGAGAAGACGCCTAGGTCAAAAAAGTCTAGATTCCCTCACCTTTATTAAGATGAATGAGGGATGGATCCCGAAGTGACTGACAGTGGGCGATACATTCGATTAAAAAAGGCCTGATAGATGAGCTGCCTTGAGCTAATAATGGTCCACAAACTAACATCAATTTTTCTGGTCGCTGCAACAATACCTAGTATCACGACCCACTCTCTGGCTGGGGTCTGCTGACTTGATTTGGGTTACTCTGGACCTTGGAGTAGCTTTGAGTACAGGAACATCATGTCTCAGCCCTTGGTTTAGACTGAGCAATATTGACAGTAAGTCTGACGAATCTTACTGCAAGCATATGTCCCCGGGTAAATAATACATCTACACACCACGTCTTGATGAAAATTATGAACCAAGTTTTATTTTAGAACAGCATATTTAAAACCTTGCACAACACATTATAGGGAGTGGCTACCTTTAGTCAAACCCTCATCCCCCTCTCTCTGGCCAATAGGATAACCTCTAGAGTAACCCAATTACCTCTGTCCAATGTAGTAGAGGGAGGCTATGGGAACCACCAGACCCCTCCCCTGGGCCAACCCCAGGCGTGGCAACCAAGCTCATTCTGACCCAGGCGGTCCCAGGGGAAACTTCCTGTTTGCTCCTAGGCCCCCCCATTGTTATCTAGGTGCCTGGCTGTCTGGCAAATCTCTTTGTTTAGGTTCTGGCGACACCCTGTGGGGTTTATCTTGTTTAGGATAAACCCATTTGGCTCAGCTCCTGCCTCAGTGTTTATCTACTGGGGGATGGTTGACTAATTAAAACATAGCTATCACTCCATAATACAATATAAAATATAACACTAACATATTATCACCACAACCCAAACCTTTTGTTCTTCCACATGGCAACAGCATGTGTAAGATAATCCAGCCCAAAATGGCCACTGCTGCCAGTCACAAAATGGCCCCAGCATAGTTCACACCAAATCCAATATGGCCCCTGGGTGATTCATGACACCTAGTTTTTGCATTTAAATTATTTTATTGTCAGAAGGCGTACAGCATGTAATGAAAAATAAAGCATTTTTTGAACAGTCTTGCATAACAGTTGTGCAAAAATACATATTTACAATAAAGACATTTTGTGAAAGTTAGCTGGTTATTCCTTCTTATTTTTACTTTTTAGGTTAATAATTTTTCTTATTTTTTACTTTGATTGCAATTTAAGAGATACCTAAAACATGGTAAAACAGACAATAGTAAAGAGTATATCCGCAGGGAACACCAAAGTCCTATTAGCTATCATCCCTCCAGCAGTATTAGCTTATTATTTACAATATCTAACCTGGGCAATCACCCTTGGGTTACCCTAGGGTAGGCTTCAGTGAGCGACCTCTCCTTTCCTGGGATGATTTTGCCGCCGGTTGCTTCTGAAGGGTCTCCAGGACTCCCCCACTCCGGTCCTTCCCCCAGTGTCGCTTCAACCAGTAACAAATGTTTTATATTTGTAAAGCGACCCAATGATCCCCCTTGATAGAGGTTTATCTTTACAAATTTTGGAGAACCAATTTAAGACCGGTGTCCCCTGTTTCTGGGTCATGGAGTGTGTGAAATGCCTCAGCCTACAGTAATTGTAATGTTATGACAGCGGTAGCTCATGCTTGTCCCTCAGTTCCTCATAGGTGAGCATCTGGCCCTTTACTAACCAGTCTCCTCCCAGTCTATCTAGTTTCCTTGACCTCCACCAGTGTTGTGATGTTGTGCTCATGTGTTTCGGGGCCTGAGGGTGGTCAAGAATTGGGGTCATTTGGGTGGATCCAGGGAACAAACCTGTGTGTTTCTTGGCCCATTTCCAGTATGATAGTGAGTGTCTGATTAGGGGGTTTGGCGAGTTTTTAAGGCTCTTAGGCAATTCTGATAGCCAAGCAACCTTGTCCCAGGTTAAGGGCCTTAAAGTGTGGTTCTCTAAATACACACAGGCCGGTTGATGACATATAGAATGTGCTATTGGGAGGAAAGATAGGTGACGGAACAGGTATTAAACTGATAGGAATGAGTAGTACAACTTAATACACCACTCCTATCTAGTGGCACCTTAGATTGCATGTGCAGTGCCCCAAATTCGAAGTAGGAGGTCCGACCAAGCATCTTTTTCCATCTCCCTGTTCCAAAAATCCATGCCATATACACATCCCCTGATAGGTGATGTAACAGGTATTACACTGATAGGAATGAGTAGTACAACTTAATACACCACTCCTATCTGGTGGCACCTTAGATTGCACGTGCAGTGCCCCAAATTCAAAGTAGGAGGTCCGACCAAGCATCTTTTTCCATCTCCCTGTTCCAAAAATCCATGCCATATACACGTCCCCTGATAGGTAACGTAACAGGTATTAAACTGATAGGAATGAGTAGTACAACTTAATACACCACTCCTATCTGGTGGCACCTTAGATTGCACGTGCAGTGCCCCAAATTAGAAGTAGGAGGTCCGACCAAGCATCTTTTTCCATCTCCCTGTTCCAAAAATCGATGCCATATACACGTCTCCTGATAGGTAACGTAACAGGTATTAAACTGATAGGAATGAGTAGTACAACTTAATACACCACTCCTATCTGGTGGCACCTTAGATTGCACGTGCAGTGCCCCAAATTCGAAGTAGGAGTTCCGACCAAGCATCTTTTTCCATCTCCCTGTTCCAAAAATCCATGCCATATACACGTCCCCTAATAGTGGACATAACAGGGATTAAACCGATAGGAATAGTACTACTTAACAGTACACACTTTATAATAACGCAGACAGAGGCAACGCAGAGAGAGGAGTCTGAAGAAGAGGAGTCAGAGGAGGAAGGTGGCTTTGAGGAGGTGGAAGACCAAACACAGCAGGCGTCCCAAGGGGCTTGTTGTCACCTTTCGGGGACCCTTGGTGGCTGGGTGGAGGAAGAGACCTTCAATGACATTAGTGAGGTCAAGGAACGGGACATGGCTAGCTTGGTAGCTTGCTTGGTATGCAAATGGGGAGATTGCGGTTGTGCAAAGGGACTGTTTGCGGTTGTTTGCGGTGCAATAAAAGGGGAGATTGGTCTGTTACTGTGAAGCGGGTGTAACCCTTACACTAACTGATCGATACAACATCATACCTGATGTTTTAAAGCATGTTATTCCAAACAATTTAGGAATGTTAGGTGATTTATGCCCTTTATGGCTTAAAACCAGACTCTGCATCAACTATGTAATTTTCCGTGGGAGTTTTGCCATGGATCCCCCTCCGGCATGCCACAGTCCAGGTGTTAGTCCCCTTGAAACAACTTTCCCATCACTATTGTGGCCAGAAAGAGTCCCTGTGGGTTTTGAAATTCGCCTGCCCATTGAAGTCTATGGCGGTTTGCCGAAGTTCGTCCGTTCGCGAATATTTGATGGAATTTGCGTCCGCGGTTCGCAAACCGAAAATTTGATGTACGCGACATCACTGTCTACTAGCCAGGTTAGATCAAAAAGATAATTATTTCCTGTTAAATCCAAGACATCTGGCAAATTCATAACTTCACAGACTAAAACTGTGTCTCACACGCTGTGAGATCCCTTCCATCCCTATTACAACACTGTGGACAATTATGACTTGACTCTATAAATTACGAGTTTGTATAAACGATCACTTAGTTCATATCATACCTGCAGACCACACATATCAAATGTGTTAATCAATATCAAATAACCTCTTATTATCCTGTTGGTGTTGGGGCATTCCTGCTCCTTGGAAAACAAGTCCAACATTGATTGCATTAAAGCTTATAATATGTTCTGTAGTGAACCATACCATAAGCCTGCTGAGCATTGCATCTGTGGTTTACCACAATCATGTGAACGTCTTTGACAATAAAATGTCAGAGGTCTTACATTCTCACAGACCATAAAGTTGTTCCATTGAATTATTGCTCATAACAATGGCAATTTGTGGACACTTCTCCATCCCAATACAGCAAGTCATAGAACAAAATGTTTTGTAAAATCCTAAGAGATGAATAATTAAGATGTCCATAGTCTGGCTTCTTTTTTTTTAAACTAAATTATTGGTTCTGAGCATGCTATGACTTGTTGTTGTTGTTTAGTCGTTCAGTGGTGTCCGATTCTCCGTGACTTTCTGGACCACAGCACGCCAAGCGCATCTCTCAGTCACTGCCCCTCTGAGCTCCAGCAAGTTCATGTTCATTGTTTCAGTGACCTCCTCTATCCATCTCCTCCTCTGCTATCCCCTTCTTCTTGTGCCTTTAATCTTTCCCAGCATCAGAGTTTTTTCTATGGAATCCTGCCGTCTCATGATATGGCCAAAATATTTGAGCTTCAGCCTCATGATCACACCTTCTAGTGAACAGTTTGTCTTGATTTCCTGAAGTTTTGATTTATTTGATCTTCTTGCAGTCCAAGGGACTCTAAGCAAGGGACTCTAAGTCTTTTCCAACAACACAATTCAAAGGCTTCAATTCTACAGTGCTCAGCCTTCTTTATGGTCCAGCTCTCACATCCATATGTTACTACTGGGAATACCATAGTTCAAACTATGCAGACCTTTATTGATAATTTAATATCTTTAGTTTTTATTAGCTTGCCCAAGCTTGCCATAGCTTTCCTCCCAGAAGCAAACGTCTTTTAATTTCATGACTACAGTCACCATCTGCAGAGATCTTGGATCTTGACTACAAGGGCTTAAGTACAATCAAAGTTAAATATCAATTGTCATTATTGCCCAATCCCACTGCCTATCTTTGTTGGCTCTAGGGACAGCTCTGCTCTCATGTGAATGAATGACACTGTCAGGAGTCATAAGTCAGAAAAAATATTGTCATTGGTCAGAAGCTAGATGTCTGACCAATTTACAATGTTACAATGTGAGCTCTAGTGTGGTCAGATGTATTCCATTATGTAGCTGATTTTTTTCATGTAATAAAGTGTTTGGCATTAATTTATAGTACTTTTAGGTCTTTCAGAGCTCAGTCAGGGTAAGAGCTTGTACATGTCTTGAAGTGCTTCTATGTCAGAGCATTTCAAGTATACAGTAAGTTCTGACATATGAACAATGACAATATTTTCTCAGACATGTGAACCATAACATTTAGCTTGTAGGTATGCATTTCTAACACTCATTGACCTCTAGTAGGAGAACAGCACTAAAAAATCCTCACATAGAAAGATGATAAAAATATGATGGTACTCATCTCTTGTGCGTAACCTTGCTCTCACTTCCTTTGTAGTTCAGAAAAAACAAACAAACAAACAAACTTATAGGAGTTTTTTTCACCCCTACTGAGAGTGCTTAGCACTAAAATTCAATATGAGGATAAGAAAAGGAAGTGGGGAAATTAGTATTCAATGTGTATAGTGTTTGCATTTACATTTTATTTACATTAATCAAGAAAACAACGGCGCACATTTGAACATTTAAAAACTATTTAAAAACGACCCCTCATCATTTCTTTAAATATTAATAAAAATATAGACTTTTTTAATTGAAAGTGATTCAGTAAGTCTTTTAATTACAATGCAATTTGATGTCTATTTTCCTATTATTTGTAGTATAGTATCAAGAGACTTATGCCTGGAATTTTTAAGGGGAATTTAGGAATACCTGGGGGGGGGGGGGGGGGGGGGCAAGTATAACTGGGAGTTGTGGATTCAATCCTTTATCTTTTCAGGATATAATGTGATTTCCACAGAGTTTGAAATATCTCATACATTACTTCCTTGTTAAGATTCCCTTAGTCTGAATAACAGGGACCCTTCACTGCTGGGTTACTAGAGTGTAAGTTCCCTAGGGTGTATCTTTACCCATGCAAATACCTTTATTAATGCACAATATTTATCCCAGAATTTTGTAAGGGGTTATTTACATGCGTGGGACCCATCAATTGGTATGTACCCAATTTGTTTGAGGCTTTTAGGGGGTAAATTCCATATGGTTAATAGATTTCGCCTATTTATATATGTTGGGTTGAAATCCCTACTAATTGAATGTATGCCCTTCTATTTATAACTTCATGTATTGAGGTCCAGCTACTGTGCAAAATTCGGCTATTTACCTATATGAGACTTAGATCCTCATATATTCAGAAATCGAGTAGTAAGATATATATATTTTCCCCATGCAAAAAAACTTTAAACCCCCTACTTCAGATCACCCCTCTCTTGCTGGTAACCTTCTCCTGACCTGCTCCGTCTCTAAGACGCCGTCGGCGTGTGACATAGTTACATAGTAGTTACATAGTAATTAAGGTTGAAAAAAGACTTTCAGTCCATCAAGTTCAACCTGTTAAGATCTCCTCTGATCTGCAATATGCGGATTAGTTATTAATTAAATTATTGATTAAATAATTATTAATAGTATAGTATTGGAGGATGAATAAAGAGTTAGTCCATCAAGTTCAACCTTTTTAAATCTCTATTGATCTTTTTAATTTGGACTATTTATTATTATTGTTAATTGATCCAGAGGAAGGCAAACATAAAAAAAAAAACCATTGAAACTTTGCCAATTGTCTCATAAGGGGAAAAAAAGAAAAATTCCTTCCTGACCCCAGAAACTGGCGATCAAATTTCTCCCTGGATCAATATTCCTTGCTAGTTATCTAGGATAGCCTTGAATGCCCTCTTTATTCAGAAATATATCTAACCCCTTTTTGAAGTTGTCTATCGAATTCGCTGTCACCACCTCCTTTGGTAGAGAATTCCACAGTTTAACCACCCTAACTGTGAAGAACCCTTTTCTTTGTTTAAGGTGAAATCTTTTTTCCTCTAACCTCAAGGGATGTCCTCTTGTCAGTTGAAAATCTCTTGCTACAAAAAGTTCACTTGACAAAGCCTTATATTGACCCTGGATGTATTTATATAACGTAATCATATCTCCTCTTAGACGCCTTTTTTCTAGCGAAAATAAGTTTAATTTTGTTAGTCTTTCTTCATAACTTAGCCCCTCCATTCCCCTTATTAGTTTTGTAGCCCTTCTCTGTACTTTTTCCAGCTCTAAAATGTCTTTTTTATGAGGTGGTGCCCAAAATTGTACTCCATATTCCAAATGAGGACGTACTAGAGATTTGTATAGTGGCAGAATTATATCTTCTTCCCTGGCTTCTATACCCTTCTTAATACATGCTAATATTTTATTTGCCTTTGCAGCTGCTGCTTGGCATTGAGCACTGCTACCTAGGTGGTTGTCCACTAGTACTCCCAAATCCCTTTCAATATCTGATACCCCTAGATTTGCTCCATTAAGATTATAGATTGCTTGGCTATTGTTCCTTCCCAAATGCATAACCTTACATTTATTTGTATTAAATCTCATCTGCCATTTAGCCGCCCATTTCTCTAATTTATGCAAATCCTTTTGTAGGGAAAGTACATCATTATCTGATTGTATTACCTTGCACAACTTAGTGTCATCAGCAAAAATGGAGACACTACATTCGAGTCCTACTTCAATGTCATTAATAAATATGTTAAAAAGGAGAGGACCTAATACTGAGCCCTGAGGAACCCCACTTATCACATTAGACCAATCGGAGTATGTTCCATTTACAACAACCCTTTGCTTCCTGTCTTTTAGCCAGCTCTCGATCCATGAGCAGATATTTACTGCAATTACTGTATCCCTTAGTTTGCTCACTAGTCTTCCATTTGGCACTGTATCAAATGCCTTTGAAAAATCTAAAAAGACTACATCCACTGAGTTGCCCTGATCCAAGTTCCTACTAACCTCCTCATAAAAACTAATTAGATTGGTCTGACACGACCTTTCCTTCATAAATCCATGTTGACTGCTACCTATGATCCTGTTCAAATAGACATATTCTTGTATTCTGTCCCTTATTAACCCTTCTAAAAGCTTTTTAACTACAGAAGTGAGGCTCACTGGTCTATACTTCCCCGGATTTGCTCTAGATCCCTTCTTAAATATAGGTATCACCTCTGCTTTTCTCCAGTCATCTGGTAGAGACCCTGTAGTGAGTGAGTCTTTAAAGATTAGATATAATGGTTTGGCTATTACAGAACCCAGCTCCCTCAGTACCCTTGGATGTATTCCATCAGGACCTGGGGCTTTATTAACATTTATTTTCTCCAACCTCTTTTGTATTTCTTCCTGCGTTAACCAACTATTTAGTAAAGGTAGTGTAGCCCCATTATGTTGCAGTGTCCCAACCACTGGTACCTCCCTTGTGTAAACCGACGAAAAGAACCTATTTAGCTCATCTGCCTTTTACTGGTCACTAATTATCAGATGGCCTGTGTCACATTGTAATGGTCCTATCAATTCCTTCCTGGCCTTCTTTCCATTAATATATTTATAAAATATTTTAGGGTTAGTCTTACTTTCCATTGCAACTGACTTCTCATTTTCTATTTTAGCCAGTCTAATAGCCCTTTTGCAAGCCTTGTTGATTTCCTTATAGTCACATAAAACTGCCTCTGTTCCCTCCTTCTTGTATAACTTAAATGCATATTTCTTTTTCCTCATCATGATCTTTAAGTCATTGTTAAGCCACATGGGATGTGATTTACTCCTATTCATTTTATTTCCACATGGTACATGCTGATGAGTATGTTTATTTAGTAAGGATTTGAATGTTGTCCATTTATTTTCAGTATTCTTCCCTGTAAGTTCTTTGTCCCAGTCTATATGTTGTATTGCTGCCCGTAGCCCATTAAAGTTAGCCCTTTTAAAATTTAGAGTTTTTGTTGGCCCCTTACAACTCTGTTTTTTGTATTCAATCTCAAATGAGACTGTGTTGTGATCACTGTTCCCCAAGGGTTCCCCTATTTTTACATTTGATATTATATCAATATTACTTGTGATGACAAAATCCAAGATGGCCCCATTTCTAGTAGGTTCTTGTATTACCTGGGCTAGATAATGATCCCTGAGTGTACTCAAGAACCTGCTCCCCTTAGCTGAGCTGCTGGTCTCGTTTATCCAGTTTATATCAGGGTAATTAAAGTCTCCCATTATTAGAACTTGCTCATGCTTAGCTGCATTTCCAATCTGTAACAATAATTGTATTTCCTCACTTTCAGCTATATTTGGGGGTTTATAGCATACTCCCACCAATATGCGCTTAGAATTAGCTCCTCCACTATTTAGCTCAACCCACAAGAATTCAATGATGCCGTTAGTGCCAGCATAAATATCTTCTCTAACTATAGGCTTAAATTCAGGCTTAACATAAAGACAGATCCCTCCTCCTCTTTTACCATTTCCCCTATCTTTCCTAAATAGGTTATAACCATCCAGATTAACAGTCCAGTCATGAGATTCATCCCACCATGTTTCCATAATGCCTATTAAGCCCCAATTTTCTTGTACTGCTAATATTTCTAGCTCATCCATTTTCCCAGGCAAACTTCTTGCGTTTGCAATCATACACTTTATGTTGCTATGGCTCTGCTGTTGTGAAGTGCCTGCCACTGTATTTGAGGCCCCTATTAATACCTCCCTACTTTCTATTGTAACCCTCCCCCCTTCTCCTCCCCCATGGGTAAATAATTCATCTCTTTCCCTCTCTACCCTATTTACCCCAATACTTCTATATAGTCCCTCCCCCCCACCTACAAGTTTAAAAACTCCCCCAGCCGTTCTACCATCCTATCCCCTAGCACAAAAGCGCCCTCATCATTAAGGTGCAATCCATCCCTGCTATAGAGATTGTACCCAAGTGAGAAGTCAGCCCAGTGCTCTAAAAACCCAAAACCCTCTGCACTGCACCACTTTTTTAGCCACGCATTAACCTCCCTAAGCTCCTTCTGCCTCCCTGGGCTAGCACGTGGCACTGGTAGTATCTCAGAAAATACTACCTTGGAGGTCCTTGCTTTAAGCTTATTCCCTAATTCTCTAAAATCATCCTTTAGGACGCTCCATCTTCCACTAACTTTGTCATTGGTACCAATGTGTACCAAGACCGCCGGTTCATTACCAGCCCCTCCCAATAATTTATCCACCCGATCCACAACATGCCGAACCCGAGCACCCGGGAGACAGCAAACTGTTCGATTGCTGGGATCTGGGTGACAAATTACCCTGTCTACATTCCTAATAATAGAGTCCCCTACCACCAAAACATGTCTGTTGCTCTGCCTATTCTGCCCTCCCTCTCCTCCAGTAGAACTGTTCCCCGGCTGTTAGAGGGAACAGCTCTATCTGGCATTGCCATTCCTGAATGGACATCCCCAACAGTTTCACTCAATCTTGCAAATCTGTTGGTGTTTGCCAACTCAGAACTGGCCTGCCTCCTCCTGTACCCCCTGATTCCCCTTCTAACTGTAACCCAGCTACCTCCCTGGCCATCCTCACTAGCCCCAGCTCCTCCCTCCATACTAGGCCCAGCTAAACTGTGCTCCGTGAGCACCAACTCCCTTTCCAGTGGAGCAATATCACTAAGTGCTGCAATTCTCCTCTCCAGATCTTCAATTTGAGCTTCCAAAGAGGCAACATGCTCACACCTGTCACAGAGGTATGGACCCTGGATCATCTGTTCCAGTAGTGCATACATTTGGCAGGATGTACACTGAGTGAGGTTTCCACTGGACTGACTCATGATTATCAGTTACAAAAATACAGTGAGAAAACAAATCAATGTATTTGTATAAAGATTTATTTTCCACACCTTAAACCAAACAAAACAGAAACAATATGTACGTTTGTTTTCTGTTTTTTCTTATAATACCCCTTATTTGGATTTCCTCCTTTTATTTAATCTCCTACACACCAACTACACTTACACTAGAAATGATTGCAAGCTCCCAAGCTCTCCCTTCCCTTGTTAAAATAGACCCCGCCTACTTGCCTGTACAATGATAAAAGAGCACAGGATAGAAAACACTGTCCTGCCCCACAGAACCGATTCAACAGAAAACAACAAAATACACACAGATATAACTTACACAGCCCAAGCCACACCCACACTCACCTGTACTCTGATTAATGCAACAGACAGAAAACTCTGCACTGACTTAGAGCAGATTCAAACAGAACTCACACAAATTCACCCAGATATAACTACACAGGCCAAGCCACACCCACTCTCACCTGTACACTGATTAATGCAGACAGAAACTGTGCACTGACTTACAGAGCGGATTCAAACCAAACCTCACACAAATGCACCCAGATATAACTACACAGGCCAAGCCACACCCACTCTCACCTGTACACTGATTTATGCAACAGACAGAAAACTGTGCACTGACTTAGAGCGGATTCAAACAGAAACTCACACAAATGCACCCAGATATAACTACACAGACCAGGCCACACCCACTCTCACCTGTACTCTGATTAATGCAACAGACAGAAACTGTGCACTGACTTACAGAGCGGATTCAAACCAGACCTCACACAAATGCACCCAGATATAACTACACAGACCAAGCCACACCCACTCTCACCTGTACACTGATTAATGCAGACAAACGGTGCACTGACTTAGAGCAGATTCAAACAGAAACTCACAAAAATGCAGCCAGATATAACTACACAGGCCAAGCCACACCCACTCTCACCTGTACACTGATTAATGCAGACAAACTGTGCACTGACTTAGAGCAGATTCAAACAGAAACTCACACAAATGCACCCAGATATAACTACACAGGCCAAGCCACACCCACTCTCACCTGTACACTGATTAATGCAGACAAACTGTGCACTGACTTAGAGCAGAGATTCCATCACGCCGTACGTCGAGCCATAATGTACGTTTCTATGCGTTCGCGTCTTTCTCCCCCTCCCCAATTTTATTTACATTAATGTTTTCTTGATTAATGTAAATAAAATGTAAATACAAACACTATACACATTGAATACTAATTTCTCCACTTCCTTTTCTTATCCTCCTTTGTAGTTCACACAGAAGAAATGGTTGATGACAAGAAAATTTAGTTTTTCAATAGGGAAATGGTTGATTTGTAAAGAAAAAGTAGAAAAATGAAAATTATTTGTTTTTCTTGTCTTGTTGGAGATTAGATAGGTTTGCATCTTAATATACATATAAAATGTTTACAGTGATGCAATTCATGGACAAAGAATGGTGGGTTGGATCAGCTTTTGACAAGTCTGTCCTTGCTGCCCTTGCACACACAGTTAGGCTATTTTACCCTATCCTCAGCCCATCTGTTCTTAACGTTTCTGTACTATGCCATCTAATATCTCTGAACCACCTTCCCTCCTTTTCTTCTGTCTAATTTTTATACTATTTCCCATACACAGACCCATACACATAGCTTGCACTGGAGGGGAAGTCTCCTCGGGCTGAACGGATAAAGTTAATAGGGGCCACTCCCAGAAAGAAGAGAAAAAGAAAATGTGATACAGAGAAAAAAAGTATATAAAGGAGAGCAGAGTAAATTAGATAAACGCAGTGATTATACAGCATTTATAGATGTCTGCTAATGATCAAGCCTCTGCCCCCTGATTTATGCAACTTCATCTTTAAAACTAATCATGAAAAACAGCTAATTGTTTAAAAGAACACAGCAGAGATTCCAAGTCTCTAAGTAATGACAAGTACTCAGTTGAATGCTATTAAAAGTAGAATTTTCTTACAATAAACTAGAAATAAAGTTTTCATTTCCTACTTGTCTTCCGCCCTTTCAGATTCACAAACTTAGAATGAATTGATACATTTTTCTAATGGAACATTTTTTGGATAGTTACCCGTTTTTAAGTGTAGGACCATGTGATACTGAAATGTCTGAGCATGCTCAGACCACGGAGAGGATTTAGCTTAATCCGCCGAGTTACTGTAGTCTGAGCATGCTCAGTATTTTCCACCGGCAAGCTTATACAAGTGTTTTCCTTATGCACAAAAATAATTTATAGTACGCTTGAAACTGATTCCAATTTTGACAAAGGAAAATAACAAATGCTATGTTCATATTCTCTAATCTAATACCTGAAGGAAGATGGCAAACACCAAAGATCCAGTTATTTAATTCAAGCTTTATTCTAACTTTGTTAGTAGTCGTTTTTGGTTGAAGCCAAAAAGAAATACAAGATAAAATAAATATTGTGAAGACTTTTAGTTGGCAGCGATGGTGTTCTGGATCCAGGAGACGTAGTTGCAGACTTTGGTGTAGACACCAGGATAGTTCCTGAGTGCACAGCCATAGCCCCATGAGACAACACCTTGGAGTTGTCCATTACACACCACAGGTCCACCAGAGTCACCCTGAGGGAGGAGAGAGACTGTTATAAGACACTAAAATATGAGCATCTATTATTTACATTATATACAAAAAAGGGCAAATTATTGTACAGTTTGGCATTTCTAATTTATCTGGCTTTGAACAACTATATAAACTAATTGTGGATATAAACAAAGTATTGAAGTGATCTTGTCTCTAGATGTTTTAAAGAACTACTGTAGTTTAAGAAAAACAACAATTATTTGTGTATGTAACAAAACAACAATATCAGCAACTGTTTTAGACATTAACATAAAATAATTTTTTGAAACAAAATAATTTGAAGATTCTGTTTATGAATAGAGGATTCAATCTTGTACCAATTGCATCCCTTCCTGGGAACTGAATCATGATGATATGTGTTTTGTTATCATTCAGTGGAGGGAGGGTTGGGGAGGATCAAAGAAGGAGAGGACAGAAGTATTTGTTAGATAAATGGATCTGATTTAAATTGACACCACCTATCCCACTCGCATGTTCAGAAAAAGACAGCTTGCATCAATTGATACAACCACTTGTCTCCAAGATGTAAATTTGACTCTCACACACACAACTTTCACCAGAGTATCATGGAGGCTTCCAGCTCAGGGATCATAATTATATAATTGTTTTCTTATTAAAAACTAGTGTTATGACTTTTTCTAATAATGCTTTTAGTCAGATTGAGAGTTTTCAAACATATAGAGGTGTTTTTCATTGCACAGTGGTCCTTTAATTTGGAGTAATAAATGTACAGTGTATTACCTGGCAGGAATCCTTGCCACCTTCAATGTAACCAACACAGATCATGTTGGCAGTGATCTCTCCTGGGTAGGCACTGCTGCACTGAGCGCTAGTCAGGATGGGGGCATTCAGACACTGTTGGATGTCTGGGTAATTGCCTGTAAACAAAACAGTAATGTTGAAAACATTCTCACAAATTATTCTAATTTCTTGTACTATATGAGAAAACAGAATATCATGATACTTAGTATATTTTCTACTGAGCAAATACTGTGTGAATGCTTTCATCAGTGCTCAACTAAATAGTTACTATTATTACTCTTTCTTTATAAAAGCATCCGTATTTTCCATAGCACTATTTACAAATTAGAATAAAGTACAGTGTGTACAAATACAAACTTATACTAATAACTGGGCCAACAGAGAACTTGGTGCAACAGAAATGTGTTCCAAAAGCTTATAATCTAAAAGATTAAGAAGTAATTTAAGATTAATTCTTGGAATTGTCCTATAACAAATCCTTTTGTAGGTTCAATGTTTTTAGATGCTCAGCACATTTTCTTCTAGGATTTTGTCAGGATGCTGTTCAAAGGTACAATGGCAGACAACTAGATTTTTTTCACATGGTATTATTAAATGTGAGTATCTTTTTATATATTTCTCTTGACTTACTGCCACTGCTGAGGGTGTTGCCCCATCCAGAGATCAGACAGCTGGTGCCAGCGGCGGCACATCCAGAGGGCAGAGCCACAGCCTGGACATAGGAATTCAGAGTGGCTGCAGAGGACAGCTTGATGAGCATGATGTCATTATCCAGGGTCCTGGAGTTGTAGCCAGAATGTCTGATGACCCTGGAAGAGCTGATGAACTGCTCTGTGCCCTCACTCACAACGATGTTGTGTTCTCCCAGTCTGACTTGGATGCTCCTGCAAGTATGAAGAATAGGGTGACCATTAAAGAGTTATACACCCAGATCTATAACTACAAGATAATTCTTTAAATAACACAATTTACAAGTAGGATTAAAAAATATATATATATGCAATTCATATTACTTACGATTTGTAGCAGTGAGCAGCAGACACAACCCACAGGTTGTTAATGAGAGAACCTCCACAGAAATGGTAACCGGAGTTCAGGGACACCAGGTATGGGACCGCGCTCCTGGCGCAGGTGTAACCTCCAACGATCTTATCATCATCATCAAATGCAGCTGAAGGAATAGAGAAGATCAGTACGTAGTTATTGTAACACATTACACGTTACTTTTTAAAGTGTGGTCACTTTATAATGAATGTTGTGGCTGGTGATTGGATGCAGATAAAATGGAAAGGTTTTGAAAAAAAAACTTTAAAGAAAATTGTAAAGAAATAAAATGACCAAGATACAAGCTTACACATTTAAAGTATTTAAAACACATATTCCTGTATTTTTTTGGTCTCAAAATAGTTTCATGATTCATTTGGAACAAATATATGCATATTTTAATATTCTAATCTATTTGATGTTTTATTAGAGTTAATATTATTTTGTATGTTTGTAGCCATCATATATGTCCCCGGTTCCAGTAGTTTAAGCAGCAGAAGCTATTCATTATATTAAATTAATTTAATTAGTCAGTAGGTGCCTTTAAATGCCCAATTAATGCTAAGCTAACTAATTATTATATATATGGCAGAACTTACCAGCTGCTCCAAGGAGCACACAGATCAGAAGCAGCTTCATGTTTGAAAATTATGCAGGAACTGTGTTTTTGTGAAGAAAATGTGTATTTATACTCTTTATACTCCTTTCACACTGACCTCGCAGACAAGTTCATGTACATAGGACATGTATGGAAGTCAGTGTTTGCTTATCTATGACCTTGCATTCATGACTTTTTCTGTATTTTATTCATGGAAATTACACTTAAAATGTTTAGTTTTTATCATATTCCGGGTGATAAGAATTTCAGGATTTCTACTGTTGAAATATGTTGAAATAAGTTGAACATATGTCCAGTTCACACTAATCACGTTCAGGTATTACAAAACTGAGGTGTGTTCTGGCAATATACTTGAAGACATCACTATTTAAATTCTGGACTGAATAGAGAAAACATAAGAATAAAATTGATATTTTCTCCAGTTTCTGGAGACAAAAACTAAAAATATTGTTCATCTAAGAAAACACAAGAAGTTATACAATTCAGTTTAAGGACCACTGTGAGTAAATATTTCAAATAGACCCCTTTGAGAAACTACTAAAATTAGCAACATATGTTTGGAAAGTAAAAACAAAAATAATACAGCTAATGTATTACTTTTATAGGCAAAGCTTTACTGGCAGACTCTGAGAAACAAGCTGCAGGATCAGCCACAGATGCTTTGCTCATAATGTCATTTTCCGCGAAGCGTGATTTAATATTAGATGTGTTAATATTAGATGGGAAACCAATTGTTTTGCTTTCTGATAGTCTAAATGAAACAATTTAAATGTTTTTAATTTAACAGGCAATAATCATTTAGAAATAAAGTTCAGTATAGAGTATTCTAATTGACACACAGGTGTTTAAGGATGGAATATACAGTGCCTTTCAAAAGTATTCACCCCCTTGGCATTTTTCATGTTTTGTTGCCTCACAACTTGGAATTAACATGGACTGTTTGAGGATTTGCATCATTTAATTTACTGAACATGTACACAATTTTAAAGATTTTTTTTTTTCGCAAACTCAAAACGTGTAATTTTGTTTTTGCTGAAAGTAATGGCTTATTTCTGGCCACTCTGCCATAAAGCCCAACTCTATGGAGCATACAGCTTATTGGGCAGGAAGTGGCTAGCTGGGGTTGTTGGAGCCATTTCTAGGCTTTTAGTGCTATTTTCCACCAGTATGCCCCCAGCTAGCCATGTGAGCAGATGGAGATGGAGCTGTTGGGCAGCTCCTTTCCCATGGTCTATGTGGCCTCCAGGGTGGCTGCCTCTTGCTTGTCCACTGAGGGAATATGTTGTGGAGGGTGCTGGGGGCACTGTGGAAGGCAAAATTGTCAGTCTCCCAGCTCTTTCCTGGGCAGTGCCGTCTCCAGGGCTGCTAGCGTTCACTCAGTGGAGGGCTTGCATGGAAAAGGGCCGGAGATGCTGAGTGGCGTGGTAGGACCCGGTAAACGCGGCCTCACCACTCACTGTGGTGTGCCGGATATTCTGGGAGCTGCGGCGTGGGCTTTTGCCCTAGAGCTGGTAGCTCCAGGGAATTACCTGTGGGTACTGGGCCTGCATCACTTGGGGGTGTTGAGCAGCCGCCGCACCGTGAGATAGGGTTCATTTGCACGCCCCCCCAACTGGGGAAGGAGGCTAGGTTATAGGAGGCATGGTCTGTGTGGACCTACCTGGGGCCTCGCCGGGAGTGATGTGTGTGGGGCCACGGTGTCAGGGGCTTCATAAAGCGCAGGGGGAGTTGGATGCGGGGGTACACTGGTGTCCATCAGATCAAGAGTGAGGTGGTTGGATACAGGCATGCCATACAGTGCAGGGTCGCTGCAAGCCTGCAGGGGACGCTTATGGCTTTGTATACCCCAGTAAAGGAACTTTGAAGGGGTGTTTATTAACAAACACATACAAGACATAGGCCCCCGTGTTTCAATTATACTTGTGCAACAAGGGTAGTTGTCATTTGGTAGGCAGTGGTGAGTTTGAGCCCCCACCCTCCTCCACAGGTTTTAACGGGTAGTGAGCTTCTAGGATTGAGTAAGTGGACCTTGGTTTCCCCACCATTTAACCTGGTATATCCAGTCCGCCACCCCAATATGAATGTTTGGCTATTTTCCCCTTTGTCAATAAACCAGTTCACCCTAAACTCATTAATTGAATGAGCATTTAGGCCCTGGTATGTGATCAGAAAGTTAGGGCTAATACCTTGTTTAATGTCCCATTGCCTGTTATGTCTGCTTGTCTAGGTTGGGGGTAATCTCTGCTTTCCTATGTATGTGGCCATCAAGGCCCAAAGGTCGCTATAATTGGTAATATTATATCTAGTCCAAGCTTAGTGTAGAGTGTTTTGAGTATTATTAGAGTACCATCGACTTGCCCATCAAAAATAATTGCATGATTGAGTTATATATATTGTTTTTCTCCCCCCCCTTCCCTTCCCTTGTCTTCTCCCCTCCCTCCCCTGTGTCACTTGCCCCCTCCCTCCCCTGTTTCTCTTCCCCCCTCTCCCTCCCCTGTGTCTCTCACCCCCTGTGCCCCCCCCTGTGTCTCCTTCCCCCTCTCCCTCCCCTGTGTCTCTTCCCTCTCTCCCTCCCCATTGTGCCCCCCCTTGTCTCCCCCCTCTCCTGTCCCTGTGTCCTTCACCCTCTCCTGTGTCTCTCCCCTATCCCTCCCCTGTGACTCTCATCCCCTCTCCCTCCCCTGTGTCCCCCCTCACTCCCCTGTATCTCCCCCTCCCTCCCCTTTGTCACCTTACCCCCCTCTCCTGTGTCTCTCCCCCTTCTCCCTCCCATGTGTCTCTCCCTCCCCCTGTGTCTCCTTCCACCTCTCCCTCCCCTGTGTCTCTTCCCCCTCTCTCTCCCCTGTGTGGTCCACTTTGTCTCCCCCCTCTCCCTCCCTTGAGTCCCTCTCCCTATCCTGTGTCTCTCCCCCTCTCCCTCCCCTGTGTCTCTCAACCCCTCTCCCTCTCATGTGTCCTCCCCCCTTGCTCCCCTATGTCTCCCCTCCCTCTCCTGTGTTTATTTACTCCCTCTCCCTCTCCCATGTCTCTCCCCCTCTCCTTCCCATGTGTCTCTTTCCACCCCTCTCACTCCCCTGTGTCCTTCCCCCTCCCTCCCCTGTGTCTCCCCCTCCCTCCCCTGTGTCTCCCCCTCCCTCCCTTGTGTCTCTTTCCCCCTCTTCCTCCCCTGTATCTCTCCCCTCTCCCTCCTGTGTGTCTCCCCCTCCCTCCCCTGTGTCCCTTTTCCCTGTCTCCCTACCTTGTGTCTCTTTCCCCCCTCTCTCTCCCCTGTGTCTCTTCCCCCCTCTCTCTCCCCTGTGTCTCCCCCTCCCTTACCTGTATCTCTCCCCCTATTCCTCCCCTGTTTCTCCCCCCCCTGCCCTGTGTCTCACCCCTCTCCCTCTCTTGTGTCTTATTCAGCCCCTTTCTTCCCTGTGTCTCTTCCCCCTTCTCCCTCCCCTTTGTCTCTTTCCCCCTCTCCCATATCTCTTCCCTGCTGCCTCCCTTGTGTCTCTTTCCCCTCTCTCCCTTCCCCTGTGTCTCTTTCCCTTCTCTCCCTTCCCCTGTGTCTCTTCCCCCTCCCTTCTCCTGTGTCTCTTCCCACCCTCTCCCTGTGCCTTTTCTCTCTCCACTGTGTCTTTTCCCCACTCTCCCTCCAATTTGTCTTTCCCCCACTTCCTCCCCTTTGTCTTTCCCCCACTCCCTCCTCTGTGTCTTTCCCCCCTCTCCCTCTGCTGTGTTTCCTTCCCTTCCTTCTCCCTCTACCTCCCCTGTGTCTCCTTCACCCTCTCCCTCACCTGTGTCTCTTTCCCCACTCTACTGTTTCTTTTCCTAACCTCCCCTTATGTCTCTTTACCCCCTCTCCCTTCCCATGTGACTCTTACCCCCTCCCGTGTCCCTTCCCCCTCTCCCTCCCCTGTGTCTCATGCCTCTCTCATCCTCACTTGTGTCTCATACCCCCCCTCACCCTCCCCTGTGTCTTACACCCCCCTCACCCTCCACTGTGTCTCATTCTCCCCCTCCCATGAGTCACATTCTCTCCCTCTTTCCCCTCTTACCTAATGTTGCTGGTGGTTCAGTGGATGTGTCCCACCCATCCTGTCTGCAGCCCGGCAACGTAGCTCTGATGCCATTCCGTCGTCCCCATGCTGCAGACAGGGCGCTCTGGCAGGGGTGGGACTCCACTGAACCACCACTGAAACTGCAGGTAAGGGGTGACAGAGGCATACAGTTATGTTTATTTTATTCAATCTCAAATGAGACTGTGTTGTGATCACTGTTTCCCAAAGTTTTCCCTATTTCGGCATTTGATACTATATCAATATTATTTGTGATAACTAAATCCAAGATAGCCTCATTTCTAGTTGGTTCTTGTATAACATGGGCCAGATAATGATCTCTGGGTGTACTCAAGAACCTGCTCCCCTTAGCTGAACTGCCGGTCTCATTTATCCAGTTTATTTCAGGGTAAATAAAAAATCTCCAATTATTAGAACTTGACCATGCTTAGCTGCATTTCCAATGTGTAACAATAATTGCATTTCCTCACTTTCAATTATATTGGGGGTTTATAGCATACTCCTACTAAGATTCTTTTAGAATTTGCTGCTCCACTATTTAATTCTACCCACAAACATTCAATATTACCGCTAGTTCCGCCATAAATATCTTCTCTGACTATAGATTTAAATTTAGGCTTAACAAACAAACAAATCCATCCCCTCTTTTACCATTGCTCCTATCTTTCCTAAATAGGTTATAACCATCCAGATTAACAGTCCAGTCATGAGATTCATCCCACCACGTTTCAGTAATGCCTATTAAATCCCATTTTTCATTAACTGCTAATAATTCTAACTCATTTTTCCTGGCAAGCTTCTGGCATTAGCAAGCATACACCTTATATTATGAGTCTGTAGTTCTGAAGTGCCTGCCACTGTACATGAGTTACTTAGCAATGCCTCCCTATTGACTGTACTAACCCTCTCCATATCCTCCCCATGACTAGTTAATGCGTTCCTTACCCCCTCTACACTTTTTACCCCATTACTTCTATCTTGTCCCTCCCCCCCACCTACTTTTTAAAAACTACCCCAGCCATTCTACCATCCTATCCCCTAGCACAAAAGCTCCCTCATCTTTAAGGTGCAATCCATCCCTGCTATAGAGATTGTACCCAAGTGAGAAGTCAGTCCAATGCTCTAAAAACCCAAACATCTCCTTAGTGCACCACATCTTTAGCTAGCTTATTACCTAGTTCTATAAAATCATTCTTTAGGACACTCCATCTTCCACTAACTTTGTTGTTGGTACCAATATGTACCAAGACCGCCGGTTCATTTCCAGCCCCTCCCAATAGTTTGTCTACTTGATCCACAACCCGAGCCCCCGGAGACAGCAAACTGTTCGATTGCTGGGATCTGGATGACAAATCACCCTGTCTACCTTCCTAATAATAGAATCCCCTACCACCAAAACTTGTTGATTGCTCAGCCTATTCTGCCCTCCCATTCCTCCAGTAGAACTGTTGTCCCGACTGTTAGAGGGAACAGCTCTATCTGGCATTGCCATTCCTGAATGGACATCCCCAACAGTTTCACTTAATCTGGCAAATCTGTTGGTGTTTGCTAACTCAGAACTGGCCTGCCTCCTCCTGTTCCCCCTGATTCCCCTTGTAACTGTAACCCAGCTAAGTCCCTGGACATCATCAGGGAGTCTGCCTAACCATGTACTAGATTAAAAGGGTCTAAAAAAATTATTTTCCCGGGGGTCTGCTCCTTTTCCGTAGTGTCAGTCTGTCCTGGTATACCCGCTGCCTGGGCAAGCATGCCCATTGGGGCGACATGCAGTTAGAGTTAGTTAGCTTAGGCAGAAGCCCATAATCCCCATGCCCAGCTTAGGTTAGTCCGTAAGTGACATTCTGTGTGTCATTACGATGGCGGGCTTCTAATTTGCCATTGTTTAGCCGCTTGTGATTGAATTATAGAATTTCAAGGTTATAGGATACAACTAGCCTCACTAAAATTTTGCCTGAGGGCATTGTGTGACCCGTGACGACTGTTGGCTTCTAATTTGTCCTTGTTTAGAGCTAGGGTATTGTTTTATGCCGCAAGTTTGTGTCAGCCTGTTATCCATTATTGCGCCGTTGAATGGCTGCCGTGTGCGTGTTCATTTAGTCTATTCGAATTACACGTTTTGACGGAGCCATCTATAAGAGATTGTCAGCATTTCGTCTCTATAAAATGTCAGAGTATTATGGGTCTTTACAGCAGGATACTATCAGTTTCGTATTCTGTAATATGATATTTTAATAAAGCAGTGTATATTATATTCTTGTACCTGTGAGTTACATTATAGATATTCTCATTTACTGGATCGGTATATCACGGAAATTCTGAAGTATATCTATTTTGTACGGCAGTTAGGCGAGCCTGAGAGCGTGGTGCTATTAATTTATGCATAAGCCCTCTTTCCTTATCATGATTAGTACAGTAGGTGTTTATAGTTGCGTGTTCGGCCCAATTTATAGCTGTAAGTCTTGCGGGCTACGTTTCACGTTAGTTTTTTTTTTCACTTCAAGGCATCTTGCGGTCTGGGGGAGTATATATGGGTTATTATTAGTTATGTATATTTGGTGTATCTTCATACAATGGCTCAGTGTACAGTTCTTGTTAGTAGCTTGCTTTACAGATTTTCCACATTACTGCCCCTTTGGAGTTACCCGGTGTTTGGGGCCATAAGCGCATATATTCAGGTCAGGTTACCAGGGGATGTCTAAAGGGTTAGTTGATGTAGGTGGAGAGGCCTTAAGAGTCAGGGGACCAATTCCTCCCTATAGGGTTCTTCTTGGTGCAACGGTGCACTAGTCTTGTGTTTTGGGGTGCTATTGCTTTCTGATTATACTTATACCACCTTCTACACTATGGTTGTGGGGCTGTTTACAATTAGACTCCTGATGGTGGGTCTATTGTAGGTGTGTGGACAATACCAAGCGTTAGCAGAGGTTTAGATCTGGTATTATTAGACTATAGGCTACCGAGGTGATATGCAGACTAAGTGTTTATGTGTATATGTAATTTTGTTTCTCAGGTTCACTGCACAGTCAGGTTTTATCCTAATTATGCGTTGGAATTGGTGTTTTTCTGTTGGGAGGCTTTGTACCGCCTCTAGCGGATTTTTAAATGCAGTCGTGGTTCAGCTCAGATTGGTCTACTTTAACCAGGCGTGGTGGTATTCTATCTTAGGTTCTCTTTCTTTTTTTGTTTGTCCGGGTTTGTCGTATAATCTTCAGTGGTTTGAGCAACTATGTGTATGCATCGGTGGTGGTCAATTTTCTTCTCTTCACACTATTATGTTCATCTGAGATAATGGAGTTCGGTCGGGTATGGTCTTAGGTGGTATCACTCCTTCAGCACCTACGGTTGTATCACTCTTTGATCATTCAGAGGTGTATCATAGCCTATGGTGGTGGGGTCTAGTGGTACAAGGTACTTGGCTTTCGGCAATCCTTCTAGACTTATGTACGGCCTGTCGGCGGAGGATCTAGGGGCTGTAAATCGTGTGTTGGAGAATACGGCAGTGGTACAGGCTATTTACTATCAGTTTGTAGCATCCAGTTAGGGACTACATTGTCGGAAACACTGTGTTCAGTACTGATAATGGAGCGTATAGTGTAAGGAAACACAGGTACCAGGCCGGGTTGGCTGACTGGTTCTTCTTAGGTGCGCCTCAGACTGCTAGCCGGAGTGTGAGGATGGACAGTTTATGCGCTGGGTACTCGTTAGGTACGCGATTAGTGCATTGGCAAGATTGGAGGATTCTCTGTACCCACCACTCAGGAGGTGTCTCCCGGAGGTGGGGCAGCGGGCTGCAGCGTGGCCCCCCATTGGAAACAGGCAGGGTTAATAGGTCCTGACGTAGAGATGAATAAAAAAAGCAAGTGGCAAAGGTAAACAGGAAGTATGGCAAAAAGACGGCAGGCAACTGGTAGCCTTTTCCCAAGGGCCGGAGATGCCACTGTTCTGGAAGGAGGTCTATGATAAGTGTGCAGCCTTGCTGTCTGTGCAGCCCTCTCTCCTTCCCGCTGCTTTTTTGCCGGTAGCGAGAGGTTGGTTGGTATACAGGCAAGGTGTGGCGACCTCAGGTGCCTGATCTGGGGATCCACAGGGTTATCATGTGACTATATGGCTGAGTTGGAGAGCAAAAGGGTGATCGTGTGTCCATATGCCCGTTCTTGGGATCCAAAGGGTGGATACTACGGTTAAGGAAAGAGGTCTGTGACAAGTCTGATGCTTTGTGGTTCTGTGCGACCATCTCTTTCCCGCTGGTCGGATGTTAGCAGGAGGTTGGTTAAAAAACAGACAAGGTATGTTGACCTCAGGTGACTGGTCTAGCGAACCAAGGTAATCATGTGAACATTTGGCCGCGATGGTCCAAGACAGAGCAGGAGGGGAAGGGAGGTAGTTACAGTGTAACAGGTACACCGATTGCTCCCCCTTTGTGTATTATGGCTCTCTTGGTCAAAATCACGTGGTTGGTTTGCAACTTTCCTTGTTGAAATAGGACTGGTTCTCAATGTATGATTCTACGGCGTTGGAGATTGCAAGCAGCATTTCGTCATATTTCGGATTGGAACTTGGTGCCTACTCGCTTGGTGCAGAAGCAGCCACTGTAACAGCCATACAGGCTTTTGGAGAATATGGTTTGGAGAATTGGAAGGCAGTGTGCAGTGATGTCATGGGCTATTAGTAAGTCAGACCATGTAGGTGCGCTGCCTCAGTTGTCGATCTTAGCCTAGAGCTGGACGGAGCCCTGGTTCAGATGGATCAAGATATGGATAGGGGCTCATTTTAAGTACATTGTGGGTTGATAAGGGTTTCATTTTAGGTTTAATTGGGGTTTATAAGGACTCCTACTATTATGCTTTAGATTACCATGGAGGTTCAGTGGAACCTCCATAGTAACAGGTTAATATTTTTCCCAATGGATTCCATAGGGGTACATATGGTTATGGTTAGACGCTCCAGAGGGATCAATAGGGTCCCCCATTGGGTTAATAAACCCCATGCATCACTAGCAGTTTTGGGAGGTGATTTTTTACTATTTCTATTTATTTTCCCTTTTATACCTCATTTGTTATTTCGCTATTGCGGAAGTGTCTGTGCTTTCACCATACATACTTTAAATAATTAGTGTGAACTACACATATTGTCAGATAGAACACATGTATTTCAAACACAAGTAGAGACTGTATTAGCACTTGGAATTTGGGGAATATGGAACTTTTTAGTCTGAAAAACACTAAAATAGCCCTAACTTCAAGGCCAGTGATAAGATAAACTCCATGACCCACACATGTGCTAGGTGCATGAAGTTATTTAGACTGTCATATTTAGGATTGGTAAAGAGTATAAATACACAAATTCACTTCACAAAAATGATTTCTTGAACAACTTTCAACCATGAAGCTCTTTCTCCTCTGTGTGCTCCTCGGAGCAGCTGGTAAGTTTTATTTTAGATAGTTACTGCTGTCCATCTGTAAATGTGACTTTGTCTCTTTACTTACGATGTATCGCTCTTTGTAGCTATTTAATTAGTTTGATTGTCTCAAAAAGATCTTCCCATAACTAATTTCTATAATGAAGAAGAAAACAGTTGTATTGGTAATTACATGGCAAGAAACAGGAAGCTTTTCCTTCTGCAAAATGCTAAATCCACTGAGGAAGCCCTGAGAGCTTACTCAAACAGATTTGCAATGTACAGTCTGACAAGTTCTGATAGTTTTGTCAGATTGAGAGAAAAATAATTCTAATGTACATTTAAATGCAAAGTTGAAACCATACTTACACACTAAAAAAAAATCTTGTTTATAAGTGTTTATATTTTGTTTTCCTGATACTAATCAGTTACATCGATTCACAGTAGAATTCCAAACTTTTCAAAGAACCATTTTTTAAGTTACAGTAGTCAGGCATGTTTCAAAAGGCTATAAGTACACAGGCTGAACATAACAAAACCCAATAAAACATCAAAGATAAGATAGTCAATTAGTGCAAGTAATTCTTCCAGTTGGGTTTTGCAGATAGTTTTGAGACACTAGAATAGATCCATACGTGTCAGAATTGTTTGCATCGTCATCAGTTTCTGAGATGTTTCTGTCTTTATTTTAATAGTATAACACTATATATTTTTATGCAACTTGCAAGCTGTTACAAATAATGCATAAAATGTTTAAGACATTACTGAACTATTATCTTCCTTCAGCTGCATTTGATGATGATGATAAGATCGTTGGAGGTTACACCTGTGCAAGGAGCGCTGTCCCATACCTGGTGTCCCTGAACTCTGGTTACCATTTCTGTGGAGGTTCTCTCATTAACAACCTGTGGGTTGTGTCTGCTGCTCATTGCTACAAATCGTAAGTAATATTGATCGTTAAAATATATTTAAAAGCTACCTGTTATTTTCATGTACGCTAAATAGGACATTCATCATTATTAAACTTTAGTTATTTTTTATCAGAGCTCTTTATACAATGTTCTTTTCTGATTTCCTTACTTGTCATTCTTGCAGGAGCATCCAAGTCAGACTGGGAGAACACAACATCGTTGTGAGTGAGGGCACAGAGCAGTTCATCAGCTCTTCCAGGGTCATCAGACATTCTGGCTACAACTCCAGGACCCTGGACAACGACATCATGCTCATCAAGCTGTCCTCTGCAGCCACTCTGAATTCCTATGTCCAGGCTGTGGCTCTGCCCTCTGGATGTGCCGCCGCTGGCACCAGCTGTCTGATCTCTGGATGGGGCAACACCCTCAGCAGTGGCAGTAAGTCAAGAGAAATATATAAAAAGATACTCACATTTAATAATACCATGTGAAAAAAATCTAGTTGTTTGCCATTGTACCTTTGAACAGCATCCTGACATAATCCTAGAAGAAAATGTGCTGAGCATCTAAAAACATTGAACCTACAAAAGGATTTGTTATAAGACAATTCCAAGAATTAATCTTAAATTACTTCTTAATCTTTTAGATTATAAGCTTTTGGAACACATTTCTGTTGCACCAAGTTCTCTTTTGGCCCAATTATTAGTATAAGTTTGTATTTGTACACACTGTACTTTATTCTAATTTGTAAATAGTGCTATGGAAAATACTGATGCTTTTATAAAAAAAGAGTAATAATAGTAACTATTTAGTTGAGCACTGATATTAGCATTCACACAGTATTTGCTCAGTAGAAAATAGTATCATGATATTCTGTTTCCTCATATGGTACAAGAAATTAGAATATTTTGTGAGAATGTTTTCAACATTACTGTTTTGTTTACAGGCAATTACCCAGACATCCAGCAGTGTCTGAATGCCCCCATCCTGACTAGTGCCCAGTGTAGCAGTGCCTACCCAGGAGAGATCACCGCCAACATGATCTGTGTTGGTTACATTGAAGGTGGCAAGGATTCCTGTCAGGTAATACACAATGTTTTTCCTGTAATACATTGAGATCTTCTACCCAAAAAAGGTTAATTTGCATGGTTCCGTAACATATATGGTATCTAAAGACAGGACTAATTTTAGACTTAATTGTCTTTCGGCAGAGTTTTTTGTTGCATAAAATTATATGACAGTGACCCACCCATCTTAAATAATAAATCCATTTCCCATTTCACATCCAATATAGACCTTAATCAAGTTCTCCTTGAGCAATGCTGGTATTTACTGTCTTCTAACAATTTCTCCTCCTTCAGGGTGATTCCGGTGGACCTGTTGTGTGTAATGGACAGCTCCAGGGTGTGGTCTCATGGGGTTATGGATGTGCACTCAGGAACTATCCTGGTGTCTACACCAAAGTCTGCAACTATGTCTCCTGGATCCAGAACACCATTGCTGCCAATTAAATTAGCATTCTGCTTCTTTTATTTTCTTTATTTATCTAACTGTCCTTTCTAGATGACTCCACTCAGAGCATTCATCTAAAAACACAGAATAAACAAATGAAATATATACCTGGTGTATGACCTCTCAATATATCTCTGGTAAAATGATCAAATGCACTATATATATGGGAGTTAAGAAAAACTGGACTCAAAGCCAATAGATGGTACAGGGAACATTCATACCATTCATACTTTCTACAAATGCATTTATTAATAAATGTACCACACAGGAAATCCTCAATTTCACTCTGTAAGTACACCTGACAAAAAAAGAAAAAAAAAGAATGAGAAGTGCTGGAAATGGAGCATGAGCATTTAGTAAAAAGGGGCATGAGAAAAGAGAGGCTTAGAAAAGATAGAAGAATAGTAAGGGATGAAAGATAAAGGTCTGATCTAAGGGGACAGAGAAAGAAGGAAGAGGAGTGAGAAGTTATGATAAAAAAGAGTGTGAAAGAATAAATTGCAGAAGGAGAAAAAAGAAACCCCACGACTACAAAGAGATAAAAGAGGTGTGTGTGTGTGTGTGTGTGTGTGGGGGGTGGGGGTGACGGCTTGGAATTAGGAGGACCAATTTAATTATTCATTCCTAGTGCTAATATTAGGGAGTGTGTTACCCGACCACAATCACTAGGGGCCAGCCAAATCTGCAAAACTGACCTTAGAACTCCATTGGTTTTAGCACAGCTCAAATATTACGAGCTCTAAATAATTAAAATTACACAAAATCGATATTCTATTAGAACCGTAGTGCTGGCTCACAAATAAAATATAACCCGCAATTAAAAAAGGATCAAGTTTCTGTCAAAAATATTACGAGTACTCAAGAGGAGTTGCAAGGGCTTTTTCAAACATTTATTAAAGCTGTAACAGCTATTAAACACACAATACTGTACTTTAAACATATAGGAAAAAATAGAAATACACTAGTGTTAATTATAGAACAGTCTCAAACCCACAAATATGCAATTAAAACAATTTTTTTAATCTTTTTTTGTGTGAAATGGATCCCAAGACTTAAGGGATTAATACAAATCATGGAACCTACATGGACTAGAACATTTGTTTTAATTAATTATAATGATTTCTACATTTCTGTATTGTGAGTCCGATCGCTACATTTACTTTTAGATATTAATTGATTTGCAGTCTCTGAGTGAAGTTTAACTGTAAACTCCATGTTTTACTAACATCATGATGAGGGTCTCATTTACTACTGGTTGTGTAAATTACGGGCTTGCTTAAATATTTTCAGATCATATGATTTTGCCCTCTGAAATCAGACTTAAAAAGGCAGTATTTACAAGTTTAGGTTTGTGGTCTGAATTTGCGAGCTGGAGTCAATAGAATACACCGAAACATTTATTTAAAAAAAAAAAAAAAAAACCTGCGAACTAATAGAATATGGCCCCATCAGCCAAATTAAGTTTAAAGCCAGATACTCCCACTTGAAGCTCGCAACAGCTGCTAGTTTGAATTTTGGCCGAGTTCCTGTGCTATGAAATTAGAGCGGGCTGCGAGCTACGAGCTAGAGACACAAACCCGTAAATCATTCTTCGGCCATCGGATTTGCAAGCTTGAACGTAATCAATTAGTCAAACTCGGAGTTACGGGTTTAGATGGAGCAAATGGAAAAAGAGATCATCTTCATTACATCATTGAAAAAGGGGAGGTTGGATTTCAAAGTCTTATATTCCAGTTATAATGCAATTTTAATAAAGCAGTAAATATGATATTCTATCACATGCGAGTTACAGTATATGTCATAACACATTGATTGCCGGCATCAATATAACACAAAAATGATACATGAAATAAAGTATTTTTCTGGGTTGATTTGCGGGCTTGACAATGTTGTGCTATTAATTCTATGACCTAACACCCCTTTCCATATTAATATTAGTACAGTAGTGTGCTTTTATTTGCATTTTAAATGCTACGTATTGGACTTTACGCCCCTTGCGAGTCCTCTCCTGCACTCGTTGGGCTTTGAGCTACATTTGCGTGTTACGGGTTTGCTCGCAGAGGGACTTTGTTGCAATTTAAAAGCTAAATTGGAAATGTAGTGGTTATGGGCTTGACAGATCAAAGGATTTACGGCCACAAAGTTCTTTCTCAGCAAACCCGAAGATCAGCAGCGGCCTGCTTTACGGGGCTAATTTAATAGCAGTAAGTCCTAAGAGCTTTGTTGCAAGCTACCTTTTAACACATAGCCCGAATTTAATGGGGCTCTATGTCGGATACGAAAAGCATAATCTTATGTGAATAGTTCCCTATATTGATATCTTCTATCTTAATTGAGCTCCTAATTGCCTCCTCTAAAGTATCAATAATAAGTGTGAAAACTAATGGAGAAAGAGGGCATCCCTGCCGAGTGCCATTGCTTTGATAGATTTTTTCTTACTTGAATCCTATACCTGTAAGATATGCCGATGGATATGTATATAAGGCCTTAATTGCCTGTGATCCAAATTCCGTCAATCCAAATTTTTGAAACGTCATGTCCATATAGTCCAAGTTGACTCTTTTGAAAGCTTTCTCTGCATCTAATTATAAAGCTATAAAGGGCACTTTTCTTGAACTAGAATATGCTATTAAATCAATTAATCTTCTTGTGTTGTCTGGCCCTTTCCTATTACTCATGAATACCATTTGATCTAAGGCTATAAGATCTGCTAGTATTTTTACATTCTTTAAGTTCTTTAACTTGTTTTGGAATTGTAATTATTGCAGCTTCCAGCATTTCTATTGGGGCACTACTCTTGTTTTTGATTTCATTAAAAAACTCTTTCAATTATTTTACTGGTACAGGCATAAATGTTTTATAGTAATAATTTACAAAGCCATTTGAGCCAGGAGCTGTATAAATTTCAGCTTTGAAATAGCTATTTCTACTTCCTAAATGTTAAACTACTTGTATAAATTCTCAAGATCTTCTAAAGTTACCTTAGAAAGTCTAATCTGGTCTAACAACCTATAATTTCTGTTTTAGAGAGTTTTATAAGTTTTCAGTTCTCCTCAAGATTATAAATCATTTCATAGTAGGTATGAGTTAACTTCCCTGTTTACACAGGACTGATTTGAATCTTACCATTTTCTGTTTTAATTTTTCAATTCTTTTCTGATGTTCTATTTTTTTAATTTCCAGATACATTGATCAACTTGAGCTTGGACTATTTTTTTTAAATTTGAGCTTGAATTATGCATATAACTTTCGTATTAGCTATTTTTTATTTACATTTATTGGTTCTCTCTGCTCTACTTAACCTAATATATAACTATCTAAGAGTTAATCCTCCCTGTTTTTTTCCATTTTCTGACCATGCTATTAATAAGCCTCATGCCTTATGTGATTTCCATAATTTAGTTTCTAATTCTACTGAGTTTATCTAAAAAAAATGTAACAATTTCTTCTTTAAGCAAATCTATATAATGTCATGGATCAAATAAAGAACTATTCATCTTCATGTTTCTTTGTCTAGTTTTTGTCAGTTTGTATGTATATTTTTATCAATGCATGATCAGATTAATCAATTGGTATATACCTATGTCATCCCCACCTATCTTCTGCAGGGTCGTTGGGTCTTTCAAAAAATAATCCAGTCTAGTATGGACTCCATGGGTCATATTCAATTGAGGTTTTGGGAGATTTGGTAGTCAGTAAGTGAGGTTGCAAGCTAATTTGCTTTTCAATTGGCGTCTTTTTGGGGGCTCCAAACAGCTTCCGACTTATGGCCTTGAAAAATGGCGATGGTTAAACTCGTAACTTCGGAAGCTTCCAGAAGCCTTTGATCTTTCATTTTCGTAAGGCTAAAATTGCAAATCGCTACTCAATTGCTTAATTTCTCCAAACCCGAAAATGTTTTTTACAGATGTAAATGGCAAAAGAAGGAGAAACTCCAACAAGTGCTTGAGAGGACCCGCAAGGGGGTTTAAACAACAAATAAAAAAACAATACTGCACTGTAAATAACAGGGAAAGAGATGAAAGACATTTAAATTAATTGCACAACAGTCTCAAGCTCGCAAATTGGCAAGACATTAAAAAAATAATTATGTTTCATTTCAAGGTTAAATTGATCTCGTGTGTCAATGAGTTAATACATATCAGGCCACCCATATGGACAAGAACAGTATTGGCATTCATTTTCACAATTCATTAATTTGAGGGTTTGGGAGTCTGATCACAGATCAATTGATTGACTTGTAACCACCATGTTTTACTGCTGTAATGATGACAGTCTAATGACGAAAGGGAGCCCGCAACTCACTCGCAGACATTCGGCCATCTGCAATAGAGTTGCACGCTTCAAATTGAATATGGCCTTATGTCTGTGGGAAAAAAAATGCAATCTCTATGTCATGTAGAAAGCTCTCTAAGCATCATATAAAACAAACTTAAGTAGATTTTAATGAAAAAGTTTGGCTTTTCTAACTACTTGTGTATCTGGTGATGGTTTTATATTTGATTGTCTATATAAATATGGATCTAAACACATATTAATGGCACCACATATAATAAAGGGGCCCATGCTGATCTTGTTTATGCATTTCAATAAATCATTGAAAAATCTATTCTGTCTCATATTAGAGTCATATACAAGTTTACTTTTCAATGTTTATATGTTTATATGTTTATATGTGTGTCTATTTCTTTAAATTCCACTTGACAGTCTGTACTCCTATTAAATGAAAAGATTCCATTCAAATATTCATAGTCAGCAAATTGTCAGGATATTAGCTTCCAGTAATAGATCTAAAATCATGGTTCAGGAAAAGATACAGTACAGAAAAAGCCCTGGTTCATGTTCTTAATGGTCTCCTGATAGCAAGAAATAGAGTCCTAATTCTCCTTGACCTCTCTGCAGCATTTCACACAGTTGACCACAGAATATCAATAGAGAGGCTAAAGAACAACTGCGGACGGTATGATTTAAATATTTTTACCACAAAATGAATGTTAGCTGTCTGCAAGAGACTAAGTGCTTTTAAGCCTAGGTGCACTGGTAATATGTCCAGGATCCCTCTCTCACTCTCAGCCTTAAAATTCCTGGATGTCTTCCTCTAAGTAGCTCACCTGACAACATATAAACCCCATAAGGTCCTTATAAACCCCATGATAAGGACCTCCATGGTATGGGGTTAATGTTAACTGTCATGGGGATCACTAAGGAGAGAATATTGAAGGGTTTAAAAGGACCCCATAGTTATGTTTTAAATTACCATGGAGTCCATAAGAACATTTTTGGGGTAATTGAGTCCACATGGCTTTAACCCACATGGCTTTAAGGATTGTCAAAGTCACATGAGGGTCTTTAAGAAACCCCATTGGATAGGATCTAATTTTAAGTACCTTCTGGGTTGATATAGGGGTTTGATTTTAGGTGCATTGGGGGTATATGGGACCCCCACTATTATGCTTTAGATTACCTCCATTGTAACAGGTTAATATTTTTCCCATGGGGTTCCATATGGATACCTATGGTTATGGTTAGAAGCTCCAGAGAGGTTAATAGGGTCCCCCATAGGGTTAATAAACCCAAGCATCACTAGCGGTTTTGGGAGATGGGATCCTGAAGGGGGGGCATTAAGGATATCACTTTTACACCTCATTTGTTATTTCGCTATTGCAAAAGTGTTTGTGCTTTCACCATACGTACTTAAAATAATTAGTGTGAACTACACTTATGGTCATATAGAACACATGTATTTCAAAAACAAATAGAGACTGTATTAGCACTTGGAATTTGGGGAATATGGAACTTTTTAGACTGAAAAACACTAAAATAGCCCTAACTTCAAGGTCAGTGATAAGATAAACTCCATGACCCACACATGTGCTAGGTGCATGAAGTGATTTAGACTGTCATAATTAGGATTGGTAAAGAGTATAAATACACAAATTCACTTCACAAAAATGATTTCTTGAACAACTTTCAACCATGAAGCTCTTTCTCCTCTGTGTGCTCCTCGGAGCAGCTGGTAAGTTTTATTTTAGATAGTTACTGCTGTCCATCTGTAAATGTGACTTTGCCTCTTTACTTACGATGAATCGCTCTTTGTAGCTATTTTTTTAGTTTTATTGTCTCAAAAAGATATTCCCATAACTAATTTTTATAAAGGAGAAGAAAACAGTTTTGGTAATTCCATGGCAAGAAACAGGAAGTTTTTCCTTCTGCAAAATGCTAAATCCACTGAGGAGTCTTGAGAGCTTACTCAAACAGATTTGCAATGTACAGTCTGACCACTTCTGATAGTTTTGTCAGATTGAGAGAAAAATAATTCTAATGTACATTTAAATGCAAAGTTGAAACCATACTTACACACTAAAAAAATCTTGTTTATAAGTGTTTATATTTTGTTTTCCTGATACTAATCAGTTACATCGATTCACAGTAGAATTCCAAACTTTTCAAAGAAACATTTTTTAAATTACAGTAGTCAGGCATGTTTCAAAAGGCTATGAGTACACAGGCTGAACATAAGAAAACACAAGAAAACATCAAAGATTAGATAATCAATTTGTGCATGTAATTCTTCCAGTTGTGTTTTGCAGATAGTTTTGAGACACTAGAATAGATCCATACGTGTCAGAATTGTTCACATCGTCATCAGTTTCTGAGATGTTTCTGTCTTTATTTTAATAATATAACCAAACACTATTTTTATGCAACTTGCAAACAATGCATTAAAATGTTTAAGACATTACTGAACTTTTATCTTCCTTCAGCTGCATTTGATGATGATGATAAGATCGTTGGAGGTTACACCTGTGCAAGGAGCGCTGTCCCATACCTGGTGTCCCTGAACTCTGGTTACCATTTCTGTGGAGGTTCCCTCATTAACAACCTGTGGGTTGTGTCTGCTGCTCACTGCTACAAATCGTAAGTAATATGGATCGTTAAAATATATTTAAAAGCTACCTGTTATGTACGCTAAATAGGACATTCATCATTATTAAACTTTAGTTATTTTTTATCAGAGCTCTTTATACAATGCTCTTTTCTGATTTCCTTACTTGTCATTCTTGCAGGAGCATCCAAGTCAGACTGGGAGAACACAACATCGTTGTGAGTGAGGGCACAGAGCAGTTCATCAGCTCTTCCAGGGTCATCAGACATTCTGGCTACAACTCCAGGACCCTGGACAATGACATCATGCTCATCAAGCTGTCCTCTGCAGCCACTCTGAATTCCTATGTCCAGGCTGTGGCTCTGCCCTCTGGATGTGCCGCCGCTGGCACCAGCTGTCTGATCTCTGGATGGGGCAACACCCTCAGCAGTGGCAGTAAGTCAAGAGAAATATACATATTGCAAATTCATTTTTAGGAATGTCATAAGAAAAAAAAGTGAACTTGTTTGTGGATTTACCAACTTAAAACATGTCCTAACATAATCTTATTAACAGAAATGATTGAATCAGTGAACAGATATAACTTCTTAGATGTGCACAAGTCATCCTTCTCCCTGCACTTGCACAATATTATATTCTACTAGCCACTTGCCCGTCAAAAATGACGGCAATAAAATTTGAAGCCTGGCAATGGTGTTTGCCACAAATTGCAATCCTCTCCCCCTCTACTTAACTGGCCTTGCGATGAGCGCCTTTGGCGCTCATTGCGAGCCTCTCCCCCTCTACCTTTCCCCCCCTCTACTTGACGGTAGGAGCTCAATGAGAGCCACTCCCCCCTCTACTTTACTAAGCACCTTTGAAGCTCATCATGGGTCTCGCAATGAGCGCCAAAGGCGCTCATTGCGAGCCTCTCCCCCATGTTTCTCTTCCCCCCTCTCCACCCCTGTATCTCTTCCCCCCTCCCCCTCCCATGTGTCCCCTTTCCCCTCTCTCCCTCCCGTGTCTCTTCAACCCCTCTCCCCCTCCCTTGTGTCTCTTCCCTCCCTCCCGTTTCTTTTCCCTTCTCTTCCTCACTGTGTCTCTTCCCCCATTTCCCTTTCCTGTGTCTCTTCCACCCCTCTCCCTACCCTGTCTCTTCCACCCCTCGCCCTTCCCTTGTCTCTTCTACCCCGCTTTCCCTCCCCTGTCACTTCCACTCCACTTTTCTCATCTCTCTGTCCCTCCTTCCTGTCTGTCTCTCTGTCCCTCCTTCATGTCAATCTTTCTCTCTGTCCCTCCTTTATGTTAATCTTTCTCTCTGTCCCTCCTTCCTGTCAATCTTTCTCTCTGTCCCTCCTTCCTGTCAATCTTTCTCTCTGTCCCTCCTTCCTGTCAATCTCTCTCTCTATCCCTCCCTCCTGTCAATCTTTCTCTCTATCCCTCCCTCCTGTCTGTCTCTCTATCCCTCCCTCCTGTCTGTCTCTCTATCCCTCCCTCCTGTCAGTCTCTCTCTCTGTCACTCCTTCCTGTCTGTCTCTCTCTCTCTGTCCCTCCTTCCTGTCTGTCTCTCTCTCATGTCTCTCTCTCTGTGTGTCTGTGTCCCTCCTGTCTCTCTCTGTCCATCCTCTCTCTCTCTCTCTGTCCCTCCTGTCTCTCTATCTCTGGATGTGTCCCTCCTGTCTCTCTATCTCTGTCTGTCTCTGTCCCTCCTGTCTCTGTCTCTCCTGTCTCTCTCTCTATGTGTCCCTCCTGTCTCTCTCTCTGTGTGTCCCTCCTGTCTCTCTCTCTGTGTGTCCCTCCTGTCTCTCTCTCTGTGTACCTCCTGTCTCTCTCTCTGTACCTCCTGTCTCTCTCTCTCTCTGTGTCCCTCCTGTCTCTCTATCTGTGTCCCTCCAGTCTCTCTCTGTCTGTGTCTCTCCATCCGTGTCCCTCCTGTCTCTCTCTCTCTCTGTCCCTCCTGTCTCTCTATCTGTGTCCCTCCTGTCTCTCTCTGTCTTTGTCTCTCCATCTGTGTCCCTCCTGTCTCTCTCTGTCTCTCCTGTCTCTCTCTATCTGTGTCCCTCCTGTCTCTCTCTATCTGTGTCCCTCCTGTCTCTCTCTATCTGTGTCCCTCCTGTCTCTCTCTGTCTGTGTCCCTCCTGTGTCTCTCTGTCTGTGTCCCTCCTGTCTCTCTCTGTCTGTGTCCCTCCTGTCTCTCTCTGTGTCCCTCCTGTCTCTCGCTGTCCCTCCTGTCTCTCTCTGTCTGTGTCCCTCCTGTCTCTCTCTATCTGTGTCCCTCCAGTCTCTCTATCTGTGTCCCTCCTGTCTCTCTCTTTCTGTGTCCCTCCTGTCTCTCTCTATCTGTGTCCCTCCATCCGTGTCCTTCCTGTCTCTCTCTGTCCCTCCTGTCTCTCTCTGTGTCCCTCCTGTCTCTCTCTGTCTGTGTTCTTCCTGTCTCTGTCTTTGTCCCTCCTGTATCTCTCTGTCTGTGTCCCTCCTGTCTGTGTCCCTCCTGTCTCTCTATCCGTGTCCCTCTTGTCTCTCTCTGTCCCTCCTGTTTCTCTCTGTCTGTGTCCCTCCTGTCTCTCTCTGTCTGTGTCGCTCCTGTCTCTCTCTGTGTCCCTGTCTCCCTCTCTCTGTGTCCCTTCTGTCTCTCTCTCTGTCTGTGTCTCTCCTGTCTGTGTCCCTCCTGTCTCTCTGTCTGTGTTCCTCTTGTCTCTCTATCTGTGTCCCTCCTGTCTCTCTCTGTGTCCCTCCTGTCTCTCTCTGTGTCCCTCCTGTCTCTCTCCGTGTCCCTCCTGTCTCTCTCCGTGTCCCTCCTGTCTCTCTCTGTGTCCCTCCTGTCTCTCTATCTGTGTCCCTCCTGTGTCTCTCTCTCGGTCTGTGTCCCTCTTGTCTCTCTCGGTCTGTGTCCCTCTTGGCTCTCTCGGTCTGTGTCCCTCCTGTCTCTCTCTGTGTCCCTCCTGTCTCTATCTGTGTCCCTCCTATCTCTCTCTGTGTCCCTACTGTCTCTATCTGTGTCCCTCCTGTCTCTCTCTGTGTCCCTACTGTCTCTATCTGTGTCCCTCCTGTCTCTCTCTCTGTGTCCCTACTGTCTCCCTCTCTCTGTGTCCCTACTGTCTCCCTCTCTCTGTGTCCCTCCTGTCTCTCTCGGTCTGTGTCCCTCCTGTCTCTCTGGGTCTGTGTCCCTCCTGTCTCTCTCTGTCTGTGTCCCTCCTGTCTCTCTCTGTCTGTGTCCCTCCTGTCTCTCTCTGTATGTGTTTCTCCTGTCTCTCTCTCTCTCTGTGTTTCTCCTGTCTCTCTCTCTCTCTATGTGTCCCTCCTGTCCCTCCCTCTCTCTGTCTCTCCTGCCTCTCTCTCTGTGTCCCTCCTGTCTCTCTCTCTGTGTACCTCCTGTCTCTCTCTCTCTGTGTGTACCTCCTGTCTCTCTCTATCTGTGTCCCTCCTGTCTCTCTCTGTCTGTGTCTCTCCATCCGTGTCCCTACTGTCTCTCTCTGTGTCCCTCCTGTCTCTCTCTGTCTGTGTCCCTCCTGTCTCTCTCTGTCTGTGTCCCTCCTGTCTCTCTATCTGTGTCCCTCCATCCGTGTCCTTCCTGTCTCTCTCTGTCCCTCCTGTCTATCTGTGTCCCTCCTGTCTCTCTCTGTCTGTGTCCCTCCTGTCTCTCTATCTGTGTCCCTCCATCCGTGTCCTTCCTGTCTCTCTCTGTCCCTCCTGTCTCTCTCTGTCTGTATCCCTCCTGTCTCTCTCTGTCCCTTCTGTCTCTCTCTGTCTGTATCCCTCCTGTCTCTCTCTGTCTGTGTCCCTCCTGTCTCTCTCTGTGTCCCTACTGTCTCCCTCTCTCTGTGTCCCTTCTGTCTCTCTCTCTGTCTGTGTCCCTCCTGTCTCTCTCTGTCTGTGTCCCTCCTGTCTCTCTATCTGTGTCCCTCCTGTCTCTCTCTATCTGTGTCCCTCCTGTCTCTTTCTGTGTCCCTCCTGTCTCTCTCTGTGTCCCTCCTGTCTCTGTCTATCTGTGTCCCTCCTGTCTCTCTCTAACTGTGTCCCTCCTTTCTCTCTCTGTGTCCCTCCTGTGTCTCTCTCTGTCTGTGTCCCTCCTGTCTCTCTCTGTGTCCCTCCTGTCTCCCTCTCTCTGTGTCCCTCCTGTCTCTCCCGGTCTGTGTCCCTCCTGTCTCTCTGGGTCTGTGTCCCTCCTGTCTCTCTCTGTGTCCCTCCTGTCTCTGTCTATCTGTGTCCCTCCTGTCTCTCTCTAACTGTGTCCCTCCTTTCTCTCTCTGTGTCCCTCCTGTGTCTCTCTCTCTGTCTGTGTCCCTCCTGTCTCTCTCTGTGTCCCTCCTGTCTCCCTCTCTCTGTGTCCCTCCTGTCTCTCTCGGTCTGTGTCCCTCCTGTCTCTCTGGGTCTGTGTCCCTCCTGTCTCTCTGGGTCTGTGTCCCTCCTGTCTCTCTCTGTGTCCCTCCTGTCTCTCTCTGTCTGTGTCTCTCTCTGTGTCTCTCCTGTCTCTCTCTGTCTCTCTCCTGTCTCTCTCTCTATGTGTTTCTCCTGTCTCTCTCTCTATGTGTTTCTCTCTCTCTGTGTCCCTCCTGTCCCTCTCTGTCTGTGTCCCTCCTGTCTCTCTCTGTCTGTGTCCCTCCTGTCTCTCTCTGTCTGTGTCCTTCCTGTCTCTCTCTCTGTGTTACTCCTGTCACTCTCTCTCTCTCTGTCTGTGTCCCTTCTGACTCTCCCTGTCTGTTTCCCTCCTGACTCTCCCTGTCTGTGTCCCTCCTGTCCCTCCTGTCTCTCTTTCCCTCCAGGCTGTCTCTTTCACCTCAGTCCCCAGCGTGTCTGCCGGTCCCTCCCCAGAGAGGTGTTGAGAGCCGCAGGGGGGAGGTGTTGAGAGCAGCCGGGGGAGGATTTAAGACCGGCAGGGGAGGAGTTAAGAGTGGCGGGGGAGGGGTTAAGAGTGGCGGGGGAGGAGTTAAGAGTGGCGGGGGAGGAGTTAAGAGTGGGGGGAGGAGTTAAGAGCGGCGAGCGGGCAGGAGGAGTTGTGAGTTGTGCGAGCCCGCAAGCGTGAGCAACGGCTCGAGCGGGCTCGTATGCTCACAACTATATATGTGATGTAAAAACATACATATTTATTACAGAATATACAAGCCTCAGTGGTTTTGATTTTTTGCAAATTACATTGCATAATCGTGAGGTTATTTTGTTTACAGGCAATTACCCAGACATCCAACAGTGTCTGAATGCCCCCATCCTGACTAGTGCCCAGTGCAGCAGTGCCTACCCAGGAGAGATCACCGCCAACATGATCTGTGTTGGTTACATTGAAGGTGGCAAGGATTCCTGCCAGGTAATACACAATGTTTTTCCTGTAATACATTGAGATCTTCTAGAAAAAAAGGTTAATTTGCATAGTTCCATAACATATACATATGGTATCTAAAGACAGAGCTAATTTAGTACTTAATTGTCTTTCGGCAGAGTTTTTTGTTGCATAAAATTATATGACAGTGACCCACCCATCTTAAACAATAAATCCATTTCCCATTTCACATCCAATATAGACCTTAATCAAGTTCTCCTTGAGCAATGCTGATATTTACTGTCTTCTAAAAATGTCTCCTCCCTCAGGGTGATTCCGGTGGACCTGTTGTGTGTAATGGACAGCTCCAGGGTGTGGTCTCATGGGGTTATGGATGTGCACTCAGGAACTATCCTGGTGTCTACACCAAAGTCTGCAACTATGTCTCCTGGATCCAGAACACCATTGCTGCCAATTAAATTAGCATTCTGCTTCTTTTATTTTCTTTTTTTTATCTAACTGTCCTTTCTAGATGACTCCACTCAGAGCGTTCATCTAAAAACACAGAATAAATAACTGAAATATATAACTGGTGTATGACCTCTCAATATATCTCTGGTAAAATGATCAAATGCACTATATATATATATATATATATATATATGGGAGTTGAGAAAAACTGGACTTAAAGCCAATAGATGGTACAGGGAACATTCATACTTTCTATAAATTAGTTTATAAACAAATGTACCACACAAGAAATCCTCAATTTTTCTCTGTAAGTGCACCTGACATTAAAATTGAGAGAAAAAAAAAGAATGAGAAGTGCTGAAAATGGAGCATGAGCATTTAGTAAAAAGGGGCATGAGAAAAGAGAGGCCTAAAAAAGATAGAAGATTGGTGAGGGATGAAAGATAAAGGTCTGATCTAAGGGGGCAGAGAAAGAGGGAGGAGGAATGCGAAGTTATGATAAAAAGAGACTTAAAATGGATGATAATAGAATCAAGCACAATGAAAGTGTCAAGCACAAACAATGGGAGGGACAGAGGAAGGAGGAGTTAGGGAAGAGATAAACATGAACTAAGAAAGAAAGTTCATGAAATGGGAAAGATGGTGAATGAGGAGGAAAGAAAAAGAGCAGCATGAACAATGGTAGTGAAAAAAAGAGATGCTAGTGTAAAAAAAAGGATGATGATCAATAACTGACTCCTTAAAGAAACACATTAAGAGAATATTTTTTTAAATACGATCAAAGATCTTTTATTGTTTAAATTAAAAATCCCTGATTTCAACATTGATTTGAAAAGGCTACTTCATTCAAAACCCAGTACACTTACTATAATATAAAACACAATACACACTCAAACAATTATTTACATATATAGTGCAAAGATATATAAATTGCCACTTTCAAGTGTAAGGATCCCAAAACATGCAATTATATACCACTTTTTTACTATTAGTCAGTTAGAACTCAAGGGAAACATTCCAAAAAGCTTCTGGTGTTACATCCATTCAAATGTACCCACAAAAATAATTTAATCCAACAAATCTCTTTGTGAAATGCACAATTATTCAAACATATTTCAAGTTATAAACATGCATCTTATTTTCCAGATCAATATTTTCATATCCAAACCCCAAAAACAAACATATATACACAAACAGAAATAGAATACATTATATTAATAAAAAATATATAATTTACTGCTCTAATTATTTTAGTTCATAGAGCCCAAACACAATGTCAGGCAGGAGGCAACAACTTTTACAATTCTTTCTCAAAATAGAAAACAAGGTATCAAATTATAGAGTGGTATTCTATTACAATTAGAAGCAATAATGGCTAGAAATCCCCTTACACTTCTGATACATTCATCAAAATATCATAATGTATAGAATTTCATTTAGTATATTTCTGTGCATGATGTTCCATTTTCAACATTAAACTTTAGATTTAATTTTAATAACTATTGCACATTTGATTTACTCTTCCTGGGATGTCAAATTGGTTATGAAGTTTTGTGTTATTGGCAAAAAATGGTCCCTGGAAACCAATTACTCAGCCCAGAACGCTGAAGCACTTTGCTGGTAACCTTTCCTTCCTCTGTACAAATTTATTTTTTTCAAGCTATGACTCTTGCACTTTTCCTACAACCAATATTCCATCCATTAAACTAGCTTTGAATTCAGTCCAGTTTAAGAACTCATTTATTGTATATTACCATGTGAAATACATTACTTAACTAGAAGCTATATTTGAAACATCCAGCATACTAATCCACATGGTAAAAAACATTAGCTAGATTAATCTGACATAATCACTAAATCTGATCTGATTGGAATTTGTAATTCATTTTATTTTAGAACAATTCCTTCATCCAAATGTGTACATTAAAGCTCACTTTTTACCCACTGACATGTAGTTAATATGTAGTGTAAACTCTCGACCTAGGAACCCACCAGATACTCCCTACCCAGCCAGTGTGCTCTAAGGGTTGGCAAACCCATCAGTCCTACAACCCACTACAACCTGCTAAAGTTACAGGAAATTAAATGGAAGCTCAGGCTATCAGTACCCAGCCCACATGCTCACACAAGATGGGCTAGGAAGCTATATACTCGGATATCATCACATCAGATTAATGACACCCACAAGGTCAACATCCCTAAAGGCGATAGTCTAAGGAGCCCCGACAAGCTACACCATTTTGTGGGGAGATAAGGTAGCACTTGGCTGGGGTTGCAGACATCTTGGAGCCCGGCCCCTAGCTGGAAACCCTGTAGCTCCTTCCCTGCTCCTATCCACTAAACAGCACTTCTCACTCTGTTAGCTGGTTGGTGCAGAAACCGACAGGCTGACAAATCAGGTCAGCACAGACCTGGAACAGTTCCTGATTGGTCCATCTATGGTAGTGGGGAATTTCAAAAGCCCCAAAAGATGCCAATTTTATGCTTGCCTGTGAAAATGTGTTTTACTGTACATGGAATATGTTTAAAGAGATTATGCTCCTTCTGGGACACACTTTGTCCTGAGAAGAAGAGAATTATAGGAAGTCTGTCCATCTATGGGTAGGGTTGGGTACCATTAGCCCTTTACAAGCCTCACTAAAGAGACTGATTTTAAGATTAGGATTTTTTGCCACTAGACACTTCCTTGATACTTTTCCAGCTTGCTAAAACCAATTTACATTACTCCTTATGGGAGTTTGGTACTCATCGCTCTCGCCACTCATTGTGTTGCCTTCTGGAACCAATTAACAGTGAATACCCCTATATATATATATATATATATATATATATATATATATAATCAGAGTATTGCAGTATATAGTGATACCTTTTCTATTGGACAAACGGATGTTCTCAGGGTGTTTTAATGGTAGAGGTTACTTTCTGTTTGATGACACCCTGGGAACAACTGCCGCAATACAAAACAAAGTAAATATTTTGCGTACACCTCTGGTAACTACATACCATCCGGCTCTAGAAGGAATACGCAAAATATTTTAGGATCTACAGCCTTAACTAACAGAGGATGCAGAATTAAAACATATATTTTCAGACAACCACCAATTCTGAGACAAACATTGGTGAACAGCACCACAGAAAGAATGGCATCAATCCTTGCAATGCAAATCACTGCAAATTATGTCAACATATCTGAAAAAAGGAACCAGCCATGCATAACAACAAGAGCTTTAGCATCAGAGGGTCATATTCATGCACATCATCCAATGTAGAGTACATAATACAATGGATGCTACATTGAGGAAACCAGCAAGAAACTGCACTTGAGAATGAACCTACACAGAAGTTCCATCAAAAAGCACAATGAGGACAGTTACTGTACTCCAGTTGGGCACCATTTTTCACAAAATAAAAATTCCATACAAAACTTGAAAATCTAAATAATCAGAGGTCATTTTAAAAACACACAAGAAAGAAAGACGTTTAAAAATGAAAATGATAACACTCTTTAAAACAAATAACACAGGTCTTAATGTAGATATGGAATTTTTGTTTCATTATTTGGAATTCTTATAATTTTACATCAAAGATGTATTTTGTTTTTTCTTTTTAAGTCTCTGGTTTATTTCTGATCTGTCTCCTTGCAGTTTTATGGTGCCTCAACCTCTTAGATCTGTAAATATTTATAAGAATATTTATTTACTCTACCTAAACTTGCTCACAGCTGACTGAACTGAACATTTTTTTTTTTGAAAACCTGTAATTTCTGTATTTCAATATGCATCTTCTATCAGTGTTGCTTCTGACTTGAAAAAGAGAGGTCTGCACTACTGCAATACTGTGATACCTATGATTATTCATCTGGATTACTGGACACTCACAAGCTGGGAATCCTATCCACGTACAGCTGTTTCAAGCTTACTGGCTATCATCAGCGTGGAGCGGGATCCCAGCTTGTGTTGTGGACCTTTTGAGTAGGTATCCCGCTCCACGCTGATGATAGCCAGTAAGCTTGAAACAGCTGTATGAAAATTGGCCAATAAACAACTAAATACAAAAAATGGAACTAAACCTTGTAACAAACGTGCCTGTAAACATTTGTAATGATGATAGAGCCACATATAACAACAAAACGTATAACATCAAAGGATCATATTCATGTACATCGTCTAATGTGGTTTATATAAAACAATGTAAAATATATGTGACATATGCTGTTACATTGGAGAAACCAGCCAAAAAAATAAGGATAATTTTACACAGACATTCAATAAGAAAACATAATGTAGCCTAGTGGGACACCGTTTTAGCCAGAATGATCACTCCATTCAAAACTTAAAAGTCAAAATACTCAGAGGAAAATTAAAAAGCTTCCAAGAGAGAAAAAGCATTTGCAAAAAAGATGATCACATTCTTCAACACTAAAAATGCAGGACTTAATATGGACTTGGGTTTTCTAACACATTATAAGAATTGTATGTGATTGTTTCTTATTATACCATAACAGGCTTATCACTCTTAGTGAGATGTTTGTCCAACAGGAAAGATATCACTGTGGACTACACCGCTCTGCTTTTTCATGTATATATTGATGTATATGTGTATATAGTATGTGTATATATGTTTCCTTTACTATGTTGTGTTTTTCTCTATATATGTGTTTACCTAATGATGTCAGATGCTGTCTCCACTCTCTCTGCATCTTATGTTTTTATTCAAACTGAGGGCTCCATCTCATGTTAGTATTGCTTCAGACTTGATAAAGAGTGGTTGAGCCTCTCGAAAGCTCGTCATTATAAATAAGAAGTTTCTTCAATACAAAATGTATCAAATTATATTGCAATACTCATTATTAATCTATATAAAATATTACTACATTTCTAGATTACTGGAATTTCATAGCTGCTTCACTCTTCAATATATATATATATATATATATATTTATATATATATATATTGTGACCAGGATGGCCGTGTATAGCGGTGTTTTCTTGAATAAAGGGCTGATACCGACTTCAAGTGCAGCAAATTGGTTTATTTTGCAAAAAGAAAGTAACAGCTGAAGCAGTAGCTCTCCTTAAAATAACGGAACATAAATAACTACGTCTCTGCGACGTGGGAGAATGCCACCTTGTGGCCAGGTTACAAACAGTCCTTTAACTTGGGAGACTGCCACCTTGTGGCCAGGATACCAATAGTCCCTTCGACTTGTGATAGTGCCACCTTGTGGCCAGGATACAAATAGTCCCTTTAACTTGTGATAGTGCCACCTTGTGGCCAGGATACAAATATTCCCTTTAACTTGGGAGACTGCCACCTTGTGGCCAGGATACAAATAGTCTCTTTAACTTGGGAGACTGCCACCTTGTGGCCAGGATACCAATAGTCCCTTTAACTTGGGAGACTCTTTTCCGCTCTTTATCTTTGTAACAGCGGATGAAGCATCGGGCCCGCCCGTCTCTCCCGCATGCTTCACCCCAGGGACCCTTGGATATAACAACAATAACTGGTGTTACCTTCCTTCGGTAATCTCTCAGTCTCTTTCCTGGGGCATAAAAGGTCTTGGAACCTTCATTCGGTGCCTCTGTCAGCAAACCCAACAGCCTTTATACTCCTGTCTGTAAACTTTCAGGCTCCTCTCAGCCTGGTACAATTTCTGCTACCAGCAGACTGCGTGAACGTACTGCATTCCTATAAATGGCAGATAGCTACAAGCGTCCTTCTTTGGCTTGCTTCAGACTGAGGCCTTCACTCACTGGCCTCCCTCTGGCTAGGCCAAACAGGGCCTAACTTCAGGGGATCTTCAATAATCCCTTCACTTACTTGGCTTCCTTGTACTTTCACCTCCTGAGTCTGTAGTCACTCTTTCATCTCAATTCGTCCTGCGACTGCAATCAGCACACTCTTCTCACTGTTGACCAATACTCGCAGTCCAGTAAATCAGACTTCACACAGCCCACTGTAATTCCACACAGGATCAGTCTCCACTCTGGGGCTTGCTTCTGTCAGCAGCATACAACCTGCACAGAGCCTCGCCGGCCACACCCCCCTTTCCATGTCTGCTTTCCAGACTTTTAAAGGGCAGTCGCACTAATTAGGAGTTCTCCAGAAGTTTTAACTCCCTCACTTCTGTCCAGAACTCCGTACTCCACTTGCTTGTATAACTTCTAAGGGGCAAACGATCACACACCCTCCCCCTCAGCTCAACAACATGGTGTTGGGCGACATGCCGAGAGGCCGGACATCCGGTAAGGTCGCTCACCACTCAAGAACTCTTTCCTGCTCTGTGCCCTCCGCATCGAGGTATAAGGCTGCGATAGTGGCCGCCTGTAAATCCATCTTCTCATTTCCTTACTGGTCTGTTTGCCTCCTTCATGTGTGTCGCCTTTATCGGGAAGGAGTTAATCCCCCAACTTTGTAGAGCTGTCCTCAAACAGCCTCGTGGTGGACTCTGTAGTCTCATGTCTGGGTACAGATATAACAATATCCGTTGCACTCTCTTTGAGCCTGTCATCATTTCCAATTTCTTCATTAACTTCAACTGCCATGAGATCTTCTACAGTCTCAGTGTTTCCCTCGTCATCCTCAACTTCACAGCCATCTTCATTGTCCAACTTACACATAGCCTGGCGCTTCTGCCGCTCTTCAGTACGATGCTGTTTCATTGCTTCCTGCAGCTTTGCTTTAAGAAGTGGGAGCTTTTCAACTGGCTTTTTCTGAATTATCTCATCAGTTGTTTCAGCAGACACAATGACAGATACCACATCTGCCTTTAGCTCCTCCTTTCCATCTGCCGTTGTCCCTTTGCGGACGATATTTAGGTTAACTTTCCTCTCAATCACAGGCTTGGCTTTTTGCAGGGAGTGCTTCAGAAAACGCTCTTTCCAAGCTTCTAGTTCTTTATTTTGCTTTGGTTCATCCAATTTAACAAATGAGCCATCATCGGGGCACCAACAGGGCTTCAAGGAGAGGTCCCCTCCAAGAGCACGGATCTTTTTCAGCTTGAAAAGCTTTGCTTTATTTTGTTTTGGTACCAGATATTTAGATGTCTCCTCAACAGTCTGAGAATCCAGTAGAGGCACAGGGATTTCCTGCTGGATTTCACAAGTTGGATCTTCATCTTCACTTACAGGCTTCGGAATGGACTCTGGCTTATCCACCTGGTCCTCCGAATCCACTGTGTGCCAAGCCCTTGGTGGCTCATCCGTATTCTTGGCTGGCTCATTTCCTCCAACTTTATTTCCTTCTAATACCTCGCCCGAACAAGCCTGTGATGCTTGGGTGGAATTATTTGCATTCTCTTTACATTCTTCTGCTGAAGCAGAGTCTCTTGTTTTAATTTCTTTTTTATCACTAATGTCCATCTTACGTTCCAAACTGCATGGCTGATACTTTGTTGATTTAATAAGCTGCATGTCATTCCCTTCGCAAGATGGCCTTGGCCGACGCTTGAAGAAATCATGAATGCGTTCTGCAGTCACTTCCTTTGTCAATGGAGTCCTTTGGGCAGCCCCTTCCTCTGCTGCCTCCTCCATCCAATATGTAAATTCTTCTTCTTTACCATCAGCAGGGAGGATTTCTGGGAGTTTTTCGTCAAGTGATGGCACATTTTCTGTTGTGCCAATAATTTCAAAGTCCTCAGTATTCGTTTCAATAATATCTACTACATGTTGTACAGTTTCTGCTTTTTCAAGAGTACTCTCCAATAGCTGTGGAGCTGTGCTTTTTAAACATTCCTCAACAAAACTCTTGGACACATGCTTGCAAATGCTTAGCTCAACCATGTCTTCGGTGTCTCTCACCTGTGAATCATCATGATTTTCTATAACTGCTTCTACAGACAGCTTTGCACTTTCTGCAACTGCTTGAAGGACATGATCTACAGGCTTCTGTTGTTCTTCCACACTCTTGGCACTGTCACTTTCCTCTGGCTCAGGTGTAGCTTCATCGGTTGTTGCAGGTGACTCTAATTGGGAAACTGTGCTAAATTTAACCACTTCAACAATTATTTCAGTTTCAAGTTTATCTTTGTTCTTAGACAACTGAAATTATTTTGCTTGCTCTGTCACTGTCGCACTAATCCAGGATGGAGATCTTTCTTCAAGACTGGTAACAGCTCTCTCCCCCTCTATCACAGTCACAGTGACAGCATGAATTAGTTCTTCAGTGCCTTTCTCAGGTACTGTTCCTTGCTCTTTTGATGAATCCGTAACAGAGGCTTCCATAGATCGTTGAGCATCTAACTTTTCTTGCTTAGCCGCATCAAACTCAGCCCGCGGAACTACGGCTGGTTCATCAGAGTCATCATCGAATCCTTCTGCTTGTGCAGTTTGTCCAGCTTCATTTAGTGGAGTATGCTCCAGTTTTGCTACAGGAACAGTCTTTTCTAAGGTGTTCACATCGGACACTGGCCTAGCAACACTTTCTAGCTGGTCTCCATTAGAAGCCTCTTTGTCACTTTCCCCATTGTCTAATGTCAACAGTCGTATTCGCCGGGGCTTCTGTCGAAATTGAGAGATGTTCAGCACTTTATCACTGTGTGGCCGCTCCCACACCACGGATTCATGCAGCTTAGGCTTTGGGGGACATTTCCTCTGCTCCCAAATAGGCATCAATTTCTCATTCCTGTAGGACACTCGGTAGTCCTCAAACGCAGGCTTCCTCCGCCATTCAGGGATATACTCTGGCCTCATTTTAACTTGGGCTTGTCTTTGGAGCCTTGAAAGACGCTGTTTCTCCTCCTCTAAGGCCCTTCTATCTGCACCAGCAGGCTCTTTTGTTCTCTCAGCAATCTCTTTTGTTCTCTCAGCAATCTCTTTGGGGCTCTCAGCAATCTCTTTGGGGCTCTCAGCAATCTCTTTGGCTGGATCGGCCTGCTCTGCGGGCTTTCTCTCCGGCTCTGCGGGCTCTCTCTCCGGCTCTGCGGGCACTCTCTCCAACTCTGCGGGCACTCTCTCCGACTCTGCGGTCTCTGGGGAGCCTTCTGCGGTACCCTCTGCGGTCTCTGGGGAGCCTTCTGCGGCCTCACTCGCAGCTCCTGCCGTCTCACTCGCAGCTCCTGTCGTCTCACTCGCAGCTCCTGCCGTCTCACTCGCAGCTCCTGCCGTCTCACTCGCAGCTCCTGCCGTTTCACTCATGGCCCTGCACCTGGTGGCTTTTTCCACTCTCTCTTTTTCCTTGTTTACTACTAGGTCAGGTTTGGTTGGCCTTCCCTTAACAGGGAAACTGTATCTTATACTTGGACCAACAAGTATGTCTCTTGGGTAGCGATAAGCCTGTCTGCCAAAAAAATTCCAGGGGTGCGCTCTCTGTACTCTCTTTACTCCTATACGGGATCTCCTCTTTCAGGGTGCAATAATTGGTTGCCATTTCTTCAGGAAAAACCCCATACGCTTCCTGTGCTTCTCCACACAGATAGGGACCCAGGACTGTGGCCGAGTGCTGTTTAGGCCAACCTTCCCTGGTAGCAATCTTCTCAAAATTCAGGAGGTAGGTTTCTACATCATCCTGAGCTGTCATTTTCTTTAGAAAGCTATTAGGGTTCATAATCCTGCTTGATTTTGAACCCACAATGTTCTCTGTAGAACTCAATCACTGCAGCTAAACTTTCTGTACTTCTAAAAACTCTCTCATTTGGACCCTGTCCTCTTCCATTTGTCTCTGCCAATTCTCTGTGGCCTCTCTAAATCTTGCAGCTACCTATCCAAAACCTTTATCTTCCTCTTTTGCGGCTTGGATGCTATCCTCTGCAATCATTTCACTCTTTTCTGCCTGGCTCTGACCCATCTTAGCAGCCAGCACTCTGTTCATCTCTGCCTGCTGCTTGTTCATTACCCGCTGTGCTTCTATAAAAGCTTTAAGGGCCCCCTCCATATTTATGCTGTACGGTGGGCTGTCTTCTTCAACACAGAAACTTTTCGATCCCACTTCTGACACCAGTTTGACCAGGATGGCCGCGTATAGCGGTGGTTTCTTGAATAAAGGGCTGATACCGACTTCAAGTGCAGCAAATTGGTTTATTTTGCAAAAAGAAAGTAACAGCTGAAGCAGTAGCTCTGCTTAAAATAACGGAACATAAATAACTACGTCTCTGCGACGTGGGAGAATGCCACCTTGTGGCCAGGTTACAAACAGTCCTTTAACTTGGGAGACTGCCACCTTGTGGCCAGGATACCAATAGTCCCTTCGACTTGTGATAGTGCCACCTTGGGGCCAGGATACAAATATCCCCTTTAACTTGGGAGACTGCCACCTTGTGGCCAGGATACAAATAGTCTCTTTAACTTGGGAGACTGCCACCTTGTGGCCAGGATACCAATAGCCCCTTTAACTTGGGAGACTGCCACCTTGTGGCCAGGATACAAATATTCCCTTTAGCTTGGGAGACTGCCACCCTGTGGCCAGGATACAAGTAGTCTCTTTAACTTGGGAGACTCTTTTCCGCTCTTTATCTTTGTAACAGCGGATGAAGCATCGGGCCCGCCCGTCTCTCCCGCATGCTTCACCCCAGGGACCCTTGGATATAACAACAATAACTGGTGTTACCTTCCTTCGGTAATCTCTCAGTCTCTTCCCTGGGGCATAAAAGGTCTTGGAACCTTCATTCGGTGCCTCTGTCAGCAAACCCAACAGCCTTTTTACTCCTGTCTGTAAACTTTCAGGCTCCTCTCAGCCTGGTACAATTTCTGCTACCAGCAGACTGCGTGAACATACTGGGTTCCTATAAATGGCAGATAGCAACAAGCGTCCTTCTTTGGCTTGCTTCAGACTGAGGCCTTCACTCACTGGCCTCCCTCTGCTAGGACAAACAGGGCCTAACTGCAGGGGATCTTCAATAATCCCTTCACTTACTTGGCTTCCTTGTACTTTCACCTCCTGAGTCTGTAGTCACTCTTTCATCTCAATTCGTCCTGCGACTGCAATCAGCACACTCTTCTCACTGTTGACCAATACTCGCAGCCCCAGTAAATCAGGCTTCACACAGAGCACTGTAATTCCACACAGGATCAGTCTCCACTCTGGGGCTTGCTTCTGTCAGCAGCACACAACCTGCACAGAGCCTCGCCGGCCACACCCTCCTTTCCATGTCTGCTTTCCAGACTTTTAAAGGGCAGTCGCACAAAGTAGGAGTTCTCCAGAAGTTTTAACTCCCTCACTTCTGTCCAGAACTCCGTACTCCACTTGCTTGTATAACTTCTAAGGGGCAAACGATCACAATATATATATATATATATATATATATATATATATATATATATATATATAAATATAATTTCATTCAACAATCCCATAGATCAAAGAAGGCATTATTATAACACAGCAGAGCACAGAAACAGCACTGGTTCATGTTTTGAATGATCTCCTCAAAAGAAGAGATAGAGGACCATGTAATATATTTTTAAATATATATATACTAGCGAATTGCCCGTCAAAAAATGACGGCAATGAAATTGTAAGGTAGCTAATGCTGTTTAGTGTGTAATAATGAAATATATAATACATTAATAAATGAATATACTTTACCTATTTTAAAGCATTGTGTGGAAGAGCTGTGAATGTGTTTTGATGTTGCTGCAGCATTAGTGGTGTGGATCTGCTGTGTAAGCGTGCTGAATGTGTGCAGTGTAACACTGTGCGTGCGCGAGCCCAAACCGTTAGCGTAGTCGTGTACTTCCGCATTGGCGTAAAATGGCGAGTAATGTGTGGTATACGTCTGTATCGGAATATCCGTAGGAGTTTTGTGGTGTTTTGTGAGTTTCTTGTGGTGTTTTGCGAGTTTAGAGTGCTGTAGCCTCGTTTTCGTTTTGTTCGGCGGCCATTTTTTCTCTCGCTTCGATTTTTTTTTAGTCTCTAAACTGTTTTATTTCGAGTAAAATCGAGGTGTAAGTTGTATTTTTGAGGTGCTGGGTGCTCCCTCTTGGTGTAGGTAAGTTTTTTATGTATGTGCTGTGTGTATGTATTGTGTTTTACATTTTGTAATGTTCGCGAGTTGCGTCCGAGTGTTGCGAGGCCGTAATGTGTGTGAACGTGTGTCGTATGTTGTTTGCGAGTGTCGTAATGTATGTGTGGTATTGTTTGGGTTGCGACGTGAAGTTTGCGAGGGTCGCAGTTGCTGGCATGGAGCGCCTTCGGCGCTCCATGCCAGCAACTGCGGCCCTCGCTTTGCGAGGTCTTCAGGTGCTGGCAAGGAGCGCCTTTGGCGCTCCATGCCAGCAACTGAGACCCTCGGGCAGTGCCCTAGCTACGTGAGGGCCGCAGCTCGCAAACGCGAGTCGCGGCCCTCGCTTCGCGAGGGCCGCGGGCTCGCTACGCGAGCCCGCAGCGTTAGCAACAACTCGTACGCTCACAACTATATATGTGATATATATATATATTCAACAAAGTAATACAAACTACATAAAATTCATTCACATGTCTATTTTATGACAAAGGAAAACTATAGAGAAGAGAGAAAAGAAAAATAACCAACTCTTCCTTCTCTCTTCACATTTCTTGTAGCTTTGTATAGTTTTACAGCAGGCTATAACCATGCTTTATTATTTATTTCTCTGAAAGAGATACTATTTATTAGCTTCTCTGTAAGCTTAAATGCCTTAAATCATTCATTATCTAGTCAACTGTTGGGGCTTCCTAATCAGTAGTTGGCGGCTTGGAACTCACAGGCCCCAGTCAGAATTCTGGGGAACCGTACTGGAAGTAACACACACAAAATCATTCTCAGGACTGATTCCATTTATTGCCACATCATAGCATAGGTTATATACTTGCAAAAGAAGGCCGGTATTAGAGGTGATTTACAGTTCATTGTTAGTCAGTGCAAGGACGAATAATCAGGTGTTTTTCTGTTTCTTAGAACAACTAGAAATGTTTGTGTTTTAGTAAGGTCGCAAGACATCCCAAGGATAGGAATGTGATATTATGGTTAGGCTATATCTCATGTGAATATGTCAGCAAAATATGTTAACCCCTTCATCAGCAGAATATGTTAACCCCTTCATTCCCCTCTTAGATCACAACGTGATCTTTATTTGTGATGTAAGCAGTGGTGTATGTATATGGTAGGAAGCGGACTGAGACACTGGAAGGCTATAGACCCTCAAGGGTGCCAGTACATGAGATATACCTTTGACCAGGTGGTGTTAAGTCACAGTATTTAGCTTAAAATTCAGAGGAATAAAGCCTTGCAGCATGTAATAAAAACACAAAGGAATACAAGGGAATTAATGACACAGAGTAAACAGAATTATCATCAATATAAGAACAATATTATTTACCTATTAAAGCACACATACCGTCTTTGGAAGCTAAAACATAATCTAAAGCCATTCTATTCTGCAAAGTGACCATTCTAACTTTGCACCTGCTCCTAGTTTAATTTCTCAATTGCTTCAGCACAGCTATTCAAGGCCCTCTGTACTAGTATAGAAAGGATGGATAGTTCTACCTGTAGTTTCCCTACGCCTGCAAGGTTATACCTAGGGTGTCTAGGAATATTTTACACCCACTCTTCTGCTATATATCCCTCATGTTCCTGATGCGGCCTTGTGGAAGTGTTGGGGTTGTGTATATATATGGGATTACTTGACCTAAATAACAACTGACGACCAAATTAGGGGGCAGCCATCGATAGGCATTCCTGCCACAGATAAAGTATACATTCATGGCTGGAGAAGGTGGCATAAGGTGGAAGAGATTAGACATGGATCCATGTTGCTACAATAAGTACCATTAATTGATATATTATGTAAAAGAGAAAATAAGTAGGGACATCCGGGACCACTACAGCTCCAAGGTGAACAACTCTTGTAAAGGTCAGAAAGGGAGGAACCAGAGGAGGTCCTATAAAAAAATAAGTGTGGTATTGGAGCAAGTGGACCAACCAACAGGTTTACCTTTTCCTAGGGCGCTAAAACAGTTATACCCTGGGTTAGTGTGGGTTAACATAAATTATACACTCTTATTATATTTTGATGGGAAATACGAGCGTATGAGGTGTTGCATCCATATAGAGTTAAGTGGTGTGGCTGATTGTACATAAGTAAAGAAATTCCATTTGCGGGGTTGTGTACTGCCATTGTAATATATGTGGCTTTGAGTGAAGTTTTCTGCTGGAAGGCCAAATAGAGGCATATCCATTTCCCCATGTGTAGAGACGTGTGCACATACCCAGCGATTGGAAAGGTTAAAGGAGTGAGCATATCCTTGTAATGTATTACGTTCCCAGGGATGATTTTTTATAAATGTGTTATCACGTGTGGATCTCTTGTGCCTATAAGGTGAACTAGTATTGGTGTGAGTGTTATTGTGTTAACCACAAACATAATTTAATGGTCCCAGTTCGTCTGGGTCATAATGGCAATTAAGAAATGTCCATAGGGGCAAATAAATCAGGAGCATAACGCACATTAACAGGAGAAAGTTCTTGCATGAATTCTGTGGATGCAGGAGTAGGATTGCCATTTTTATTAATCGCTGTCTTCAATCGCTTTCACAGGGACTTTTTCACCTGCTTCACCCCTCTTTGGACACAGCTTCAGACGTAATGCGTGGATCCAGATGTCCTGTGAGTCAGTGAGGATAGCAGTCCTGGTTACTGCTACAACGGTAGTCGATGGTCTGAATGGGAAGCCTCCCTTCTTTGCTTTGTTCAGTTGTCGGACACAGACGAGTTCACCTGGCTAGAACGGATGTGTTGGTTCATGTGAGGGTAAAGGAAAGCGAGAAGACACATCACCATAGATGCCATTCAATTTATCAATCAGTTGTTGCACATATTGTTCTCTTATAAGATCAAGATCACCAGACATAATTACAAGTGGGACTTTTACCCAAGGAGTTGGAAATGGTCTTTCCATTAGAATCTCAAAAGGGGACAATTAAGTAGACATCCTAATTTCAGCTAGAATAGCAGATAAGTATTTCTGCCAGTTCACCCATGTACCTTCAGTGACCTTTGTAAGTTTCTCCTTAATAGTGCAGTTCATTCTTTCCACTATGCCTGAACTCTGAGGATGGTAAGGGTTAATGAATTTCAAGGTTATCTGTAGCCATTGTACCAGTTCCTTAATTACCGCACTAATAAAGGCTGGTCCATTATCAGAATTAATTTGCAATGGGCATCCATATCTCGGTATTACCTCGGTAGTTAATATTTTAGCTACCGTCTTAGCATCCTCTCTTTGTGTTACAAAGGCCTCAGGCCACCGTGAGAACTGGTCTACTATCACCAACAGGTACAATTGCTTTGATCCTGTCTTTGGGATATGAGTAAAATACATTTTTAAATGGGTGAATGGAGCTGTGATCATGTAATGCTTTTTAGGTATTGTAGAGTTATTCTGTAGACACTGTATGTATCTTTGTATGTATGTACGGCAGTGTGATTTTAAGTTTCTGATGCAAAATGACAGTTGCAACTGTTTGCTACCCGGTCAGTTAAAACATTACCTCTAGATATAAAATAATTGTGATTCTTTGTACTTGCTATGTGTTATCAGTTTACTAATACGTGGACTGCCAGATGCAGGGGGAGTTGAGGAGGATTGAAGCTGCAGTTTGTGTTCGCTCTGTCACTGCTCTATCAGTCCTTCTGCCAAAGCGGGTGGAGGGAAGGGGGGGGGGGCGAAGGGGCGGGTGCTGTCTATACGGCCACAGCGCAGGCAGCAAATGCTCGGAGACATGCCGGCATCCCCTGGACCGGAGTAGGGACTACTTTGGAATGAATGCAACGGGACACATACTACCTCCATGATCTTGGGCACAGACGCAGGCATGGTTTTACAATTGTCCCTCATATACAAGTGGAATGGTTTACAATAATCAGGTAGTCCTAAAGCGGGGGCCTGCATAATGCTAACTTTTAAGGTCACATAAGCTTCAGTCATGTCTGGAGTCCACTGAATATGTTTTGGGCTGTCCCACTTAGCAGCCGTACATAAAATGGAGTCATAGTGTGAGCATTCAGGGATCCATTGCCTGCAATAATTAATCATCAACATGTGTTGCTCCCGTTTGTATTTTGTTTTTAGTTACCTTGTGACCTTCAGCTGCTAGGTGCTTTAGCAAACTGAGTGAATCCTGTCTATTGGCTTCCCCGGTAGGACTACACAACAAACAGTAGGTCATTTGACGTACTGAAAGGGGTCAGAACCATGACACGGGTCCATGACTGCAAGTTATGTTGGAGCACCAGTGAGTAAGCTGCTGGTGAATCCATGTAGCCTTAGGGGAAGACGGGTCCATGTTAATTGGTGCCCATCAAAAATGAAAGCCATAAGTAGTTGTGTCTCAAAGTCCAATGTTACCGAAAAGAATGCGTTTGATAAATCAATAATTCTAAATATAGTGGCATCATGGGGAATGGCCGTAATGAGAGCAGTGATATCAGGGACAATCGGAGCAATTGGGATGACTAAGTAATTAATTGCCTCTAAATCCTGGACAAGTCTAAAGTCATTGTCACGTAATGGAAGGGCCGTTAACCCAATTCCATTCTGACTCTAGTCTAAAAGTCTGTATAACAAGTCATGGTGTCCTTGACACATTCACTTCAGATACATCATATATGTAGAAGGATTCATTAAGGGGTTAAGGGCTTTCATAGCTAGTTGGTCACCTACGGTTAAAAAAAATTCCTTTTTACAAAAATAAATTGTAATATTAGGGATTAACCACAATTTCTCTATAATAATGAGGGCTGCCTGTTTTCTCTTTCCGTATTTACTATTTGCAATCTATTCAAAAACAAACTCCATTTTGGATCAATTCACACACAAAATGTCCCTTTCAAATCACTTACTAAAACATTTCTAGGAACTATTTCCCTTCAGTTCCGTACTTAACTTACAATAATTCCCAACTAACACTCCGCTTCCTGAGACCTCTCCACAAACATTTAACTACAAATACTGGAATCCACCTTAAAAAGTTCAACAACAACATTCCATACACATGACAGTTTTCTTATCCAAACTAAATACGACCTTAAGAATTTTCAGGGGAAATCCTGTCGCAAAAATTCACAGCTTCTTTCTTTTTTTTCGGGACGAGGAGATAAGTGTTAGCAAACTTTAAAATAGAAAAAAAAAACACATTGTCTTTCACTTACAAACAAGATAGACCATAAATCCTCCACTGTTACATATTTCTGGAAAAATATTTCCCTTTTTTTATATATATATATGCCGGCTTTAGAAATATATCTCAGTGGTGGACACGATCTCTACAGCCTTAAAGACACAGAGGAAAATTCTCTAACCTGCATTTCTCAATTGTATTGCAAAGAAAAGAAAGTATAGCAAACACAAATTTATTTGCAGCAAAACACAAGACAATCCATCTACTTTATAAACAAAAGCAATCAGAATATTATATAAATTTATGTAAAGAAAAAGTTCCTTTATATTTTTGTGTTTTTTTCTATTTCTTTTATTATCCCTTATCTCGTTTGCTCTTTCACGGGACATGATGTTGCTCTGTGTATATAATTACATATGACAGCTTTGCATGATTCTCCCGAGTTGGTAGGTGGGTATTGGCTAGACTGGGAAGTACCCATTTCCAACTATGATTCTATTCTTAAAAAAACTTTAGGTGGTTGTCTTAATAGACAACGAAACTTTATTTGCTATCACTGTTGATAATCAGAGGACAGGATCGGCTATACTGAGCTGAAATAGCTAAGACAATGATTCTCGAGTCTCCTTGATATATATATGGCCTTCCAGAGGCCTAATTTTAGCCTTCCAAGGCTTTACACTCTCTTCCTTAGGGAGTCTCCCTACCTCATGGAGTATAACTGAAGTCAAGACTTAATTCTTAATTCTCCCTACCTCAGGGAGTGTGCCCAACTTATTTATTTGTATACAGTTTACAAAGGACGACGAGAGTGGGAGCAAAGGAATGTGCATATAGACTCTGTCCACTGTACTCACTTACTCCGTCGTACTTCGATATCTGTATCCCACTTCTCGACACCAGTTTGTTGGGGCTTCCTAATCAGTAGTTGGCGGCTTGGAACTCACAGGCCCCAGTCAGAATTCTGGGGAACCGTACTGGAAGTAACACACACAAAATCATTCTCAGTACTAATTCTGTTTATAGCATAGGTTATATACTTGCAAAAGAAGACGGATATTAGAGGCGATTTACAGTTCATTGTTAGTCAGTGCAAGGACAAATAATCAGGTGTTTTTCTGTTTCTTAGAACAACTAGAAATGTTTGTGTTTTAGTAAGGTCGCAAGACATCCCAAGGATAGGAATGTGATATTATGGTTAGGCTATATCTCATGTGAATATGTCAGCAAAATATGTTAACCCCTTCATCAGCAGAATACGTTAACCCCTTCATCAACTTTGCCTAACTTATTTTTCCCTCTCATTTTTTCTATTTTCCCTAATTCAAACTTAGAGCCTCATTAAATTCTCCCTCATAGTTCTCTCAGTGCTCGCAAAAGGCAGTTTTCTGCTGTTTGCGAGTACAGAATCCCTAGGGTTAATTAAGACCTTATGGGCGTCTGTATTGACTCCCATGAGTGACGGTATTAATTAAGGCCTTATGGAGGTCTGTATTGACCCCCATGAGGTATAGGGTTAATTAAGGCCTTATGGGGGTCTGTTTTGACCCCCATGAGTGACGGGGTTAATTTAGGCCTTATGGGAGTCTGTATTGACCCCCATGAGTGACGGGGTTAATTAAGGCCTTATGGGGGTCTGTATTGAGCCCCATGAGTGACGGGGTTAATTAAGGCCTTATGGGAGTCTGTATTGACCCCATGAGTGACGGGGTTAATTAAGGCCTTATGGGGGGTCTGTATTGACCCCCATGAGATATAGGGTTAATTAAGGCCTTATGGGGGTCTGTATTGACCCCCATGAGTTATAGGGTTAATTAAGACCTTATGGGGGTCTGTATTGACCCCCATGAGTGACGGGGTTAATTAAGGCCTTATGGGGGTCTGTATTGACCCCCATGAATTATAGGGTTAATTACAGTTGCCTGGGGTTATGGTTTTTTAGTGCGAGTCCTTTCAGGACCTTTACAGTCCTTTAAGGACCTGCGAAGCGGGAAATTTAAAATTGAAATGCAGCAGGGTCACGATTGGTGGACCCTTGCAGCAAGGTGTTAATGTGAGGACACTTTGGGGGTCCCGATGGGGACCCCCGCATAGAGGGGGGTTAATTTTAGGTGCCGGGAGGGTAGTTGGAGTACCCCCCACGGCAGGGCTTATGTGGGGGACTGCCGCAGAGGTCCCGTTTAGGACCCCTGCACTACTTGTTGAGGTGCGGGAGCCTGCAAGATCATCTCGCAGGCTGTCACTTCTCATGTACATTTACGCAGTGTTGATACGTACGGCCCTGATGCGTAGCTCATATGTTGCTCGCAGCAGGGCGATTGTAATAGCATTGTAAGTTAGAGAAACTTTGCAGTATGTAGGGCTTAAGTAGAAGCCTCTTATTTACGAGGCTGGAATTTAATAGGGCCCTAAGTTCTCAAGATGTTATAGCATTTCGAGATTAAATAGTTTTCATTACTTTGAAGACATAAGATTTCAAATGTAGTCATATTTCTGACCTCTTTCAGAATATAATCTAAATTCATTTTTGCCAGTATCATGGTATTATATTCATTACTTAATTCTTTAAATGATTTGAGAGCTCTACTGTTGTATAAAACTGATAAGATCTTTATATATACTTCTACAAATTTTAATTTTGAGGTAGATGTAATACTATACCTATCATATCTATTGGTATAACTGGTGATTGAAATGGTGACAGAAACCATTTTTCATTGCATTTATGCCATATCTTAATGACATTTTTATGTATTAATGTCATGTGTTTATTTGTTGCACTTTTGTCCCACTATAACAAATAATTAAGTTTTCCCTTGGTTATTAAAGATTTTTCAATCAGTATCCATCTCATTGTTTCTTTTAAAGAGCACCATTTGTCCGTCAAGCATGGGTGTGACAGACCTCCTCTAGTAAAGTGTCTTTTCACTATCACTTGTTTGATAAGCAGTTTTTTTCCCATTGCAAATCCATTTTTCAATCAATTAGCATCTATCATTTCTTTAACATATAGTTATGGACTTCTATCGGGACACATTTTACCAGATAGTAAATTCTTGGCAAGATTTACATTTTAACTGCTGAACTTTTCCCTAACCAGTACAATATCATATAGCTTCCCATAATTTGCCCCACTAGATCAAATTGGAAGAAAAAAATTGTCCTAATTGAATAATGCTATCCTGACTCCAATTATATTGGCAATGAGTTTTTTTTTTTTTAAATTAGCACGTTCTTCATCCATTTCATTCAATGTCAGAACTTCTATTTTGAACATGTTCAGCTGATAATATGATATTTTACTGAAATATTCTATCTTTTTGTGTAATTGTTTTAGTGAAGACATTGGATTTGTCAAAGTAACCACGAATGGCCATAATCTATTGGCCAATTCTCAAAGTTACACACACTTAAAACCACTCTTAATATTACCACATATTCCATTAGCTACTTGCAATCTGATTATGAGTTACCCGCCCACAATCACTACAGGCCAGCCAAATCTGCAAAACTGGCCTTAGAACTCCATTGGTTTTATCACAGCTCAAATATTACGAGCTCTAAATAATTAAAATTAACCAAAATTGATATTCTATTAGAACCATACTGCTGGCACGCATATAAAATGTAACCCGCAATTAAAAAAGGATCACGTTTCTGTCAAAAATATTACGAGTAATCAAGAGGAGTTGCAAGGGCTTTTTCAAACACTTATGAAAGCTTTAACAGCTATTAAACACACAATACTGTACTTTAAAAATATAGGAAAACATAGAAATACATTAGCATTAATTGCACATCAGTCTCAAACCCACAAATGAGCAATTAAAACATTTTTTTGTTTTGTGTGAAATCAATTCCAAGACTTAAGGGATTAATACAAATCATGGACTAGAACATTTGTTTTAATGAATTATATTGATTTCTACATTGCTGGATTGCGAGTCCGATCGCTAAATTTACGTCTCAATATTAATTAATTTGCAGTCTCTGAGTGAAGTTTAACTGTAAACTCCATGTTTTATTAACGTCATGATGACGGTCTCATTTACTACTGGTTGTGTCTAAAAAGTAAATTACGGGCTTGCTTAAATATTTTCAGATCATATAATTAAGCCCCCTGAAATAAGACTTAAAAAGGCAGGATTTACAAGTTTATGTTTGTGGTCTGAATTTGAGAGCTGGAATCAATAGAATACATAAAAACAAGTTACTGAGACGAGTTACTGAGCTATGAGATTAGAACGGACTGTGAGCTACGAGCTAGAGACACAAACCCATAAACCATTCATCGGCCGTCAGATTTGCGAGCTTGAACTTAAAAAAATTAGTCAAACCCGTAGTTACGGGTTTAGATGGAGCCAATGGAAAAAGAGATCATCATCATTACGTCACTGAAAAAGGGGAGGTTAGATTTCAAAGTCTTATATTCCAATTAATGAAATATTAATAAAGCCATAAATATGATATTCTATCACATGCGAGTTACAATATATGTTGTAACACATTGATTGCCAGCATCGATATGACAAAAAAATAATACATGAAATAAAGTATTTTTGGGGGTTAATTTGCGGGCTTGACATTGTTTTGCTATTATTTCTAAGACCTAACATCCCTTTCCATTTTAATATTAGTACAGTAGTGTGTTTTTATTTGCATTTTAAGTGCTACGTATTGGACTTTACCCCTCTTGCGAGTCCTCTCCAGCACTCGTTGGGCTTTGAGCTACATTTGAGTGTTACAGGTTTGCTCACAGAGGGACTTTGTGGCAATTTAATAGCTAAATTGGAAACGTAGTGGTTATGGGCTTGACAGATCGAAGGATTTACGGCCACAAAGTTCAAAGTTGCTCAACCCGTAGGCTTATTTTCTCAGCAAACCCGCAGACCGTCAGCGGCCTGCTTTATGGAACTAATTTAATAGCAGTAAGTATAAAGAGCTATGTTGCAAGCTACTTTTTAACACGTAGCCCAAATTTAATCGGGCTGCCTGTCGGCTACTAAAAGCATAATCTTATGTGAATAGTTCCCTATATTGATATCTTCTATGTCACTTGAGCTCCTAATTTCTTCCTCTAAAGTATCAATCATAAGTGTGAAATCTAATGTAAGATATTCCGATGGATATGTATATAAGACCTTAATTGCCTGTGATCCGAATTTACTCAATCCAATTTTTTGAAACATCATGTCCATATAGTCCAAGTTGACTCTATTGAAAGCTTTCTCTAATTATAAAGCTATAGAGGGTACTTTTCTTGAACTTGAATATGCTATTAAATCAATTAATCTTCTTGTGTTTTCTGGCACTTTTATATTACTCATGAATCCTGTTTGATCGAAGGCTATAAGATTTGCTAGTATTTTTACATTCTTTAAGATCTTCAACTTGTTTTGAAATTGTAATTATTGCAGCTTCCAACATTTCTGTTGGGGCACTACTCTTGTTTTTGATTTTATTAAAAATCTCTTTCAATTATTTTACTAGTACAGGCATAAATGTTTTATAGTAATAATTTACAAAGCCATTTTGGACAGTAGTTGTATACATTTCAGATTTGAGATAGCTATTTCTACTTCCTAAATAGTAACCTACTTGTATAAATTCTCAAGATCTTCTAAAGTTACCTTAGAAAGTATATTCTGGTCTAACAACCTATTATTTCTATTTTAGAGAGTTTTATAAGTTTTCCATTCTCCTCAAGATTATAAATCATTTTATAGTAGGTATGAGTTACTTTCCCTGTTTACACAGGACTGATGTGAATCTTACCATTTTCTGTTTTTTTTTTTTTTCCATTCTTTTCTGATTTATTTTTTTAATGTTCAGATAAATTGATCAACTTGAGCTTGGACTATTTGTTTAATTTGAGCTTGAATTATGCATATTACTTTCGTATTAGCTATTTTTTATTTACATTTCTTGGTTGTCTCTGCTTTACTCAACTTAATATATAATTATCGAAGAGTTAATCGTCCCTGTTTTTTTTTCAATTTTCTGACCATGCTATTAATAAGCCTCATGCCTGTTGTGAGTTCCATAATGTAGTTTCTAATTCTGCTGAGTTTATCTAAACAAAATGTAACAATTTCTTCTTTAAGCCAATCTATATATTGTCGAGGATCAAATAAAGAAATATTCCTCTTCATGTTTCTTTGTCTAGTTTTTGTCAGTTTGTATGTATATTTTTATCATTGCATGATCAGATTAAACAATTAGTATATACCTATGTCATCTCCACCTATCTTCTCCAGAGTCATTGGGTCTTTCAAAAAATAATCCAGTCTAGTATGGACTCCATGGGCCATATTCAATTGAGGTTTCGGGAGATTCGGTAGTCTGTAAGTGAGGTCGCAAGCTAATTTGGAATTCAATTGGCGTCTTTTTGCGGGCTCCAAACGGCTTCCGACTTACGGCCTTGAAAAAATGGCGATGGTTAAACTCGTAACTTTCAGCCCCTAGAAGCCTTTGATCTTTCATTTTCGTAGGGCTAAAATTGCATATCACTATTCAATTGCTTAATTTCTCCAAGCCTGCAAATGTTTTCACACCTGCCAATGGCAAAAGAAGGAGAAACTCCAACGAGTGCTAGAGAGGAACATCAAGGCAGTTTAAACAACAAATAAAAAACAATACTGCACTGTAAATAACAGGGAAAGAGATGAAAGCCATTTAAATTAATTGCATAAGAGTCTCAAGCTCGCAAATCGGCAAGAAATAATATATATATATATATATATATATATATATATATATATATATATATGTTTCATTTCAGGGTTAAATCGATCTTGTGTATCAATGAGTTAATACATATCAGGCCACCCATATGGACTAGAACAGTATTGGCATTCATTTTCATAATTCTTTATTTTGAGGGTTTGAGAGTCTGATCGTAGATCAATTGATTGACTTGTAACCTCCATGTTTTACTGCTGTAATGATGACAGTCTCATTTTCTATTGGCTGATTCGAAATGGGAGGTTACAGGCTTGCTGAATTGATTATGTTCCTGCCCTGAACTGCTATGACGAAAGGGAGCCCGCAACACACTCGCAGACATTCGGCCATCTGCCATAGAGTTGCGGGCTTCGAATTGAATATGGCCTTATGTATGTGGGAAAAAAATACAATCCCTATGTCATGTGCCATATGTTTCATTTCGGGGTTAAATCGATCTTGTGTATCAATGAGTTAATACATATTATGCCACCCACATGGACTAGAACAGTATTGGCATTCATTTTCATAATTCTTTATTTTCATAATGTCATGTGAAAAGCTCTCTAAGCATCATATAAAACAAACTTAAGCAGATCATCATGAACAAGTTTGGATTTTCTAACTACTTGTGTATCTGGTGATGGTTTTATATTTGATTGTCTATATAAATATGGATCTAGACACATATTAATGTCACCACATATAATAAAAGAGCCCATGCTGATCTTGTTTATGCATTTCAATATATCATTGAAAAATCTATTCTGTCTCATATTAGAGTCATATATAAGTTTACTTTTCAATGTTTATATGTTTATATGTTTATATGTGTGTCTATTTCTTTAAATTCCTCTAGATAGTCTTTACTCCTATTAAATGAAAAGTTTTTATTTAAATATTTATAGTCAGCAAATTGTCAAGATATTAACTTCCAGTAATAGATCTAAAATCATGGTTCAGGAAAAATCACAGTACAGAAAAAGCACTGGTTCATGTTCTTAATGATCGCCTGATAGCAAGATATAGAGTCCTAATTCTCCTTGACCTCTCTGCAGCATTTCACACCGTCGACCACAAAATATCAATAGAGAGGCTGAAGAACAACTGTGGACAGTATTATTTGAATATTTTTACCACAAAATGATTGTTAGCTGTCTGCAAGAGACTAAGTGCTGTTCAGCCTAGGTGCACTGGTAATATGTCCAGGCTCCCTCTCTCACTCTCAGCCTTAAAATTCCTGGTTGTCTTCCTCTAAGTTGCTCACCTGACAACATATCATGGGGTTTATAAGGACCTCCATGGTATGGGGTTAATGTTAAGTGCCATGGTGATCCCTAAGGATAGAGTATTGGAGGGTTAAAAACTACCACATAGTTATGTTTTAAATTACCATGAAGTCCATAAGAACATTTTAGGTGTCATTGAGTCCACATGGCTTTAACCCACATGGCTTTAAGGATTGTCATAGTAACATGGGGATCTTTACGGAACCCCATTGGATATGAGCTCATTTTAAGTACCTTGTGGATTGATAGGGGTTTCATTTTAGGTGCAATTGGGGTTTATAAGGATTCCCACTATTATGCTTTAGATTACCATGGAGGTCCATTGGAACCTCCATTGTAACAGGTTAATATTTTTCCTATGGGGTTCTATGGGGTACATATGCTTATGGTTAGAAGTTCCTATATCACTAGCGGTTTTGGGAGGTGGGATCCTGAAGGAGGGGCATTATCGATTTTTTACTATTTCTATTTATTTTCACTTTTATAGCTCAATTTGTTATTTTGTTATGTGCTTTCACCATACATACTTCAAATAATTAGTGTGAACTACACATATGGTCATATAGAACACATGTATTTCAAACACAAGTAGAGGCTGTATTAGCACTTGGAATTTGGGGAATATGGAACTTTTTAGTCTGAAAAACACTAAAATAGCCCTAACTACAATGCCAGTGATAAGATAAACCCCATGACCCACTCATGTGCTAGGTGCATGAAGTTATTTAGACTGTCATAATTACAATTGGCAAAGAGTATAAATACACAAATCCACTTCACAAAATGATTTCTTAAACAACTTTCAACCATGAAGCTCTTTCTCCTCTGTGTGCTCCTCGGAGCAGCTGGTAAGTTTTATTTTAGATAGTTACTGCTGTCCATCTGTAAATGTGACTTTGTCTCTTTACTTACGATGTATCTCTCTTTGTAGCTTTTTATTTAGTTTGATTGTCTCAAAAAGATCTTCCCATAACTCATTTCTATAAAGAAGAAGAAAACAGTTGTATTGGTAATTCCATGGCAAGAAACGGGAAGCTTTTCCTTCTGCAAAATGCTAAATCCACTGAGGAGCCCTGAGAGCTTACTCACACAGATTTGCAATGTACAGTCTGACAAGTTCTGATAGTTTTGTCATAATGAGAGAAAAATAATTCTAATGTACATTTAAATGCAAAGTTGAAACCATACTTACACAGTAAAAATCTTGTTTAAAAGTGTTTATATTTTGTTTTCCTGATACTAATCAGATAAATCGATTCACAGTAGAATTCCAAACTTTTCAAAGAACCATTTTTTTAATTACAGTAGTCAGACATGTTTCAAAAGGCTATAAGTACACAGGCTGAACATAACAAAACCCAATAAAACATCAAAGATAAGATAATCAATTTGTGCATGTAATTCTTCCAGTTGTGTTTTGCAGATAGTTTTGAGACACTAGAATAGATAGATCCATACGTGTCAGAATTGTTTGCATCGTCATCAGTTTCTGAGATGTTTCTGTTTTTATTTTAATAATATAACCAAAGACTATTTTTATGCAACTTGCAAGCTGTTTCAAATAATGCATTAAAATGTTTAAGACATTACTGAACTATTGTCTTCCTTCAGCTGCTTTTGATGATGATGATAAGATCGTTGGAGGTTACACCTGTGCAAGGAGCGCTGTCCCATACCTAGTGTCCCTGAACTCTGGTTACCATTTCTGTGGAGGTTCCCTCATTAACAACATGTGGGTTGTGTCTGCTGCTCATTGCTACAAATCGTAAGTAATATGGATCGTTAAATATATTAAAAAGCTACCTGTTATTTTCATGTTTTTTATCAAAGCTCTTTATACAATGCTCTTTTTTGAATTCCTTACTTGTCATTCTTGCAGGAGCATCCAAGTCAGACTGGGAGAACACAACATCGTTGTGAGTGAGGGCACAGAGCAGTTCATCAGCTCTTCCAGGGTCATCAGACATTCTGGCTACAACTCCAGGACCCTGGACAATGACATCATGCTCATCAAGCTGTCCTCTGCAGCCACTCTGAATTCCTATGTCCAGGCTGTGGCTCTGCCCTCTGGCTGTGCCGCCGCTGGTACCAGCTGTCTGATCTCTGGATGGGGCAACACCCTTAGTAGTGGCAGTAAGTCAAGAGAAATATACATATTGCATATTCATTTTTAGGAATGTCATGAGAGAAAAAAGGGAACTTGTTTGTGGATTTACCAACTTAAAACATGTCCTAACATAATCTTATTAACAGAAATGATTGAATCAGTGAACAGATATAACTTCTTAGATGTTCACAAGTCATCATTCTCCCTGCACTTGCACAATATTATATTCTATGTAAAAACATACATATTTATTACAAAATATACAAGCCTCCGGGGATTTGATTTTTTGCAAATTACAGTGCATAATCCTGAGGTTATTTTGTTTACAGGCAATTACCCAGACATCCAACAGTGTCTGAATGCCCCCATCCTGACTAGCGCCCAGTGCAGCAGTGCCTACCCAGGAGAGATCACCGCCAACATGATCTGTGTTGGTTACATTGAAGGTGGCAAGGATTCCTGCCAGGTAATACACAATGTTTTTCCTGTAATACATTGAGATCTTCTAGACAAAAAAGGTTAATTTGCATGGTTACGTAACATATATGAAATCTAAAGACAAAACTAATTTAGTACTTAATTGTCTCCAGGCAGAGATTTTGTTGCATAAATTTATATGACAGTGACCCACCCATTTAAAACAATACATCCATTTCCCATTTAACATCCAATATAGACCTTAATCAAGTTCTCCTTGAGCAATGCTGGTACTTACTGTCTTCTAACAATTTCTCCTCCCTCAGGGTGATTCCGGTGGACCTGTTGTGTGTAATGGACAGCTCCAAGGTGTGGTCTCATGGGGTTATGGATGTGCACTCAGGAACTATCCTGGTGTTTACACCAAAGTCTGCAACTATGTCTCCTGGATCCAGAACACCATTGCTGCCAATTAAATTAGCATTCTGCTTCTTTTATTTTCTTTATTTATCTAACTGTCCTTTCTAGATGACTCCACTCAGAGCGTTCATCTAAAAACATAGAATAAACAAATGAAATATATACCTGGTGTATGACCTCTCAATATATCTCTGGTAAAATGATCAAATGCACTATATATATTTTAGTTAAGAAAAACTGGACTCAAAGCCAATAGATGGTACAGGGAACATTCATATCATTCATACTTTCTATAAATTCATTTATTAATAAATGTACCACACAGGAAATCCTCAATTTCACTCTGTAAGTGCACCTGACATATTAAAATTGAGAGAGAGAAAAAGAATGAGAAGTGCTGGAAATGGAGCATGAGCATTTGGTAAAAAGGGGCATGAGAAATGAGAGGCTTAAAAAAGATAGAAGAATGGTAAGGGATGAAAGATAAAGGTCTGATCTAAGGGGGCAGAGAAAGAAGGAAGAGGAGTGAGAAGTAATGATAAAAAAGAGTGTGAAAGAATAAATTGCAGAAGGAGTAAAAAGAAACCCCACGACTGCAAAGAGGTAAAAGAGGTGTGTGTGTGTGTGTGGGGGGGGGGGGTTGACGGCTTGGAATTAGGAGGACCAATTTAATTATTCATTCCTAGTGCTAATATTAGGGAGGGTGTTACCCGCCCACAATCACTAGGGGCCAGCCAAATCTGCAAAACTGACCTTAGAACTCCATTGGTTTTAGCACAGCTCAAATATTACGAGCTCTAAATAATTAAAATTACACAAAATCGATATTCTATTAGAACCGTAGTGCTGGCTCACAAATAAAATATAACCCGCAATTAAGAAAGGATCAAGTTTCTGTCAAAAATATTACGAGTACTCAAGAGGAGTTGCAAGGACTTTTTCAAACATTTATTAAGCTGTAACAGCTATTAAACACACAATACTGTACTTTAAAAATATAGGAAAAAATAGAAATACACTAGTGTTAATTATAGAACAGTCTCAAACCCACAAATATGCAATTAAAACAATTTTTTTAATTTTTTTGGGGTGAAATGGATCCCAAGACTTAAGGGATTAATACAAATCATGGAACCTACATGGACTAGAACATTTGTTTTAATTAATTATAATGATTTCTACATTGCTGGATTGTGAGTCCGATCGCTAAATTTACTTTTAGATATTAATTAATTTGCAGTCTCTGAGTGAAGTTTAACTGTAAACTCCATGTTTTACTAACATCATGATGATGGTCTCATTTACTACTGGTTGTGTAAATTACGGGCTTGCTTAAATATTTTCATATCATATGGTTATGCCCTCTGAAATCAGACTTAAAAAGGCAGTATTTACAAGTTTAGGTTTGTGGTCTGAATTTGCGAGCTGGAGTCAATAGAATACACCGAAACATTTATTAAAAAAAAACAAAAAAAACAACCTGCGAACTAATAGAATATGGCCCCATCAGCCAAATTAAGTTTAAAGCCAGATACTCCCACTTGAAGCTCGCAACAACTGATGGTTTGAATTTTGGCCGAGTTCCTGAGCTATGAAATTAGAGCGGACTGCGAGCTACGAGCTAGAGACACAAACCCGTAAATCATTAATCGGCCGCCGGATTTGCAAGCTTGTACGTAATCAATTAGTCAAACTCGGAGTTACGGGTTTAGATGGAGCCAATGGAAAAAGAGATCATCTTCATTACGTCATTGAAAAAGGGGAGGTTGGATTTCAAAGTCTTATATTCCAGTTATAATGCAATATTATTAAAGCCGTAAATATGATATTCTATCACATGCGAGTTACAGTATATGTCATAACACATTGATTGCCGGCATCGATATAACACAAAAATGATACATGAAATAAAGTATTTTTCTGGGTTGATTTGCGGGCTTGACAATGATGTGCGATTAATTCTATGACCTAACATCCCTTTCCCTTTTAATATTAGTACAGTAGTGTGCTTTTATTTGCATTTTAAATGCTACGTATTGGACTTTACGCCCCTTGGGAGTCCTCTCCTGCACTCTTTGGGCTTTGAGCTAATTTGCGTGTTACGGGTTTGCTCGCAGAGGGACTTCGTTGCAATTTAATAGCTAAATTGGAAACGTAGTGGTTATGGGCTTGACAGATCAAAGGATTTACAGCCACAAAGTTCTTTCTCAGCAAACCCGAAGATCAGCAGCGGCCTGCTTTACGGGGCTAATATAATAGCAGTAAGTCCTAAGAGCTATGTTGCAAGCTACCTTTTAACACATAGCCCGAATTTAATGGGGCTGTATGTCGGATACGAAAAGCATAATCTTATGTGAATAGTTCCCTATATTGATATCTTCTATCTTAATTGAGCTCCTAATTGCCTCCTCTAAAGTATCAATCATAAGTGTGAAAACTAATGGAGAAAGAGGGCATCCCTGCCGAGTGCCATTGCTTTTATAGAATTTTTCTTACTTGAATCCTATAACTGTAAGATATGCCGATGGATATGTATATAAGGCCTTAATTGCCTGTGATCCAAATGATCCCAAAAGCTTTCTCTGCATCTAATTATAAAGCTATAAAGGGCAATTTTCTTGAACTAGAATATGCTATTATTTCAATTAATCTTCTTGTGTTGTCTGGCCCTTTCCTAATATTTATGAATACCATTTGATCTAAGGCTATAAGATCTGCTAGTATTTTTACATTCTTTAAGTTCTTTCACTTGTTTTGGAATTGTAATTATTGCAGCTTCCAGCATTTCTATTGGGGCACTACTCTTGTTTTTGATTTCATTAAAAAACTATTTCAATTATTTTACTGGTACAGGCTTAAATGTTTTATAGTAATAATTTACAAAGCCATTTGGGCCAGGAGCTGTATAAATTTCAGATTTAAGATAGCTATTTCTACTTCCTAAATGTTAAACTACTTGTATAAATTCTCAAGATCTGCTAAAGTTACCTTAGAAAGTTTAATCTGGTCTAACAACCTATTATTTCTGTTTTAGAGAGTTTTATAAGTTTTCAATTCTCCTCAAGATTATAAATCATTTCATAGTAGGTATGAGTTAACTTCCCTGTTTACACAGGACTGATTTGAATCTTACCATTTTCTGTTTTAATTTTTAAATTCTTTTCTGATGTTCTATTTTTTTAATTTCCAGATACATTGATCAACTTGAGCTTGGACTATTTTTTTTAAATTTGAGCTTGAATTATGCATATTACTTTTGTATTAGCTATTTTTTATTTACATTTCTTGGTTCTCTCTGCTCTACTTAACTTAATATATAACTATCGAAGACTTAATCGTCCCTGTTTTTTTTCCATATTCTGACCATGCTATTAATAAGCCTCATGCCTTATGTGAATTCCATAATGCAGTTTCTAATTCTACTGAGTTTATCTAAAAAAAATGTAACAATTTCTTCTTTAAGCAAATCTATATATTGTCGTGGATCAAATAAAGAACTATTCATCTTCATGTTTCTTTGTCTAGTTTTTGTCAGTTTGTATGTATATTTTTATCAATGCATGATCAGATTAATCAATTGGTATATACCTATGTCATCCCCACCTATCTTCTGCAGGGTCATTGGGTATTTCAAAAAATAATCCAGTCTAGTATGGACTCCATTGAGGTTTTGGGAGATTTGGTAGTCCGCAAGTGAGGTCACAAGCTAATTTGCTATTCAATTGGCGTTTTTTTGCGGGCTCCAAACAGCTTCCGACTTTTGGCCTTTAAAAAATGGCGATGGTTCAACTCGTAACTTCAGAAGCTTCCAGAAGCCTTTGATCTTTCATTTTCGTAAGGCTAAAATTGCAAATCGCTATTCAATTGATTAATTTCTCCAAGCACAAAAATGTTTTTTACACCTGTAAATGGCAAAAGAAGGAGAAACTCCAACAAGTGCTTGAGAGGACCCGAAAGAGGGTTTAAGCAACAAATAAAAAATCAATACTGCACTGTAAATAACAGGGAAAGAGATGAAAGACATTTAAATTAATTGCACAACAGTCTCAAGCTTGCAAATCGGCAAGAAATTAAAAAAAATAATTATGTTTCATTTCAAGGTTAAATTGATCTCGTGTATCAATGAGTTAATACATATCAGGCCACCCATATGGACTAGAACAGTATTGTCATTCATTTTCATAATTCTTTATTTTGAGGGTTTGGGAGTCTGATCACAGATCAATTGATTGACTTGTAACCTCCATGTTTTACTGCTGTAATGATGACAGTCTAATGACGAAAGGGAGCCCGCAACTCACTTGCAGACATTCGGCCATCTGCAATAGAGTTGCACGCTTCAAATTGAATATGGCCTTATGTCTGTGGGAAAAAAATACAATCTCTATGTCATGAGGAAAGCTCTCTAAGCATCATATAAAACAAACTTAAGTAGATTATAATGAAAAAGTTTGGCTTTTCTAACTACTTGGGTATCTGGTGATGGTTTTATATTTGATTGTCTATATAAATATGGATCTAGACACATATTAATGGCACCACATATAATAAAGGAGCCCATGCTGATCTTGTTTATGCATTTCAATATATCATTGAAAAATCTATTCTGTCTCATATTAGAGTCATATACAAGTGTACTTTTCAATGTTTATATGTTTATATGTTTATATGTGTGTCTATTTCTTTAAATTCCACTAGATAGTCTGTACTCCTATTAAATGAAAAGATTCTATTCAAATATTCATAGTCAGCAAATTGTCAGGATATTAGCTTCCAGTAATAGATCTAAAATCATGGCTCAGGAAAAGATACAGTACAGAAAAAGCCCTGGTTCATGTTCTTAATGATCTCCTGATAGAAAGGGATAGAGTCCTAATTCTCCTTGACCTCTCTGCAACATTTCACACAGTCAACCACAGAATATCAATAGGTAGGCTAAAGAACAACTGTGGCCCGTATGATTTAAATATTTTTACCACAAAATGAATGTTAGCTGTCTCCAAGAGACTAAGTGCTTTTAAGCCTAGGTGCCCTGGTAATATGTCCAGGCTCCCTCTCTCACTCTCATCCTTAAAATTCCTGGATGTCTTCCTCTAAGTAGCTCACCTGACAACATATAAACCCCATAAGGTCCTTATAAACCCCATGATAAGGACCTCCGTGGTATGGGGTTAATGTTATGGGGTAAGTGTCATGGGGATCCCTAAAGAGAGAGTATTAAAGGGTTTAAATGGACACCATAGTTATGTTTTTAATTACCATGGAGTCCATAAGAACATTTTAGGTGTAATTGAGTCCACATGGCTTTAACCCACATGGCTTTAAGGATTGTCAAAGTCACATGAGGGTCTTTAAGGAACCCCATTGGATAATATCTAATTTTAAGTACCTTCTGAGTTGATATAGAGGTTTAATTTTAGGTGTATTGGGGTATATGGGACCCCCACTGTTATGCTTTAGATTACCTCCATTGTAACAGGTTAATATTTTTCCCATGGGGTTCCATATGGATACCTATGGTTATGGTTAGAAGCTCCAGAGAGGTTAATAGGGTCCCCCATAGGGTTAATAAACCCCAAACATCACTAGCGGTTTTGGGAGATGGGATCCTGAAGGGGGGGCATTAAGGATATCACTTTTACACCTCATTTGTTATTTAGCTATTGCAAAAATGTCTGTGCTTTCACCATACGTACTTAAAATAATTAGTGTGAACTATACATATGGTCAGATAGAACACATGTATTTCAAACACAAGTAGAGACTGTATTAGCACTTGGAATTTGGGGAATATGGAACTTCTTAGTCTGAAAAGCACTAAAATAGCCCTAAGTTCAAGGCCAGTGATAAGAAAAATTCCATGACTCACACATGTGCTAGGTGCATGAAGTGATTTAGACTGTCATAATTAGGATTGGTAAAGAGTATAAATACACAAATTCACTTCACAAAAATGATTTCTTGAACAACTTTCAAACATGAAGCTTTTTCTCCTCTGTGTGCTCCTCGAAGCAGCTGGTAAGTTTTATTTTAGATAGTTACTGCTGTCCATCTGTAAATGTGACTTTGTCTCATTACTTATGATTAGTGATGTCCCGAACAGTTTGCCGGAGAACTATTCACAGAGATTTTCGCATGTTCGCGTCCGCCACGAACGGCGAACACATGCGCTTTTCGTTTCGCCCCTGTACTTTATCATTGAGGAAACTTTGAACATCATTTATTTTATTTTATAATTTTTTTTGTGTAATCTATGCCTGCCTTCCACTGTGTGTGTGTGACAGGCTAACACCTAAAAGCTTTTATTGTGCTTATTTTCACTACTCATACCTGGTGGTGTAACATTCATTGAAAACAACCATTTTTTTCCTGTAACTTAATTTCAGTTGCCTGCCTGTGTCAGGCTCACAGCTTATATTGTGCTCAGTGACATAAAACAACACTTTTTTTACTGTAATAGATTGAAAAGCAATTACCTGCCTACAGGCGTGTGTGTGAAGCCTATTGCATCTACTCTGCCAACTTTTGCCAGTGCACAGTGACACTCATATCTGGTGGCACCTTAGATTGCACGGGCAGTGCCCCAAATTTGAAGTAGGAGGTCTGACCAAGCATCTTTTCTCATCTCCCTGTTCCAAAAATCAATGCCATATTCAAGTCCCCTAATAGTGGACGTAACAGGGATTAAACTGATAGGAATAGTACTACTTAACAGTACACACCTTATAATAATGCAGACAGAGGCAACGCAGAGAGAGGAGTCTGAAGAAGAGGAGTCAGAGGAGGAAGGTGGCTTTGAGGAGGTAGAAGACCAAACACAGCAGGCGTCCCAGGGGGCTGGTTGTCACCTTTTGGGGACCCTTGTTGGCTGGGTGGAGGAAGAGACCTTCAATGACATCAGTGAGGACAAGGAACGGGACATGGCTAGCTTGGTATCCAACCTTTTGCAAATGGGGAGTTTGCAGTTGTTCAATGGGACTGTTTGCGGTTGTTTGCGGTGCATTAAATGGGGAGATTGGTCTGTTACTGTGAAGCGGGTGTAACCCTTACACTACCTGATCGATACAACATCATACCTGATGTTTTAAAGCATGTTATTCCAAACAATTTAGGAATGTTAGATGATTTATGCCCTTTATGGCTTAAAACCAGACTCTGCATCAACTATGTTATTTTCCGTGGGAGTTTTGCCATGGATCCCCCTCCGGCTTTCCACAGTCCAGGTGTTAGTCCCCTTGAAACAACTTTCCCATCACTATTGTGGCCAGAAAGAGTCCCTGTGGGTTTTGAAATTCACCTGCCCATTGAAGCCTATGGCGGTTCGCCGGGTTCGCCCGTTCGCGAACCTTTGATGGAAGTTCGTGTCCGAGAACCGAAAATTTGATGTTCGCGACATCACTTCTTACGATGTATCGCTCTTTGTAGCTATTTATTTAGTTTTATTGTCTCAAAAAGATCTTCCCATAACTCATTTCTATAAAGAAGAAGAAAACAGTTGTATTGGTAATTCCATGGCAAGAAACAGGAAGCTTTTCCTTCTGCAAAATGCTACATCAACTGAGGAGCCCTGAGAGCTTACTCAAACAGATTTGCAATGTACAGTCTGACAAGTTCTGATAGTTTTGTCAGATTGAGAGAAAAATAATTCTAATGTACATTTAAATGCAAAGTTGAAACCATACTTACACAATAAAAAAATCGTGTTTAAAGTGTTTATATTTTGTTTTCCTGATACTAATCAGTTACATCGATTCACAGTAGAATTCCAAACTTTTCAAAGAACCATTTTTTAAATTACAGTAGTCAGGCATGTTTCAACAGGCTATAAGTACACAGGCTGAACATAACGAAACCCAATAAAACATCAAAGATTAGATAATCAATTTCTGCATGTAATTCTTCCAGTTGTGTTTTGCAGATAGTTTTGAGACACTAGAATAGATCCATACGTGTCAGAATTATTTTGCATTGTCATCAGTTTCTGAGATGTTGCTGTCTTTATTTTAATAATATAACCAAAGACTATTTTTATGCAACTTGTAAGCTGTTTCAAATAATGCATTAAAATGTTTAAGACATTACTGAACTATTATTTTCCTTCAGCTGCATTTGATGATGATGATAAGATCGTTGGAGGTTACACCTGTGCAAGGAGCGCTGTCCCATACCTGGTGTCCCTGAACTCTGGTTACCATTTCTGTGGAGGTTCCCTCATTAACAACCTGTGGGTTGTGTCTGCTGCTCACTGCTACAAATCGTAAGTAATATGGATCGATAAAATATATTTAAAAGCTACCTGTTATTTTCATGTACGCTAAATAGGACATTCATCATTATTAAACTTTAGTTATTTTTTTATCAGAGCTCTTTATACAATGCTCTTTTCTGATTTCCTTACTTGTCATTCTTGCAGGAGCATCCAAGTCAGACTGGGAGAACACAACATCGTTGTGAGTGAGGGCACAGAGCAGTTCATCAGCTCTTCCAGGGTCATCAGACATTCTGGCTACAACTCCAGGACCCTGGACAATGACATCATGCTCATCAAGCTGTCCTCTGCAGCCACTCTGAATTCCTATGTCCAGGCTGTGGCTCTGCCCTCTGCATGTGCCGCCGCTGGCACCAGCTGTCTGATCTCTGGATGGGGCAACACCCTCAGCAGTGGCAGTAAGTCAAGAGAAATATACATATTGCATATTCATTTTTAGGAATGTCATGAGAGAAAAAAGGGAACTTGTTTGTGGATTTACCAACTTAAAACAGGTTCTAATATAATCTTATTAACAGAAATGATTGAATCAGTGAACAGATATAACTTCATAGATGTGCACAAGTCATCATTCTCCCTGCACTTGCACAATATTATATTCTATGTAAAAACATACATATTTATTACAGAATATACAAGCCTCAGTGCTTTTGATTTTTTGCAAATTACATTGCATAATCGTGAAGTAATTTTGTTTACAGGCAATTACCCAGACATCCAACAGTGTCTGAATGCCCCCATCCTGACTAGCGCCCAATGCAGCAGTGCCTACCCAGGAGAGATCACCGCCAACATGATCTGTGTTGGTTACATTGAAGGTGGCAAGGATTCCTGCCAGGTAATACACAATGTTTTTCCTGTAATACATTGAGATCTTCTACCCAAAAAAAGATAATTTGCATGGTTCCATAACATATATGGTATCTAAAGGCAGAACTAGTTTAGTACTTAAATGTCTTTTGCCAGAGTTTTTTTGTTGCATAAAATTATATGACAGTGACCTACCCATCTTAAAAAATTTCACCATTTCCCATTTCACATCCAATATAGACCTTAATCAAGTTCTCCTTGAGCAATGCTGATATTTACTGTCTTCTAACAATTTCTCCTCCCTCAGGGTGACTCTGGTGGGCCTGTTGTGTGTAATGGACAGCTCCAAGGTGTGGTCTCATGGGGTTATGGATGTGCACTCAGGAACTATCCTGGTGTCTACACCAAAGTCTGCAACTATGTCTCCTGGATCCAGAACACCGTTGCTGCCAATTAAATTAGCATTCTGCTTCTTTTCTTTTCTTTTTTTATCTAACTGTCCTTTCTAGATGACTCCACTTAGAGCGTTCATCTAAAAACACAGAATAAACAACTGAAATATATACCTGGTGTATGACCTCTCAATATATCTCTGGTAAAATGATCAAATGCACTATATATATATACATATATATGGGAGTTGAAAAAAACTGGACTCAAAGCCAAAAGATGGAACAGGGAACATTCATACCATTTATAGTTTTTATAAATGCATTTATAAATAAATGTACCACACAGGAAATCCTCAATTTCACTCTGTAAGTACACCTGACATATTAAAATTGAGAGGAAAAAAAAGAATGAGAATTACTGGAAATGGAGCACGAGCATTTAGTAAAAAGGGGCATGAGAAAAGAGAGGCCTAGAAAAGATAGAAGAATGGTAAGGGATGAAAGATAAAGGTCTGATCTAAGGGGGCAGAGAAAGAAGGAGGAGGAATGAGAAGTTATGATAAAAAAGAGACTTAAAATGCATGATAATAGAGAGGAAGGAGGAGTTAGCAAAGAGATGAACATGAACAATGACAGTCAGAAGGAAAGAATAAATTGCAGAAGGAGAAAAAAGAAACCCCACGGCTTCACAAAAGCGGGGGGTTTGACAGCTTGGAATTAGGAGGACCTATTTAATTATTTATTCCTAGTGCTAATATTAGGGAGTGGTTATTATATATTAGTTATGTAACAGCGGCTAGCTTATGTATACTACACCTCACCTTCTTTCACCTAGTCAGTTGGGTCCAGATATCAGAGAAGGACAAAAAAGATAAACATGATCAATTTGAGAGAAAGTAATGATAAGTAATGAAAGAAATGTCATGAAATGGTAAAGATGGTGAATAAGGAGCAAAGAAAAAGAGCAGCATGAACAATGGTAGTGGAAAAGAGATGCTAGTGTAAAAAAAGGATGATGATCAATAAATGACTCCTTAAATAAACACATTAAGAGAATATTTTTTAAATACCATCAAAGATCTTTTATTGTTTAATTAAAAATCACTGATTTTAACATTGATTTGAAAAGGCTACTTCATTAGAAACCCAGTACACTTACTTACTATAATATAAAACACAATACACGCTCAACCCATTATTTACATACTGTATATATTGCAAAGATAAATAAATAGCCAATTGCAAGTGTAAGGATCCAAAAACATGCAATTATAAACCACTATTTTACTATTAGTCAGTTAGAACTCAAGGGAAACATTCCAAAAAGCTCCTGGTGTTACATCCATTCAAATTTACCCACAAAAATAATTTAATCCAACAAATCTCTTTGTGAAATGCAGATTTATTCAAACATATTTCAATTTATAAACAGGCATCTTATTTTCCAGATCAATATTTTCATATCCAACCCCCAAAAACAAACATATATACACAAACAGAAATAGATTACATTATTTTAGTAATTTACTGCTCTAATTATTAGAGTTCATAGAGCCCAAACACAATGTCACTCAGGAGGCAACACCTTTTAAAATTATTTCTCAAAATAGAAAGCAAGGTATCAAATTATAGAGTGGTATTCTATTACAATTAGAAGCAATAATGCCTAGAAATTGCCTTACACTTCTGATACATTCATCAAAATATCATAATGTATAGAATTTCATTTAGTATATTTCTGTGCATGATGTTCCATTTTCAACATTAAACTTTAGATTTAATTTTAATAACTATTGCACATTTGATTTACTCTTCCTGGGATGTCAAATTGGTTATGAAGTTTTGTGTCATTGGCAAAAAAAGGTCCCTGGAAACCAATTACTATTTTTTTTTTGTGAAATGGATTCCAAGACTTAAGGGATCAATACAAATTTTGGACTAGAATATTTGTTTTAATGAATTATATTGATTTCTACATTGCTGGATTGCGAGTCTGATCGCTAAATTTACTTTTCGATATTAATTAATTTACAGTCTCTGAGTGAAGTTTAACTATAATCTCCTTGTTTTACTAACATCATGATGACGGTCTCATTTACTACTGGTTGTGTCTAAGAATTAAATTACGGGCTTGCTTAAATATTGTCAGATCATATGATCATGTTCCCTGAAATCAGACTTGATAAGGCAGGATTTATGAGTTTATGTTTGTGGTCTGAATTTGAGAGCTGGAGTCAATAGAATTCATTGAAACATTCATTTAAAAAAAAACAAAAAAAAAACATGCACGGCTTAACAGAATATGGCCCCATCAGCCAAATTATATTCAAAGCCAGTTACTCCAACTTAAAGCTCGCACCAGCTGCTGGCTTGAAATTTGGCCGAGTTACTGAGCTATGAGATTAGAACGGGCTGCGAGCTACGAGCTAGAGACACAAACCCGTAAACCATTCATCGGCCATCGGATTTGCAAGCTTGAACGTAATGAATTAGTCAAACCCGTAGTTACAAGTTTAGATGGAGCCAATGGAAAAAGAGATCATCATCATTACATCACTGAAAAAGGGGAGGTTGGATTTTTAAAGTCTTATATTCCAGTTATAATGCAATATTAATAAAGCCGTAAATATGATATTCTATCACATGCGAGTAACACTATATGTCGTAACTAGTGATGTCGCGAACCTAAAATTTTCGGTTAGCGAACGCGAACCTCCGCAAATGTTCGCGAACCGGCGAACATCGGCGAACCGTTATAGACTTCAATGGGCAGGCGAATTTTAAAACCCACAGGGACTCTTTCTGGCCACAATAGTGATGGGAAAGTTGTTTCAAGGGGTCTAACAACTGGACTGTGGCATGCCGGAGGGGGATCCATGGCAAAACTCCCACGGAAAATTACATAGTTGATACAGAGTCTGGTTTTAAGCCATAAAGGGCATAAATTACCTAACATTCCTAAATTGTTTGGAATAACGTGCTTTAAAACATCAGGTATGATGTTGTATCGATCAGGTAGTGTAAGGGTTACACCTTACATGACTGGGGGTCTATAGGTGACATTAGTACTGACCTTTATCTGACTGGGTGTCTATAGAGTGACATTAGTACTGACCTTTATATGACTGGGGGTCTATAGGTCACATTAGTACTGACCTTTATCTGACTGGGTGTCTATAGAGGGACATTACTATTGACCTTTATATGACTGGGGGTCTGTAGAGGGACATTAGTACTGACCTTTATCTGACTGGGTGTCTATAGAGTGACATTAGTACTGACCTTTATATGACTGGGGGTCTATAGGTGACATTAGTACTGACCTTTATCTGACTGGGTGTCTATAGAGGGACATTAGAACTGACCTTTATCTGACTAGGTGTCTATAGAGTGACATTAGTACTGACCTTTATATGACTGGGGGTCTATAGGTGACATTAGTACTGACATTTATCTGACTGGGTGTCTATAGAGGGACATTAGTAATGACCTTTATATGACTGGGGGTCTATAGGTGACATTAGTACTGACCTTTATATGACTGGGGGTCTATAGGTGACATTAGTACTGACCTTTATCTGACTGGGGGTCTATAGAGGGACATTAGTACTGACCTTTATCTGTCTGGGGGTCTATAGGTGACATTAGTCCTGACCTCCTGCTGCAGTATTATTACTCCCAGTACTCCCAGGCTTGATACTATTAGATATAATAACCTCAGTTTCGTTTCCTTATCTGTTGGTAACATCAAAATATGATTATTAAATACTTCATATTTGTTTGTTTTTTTCTCCCAAAGTGAACCCCTTTGTGTGTGTCCCACAGATGTGGCGTTTCCGCTCTGCGTATGTTGGATTTGCACCGCTCAAAAAGTATGAAAAGAGATCCCCCCCCTTGAAGCCCATTAATGACATCATCAGTAAATTGTATGTAACAGATTCCAGTGTTTAGGGTTTATGACCCAATACTGCGATCATATCACTTATGACAAAAATCTGTATTTGTCGTATTATTCAGACGCGCGTGCATCTTTGTGTTACATTTCCTGATACTTTTATTATCTTGATCTTTATATATTTACTAGCGACTTGCCCATCAAAAAACGGCGGCAATAAGATTGTAAGGCAGGTAATGGTTTGGACGAGACATTAATTTTGTTGGCGGTCGGAGATCCTTCGGCGCTCATTGCGAGGCTGTTGGTTGTATTTTTTTTCTGATAGGCGCTTTTGCTGTTATTCTTTGGTCGGCGGTGATGTGTTTTTTGCACTTATTGCAAGGCTTTGTATGCTATGAGCAGCGTTGGCGCTCGTTGTGAGGCGCGCAGTGAATGCCTTTTATGTTTAATGTGATAATGTTTTTTTTGTGTATATGTATTTTTGTATGCTAATGAAATAATTACTAAATTAATATACTTTACCTATTTGTAAGTAATATATGCAGGAAGCATTGTGCTGAAGAGCTGACAATCTGTTTTCATGTTCCTGCAGCATACAATGTAGGTTTTCAGTGCTGTGGAGCTGCTGTGTAAGTGTCAGCAATGTGTGCAGTGTGTAGTGTAAATAGGCTGCGTGCGCGAGGGGAAGCCGTTAGGGTAGCTGGATACTTCTGCATTGTGTAAGTTAGTGTTGTAAAATGGCGGGGAATGTGTATGTGGTACGCGGGTGTGGATGATTTTGCTTCCTTGTTAATAGTGTATCTTTACCTCGTACGGCTTTTTAGGAAAATCCGTATGTGTTTTGCGTGTTTAGGGTCCTGTAGCCTCGTTTTCTTTTTTTTAAAGGGCCATTTTTTCTCTCACTTAGGTGATTTTTGGGTGTCTAAACTCATGAATTTGGACTTAAATGGAGGTGTAACTTCACTTGCAGAGGTCCTCGGTGCCCGCCTTGCTGTGGGTAAGCTTTTTATGTGTTTGTTGTGTGTATTTATTGTGTTTTTAATGTTTTTAAGTGCGTGCGGTTCGGGCGTTAAGGTCGTATTTTTGTGAGCTCGTAATGTTTTTTTTTCTAAGTCCCGTATTTTTGGATGGTAAGTCCGTAAATTTGATGGTGTAAGTCCCGCCTGCGGCTCATTGCAGCCGACGTGGGAGCCTTCGGCGCTCCTTGCCAGCAACTCTGGCCCTCGCTTCGCAAGCCCGCAGCGTTAGCAACAACCCGCCTGCTCTCAACTATATATGTGATATCTGTAACGTCTTCCCCAGTTGGCACTTGTAAATCGGCTAAGCGACAAAAAAAATGGCGTCCGGAAAAAATGAAAACGAGGCTACACGACCCCAAACCGCGCAAAACATCGCCAGCCATGTACGACTTTTACCTAGGAACAGACGAGGTACAAAATACACTATTATAAATAATGGAAACTGCTGGCGAGCCGCGTAACACATACACAATCGCCGCCATTTTACAACACTAACTTGCAACTAATAACATTACAAATCTAAAATGGCGCGTTACACGACTATACAAGCGGTTTCCCCTCGTGCACTGCGCACATTGCTGACACTTACACCTCGGGTCACCAACATTCCAAATGTACACTGTAAGCTGCAGGAAAATCAAAACTGATTGTTAGCTCTTCAGGTTATTGATCACTGGATATATTAATTACAAATAGGTAAAGTATTTTAGTAATTAATTAATTCATTATTATTAAAAAAAAAATCTATAAAAAAAATACGCTTAATAGCATATTTTACACTGCGGTTACTTTACATACATTAACGCTTCGCACTTCCTAATACATTTGTTCATTCACAATAGTTATTATCGTGCATTCATTGAATAAGTATTAATTAGTAATGGAAAATAAAAATGTAGACTTTACACTACACTAAAATGTTTTACTTTTTACTCTGCAGTTATATATCTGGATTACTGCTCATTGGCTGCCAGCGATAGCACTCTTAAAGCAGTTACAAATCTAAATCACTTTATTATGCTCTGAGACCTGAATACATTTTTTTATTTACACTGCACAAAAAAAAATATATATTTAACACTGTACTTATATATCTGTCTTTGCGATGAGTGGCGAAGATTGATCGTTGCAAAGCACGAAACATGAAGGACACAAGGGAAGAGACTCACAATGAGCGCCGAAGGTCCCCAGAGTTCAAAAAGCATCACATTGTGTGGCAAACAGCATTGCCATGGCTTCAAACTTTATTGCCCCATCATTTGTGCCAGGCAAGTCGCTAGTGATATAATATAACATAATGCAATACAATATTATACAGTACACATGGGTGTTGGAACTGGGGGGGGGTAAGGGGTAACCCCCCCCCCCAGATTTCTTATCGTATGTATGTATGCGTATAGAAGCTAACAGGGGAGGAGAGAGGGGGAGTAAACACAGGGGAGAGGGAGAGGAAGACACAGGAGAGGGGAGAGGGGGAGGAAGACACAGTGGAGAGGGGGAGGAAGACACAGGGCAGAGGGGGGAAGAGAAACAGGGTAAGGGAGAGGTGAGGGGAAGAGACACATGGGAGGGGGGAGAGACACAGGAGAGAGTGGGGGGTAGAGACACAGGGGAGAGGGGGGAAGAGACTAATGGGAGGGAGTGGTGAGGAGACACCGGGGAGAGAAAAGGGGGTAAAGACACAGAGAAGGGGGGAAAGAAACACGGGAAGGGAGAGGGGGGTAGAGACACAGGGGAGGGGGGAGTGACACAGGGAAGAGGGAAGGGGGAAAAGACACAGGAGAGGGAGGAAAGAAACACTGGGGAAGGGAGAGGGGGTAGAGACACAGGCAAGGGTGGGAGAGACACAGGGGAGAGAGACACATGGGAGGGAGTGGGGGGGAGACACAGGGGAGAGGGGGGGAGAGAGACACATGAGAGGGAGTGGAGGGGGGAGACACAGGGGAGGTCTTCTGCTTTATTATTATTCTTATTATTATTACTATATAATGTGTAATACGGACCACTTTGGCAATGAGCGCCGTAGGCCTCTATTTATCATTCCTGTCTTATTCAGATATATGGAGGATGAATCCGTGGACGTACCTGAATCCCACAAGAGAGTGGTCGCCATGTTCATGTGGTGTTTATTATGACACTAGCGACTTGCCCATCAAAAAATGACGGCAATGTTATTGTAACTGAGCTAATGTTGTTTTGTGTGTAATAGTAAACATGTAATACATTAATAAATGAATAGACTTTACCTATTTGGAAGCATTGTGTTGAAGAGCTGTGAACCTTGTTTGCACACAGACCTACAGCACCAAGCACACTGACAGTACACACAGACCCATAGCACCAAGTACACTGGCAGTGCACACAGACCTAAAGCACCAAGCACACTGACAGTACACATAGATTAACAGCACCAAGTACACTGACAGTACACACAGACCTACAGCACCAAGCACACTGACAGTACACATAGACCTATAGCACCAAGCACACTGACAGTACACACAGACCTACAGCAACAAGTACACTGGCAGTGCACACAGACCCATAGCACCAAGTACACTGACAGTACACACAGAACTACAGCACCAAGCTCACTGACAGTACACACAGACCTACAGCACCAAGCACACTGACGGTACACATAGACATATAGCACCAAGCTCACTGACAGTACACACAGACCTACAGCACCAAGCACACTGACAGTACACATAGACATATAGCACCAAGTACACTGACAGTACACACAGACCTACAGCACCAAGCACACTGACAGTACACATAGACATATAGCACCAAGTACACTGACAGTACACACAGACCTACAGCACCAAGCACACTGGCAGTGCACACAGACTCACAGCACCAAGTACACTGACAGTACACACAGATATACAGCACTAAGTACACTGTCAGTGCAAACAGACCTACAGCACCAAGTACACTGGCAGTACACATTGACCCACAGCACCAAGTACACTGAAAGTACACACATATATACAGCACCAAGTACACTGACAGTACACACAGACCTACAGCACCAAGTACACTGACAATACACACAGACTCACAGCACCAAGCACACTGACAGTACACACAAACCTACAGCACCAAGCACACTGACAGTACACACAGACCTACAGCACCAAGCACACTGACAGTACACACAGACCTACAGCACCAAGTACACTGACAGTACACACAGACCTAAAGCACACTGGCAGAGCACACAGACCCATAGCACCAAGTACACTGGCTGTGGCACACAGAACTACAGCACCAAGTACACTGACAGTACACACAGACCCATAGCACCAAGTACAATGGCAGTGCACACAGACCTAAAGCACCAAGCACACTGACAGTACACACAGATTAACAGCACCAAGTACACTGACAGTACACACAGACCTACAGCACCAAGCACACTGACAGTACACATAGACCTATAGCACCAAGCACACTGACAGTACACACAGACCTACAGCAACAAGTACACTGGCAGTGCACACAGACCCATAGCACCAAGTACACTGACAGTACACACAGAACTACAGCACCAAGCTCACTGACAGTACACACAGACCTACAGCACCAAGCACACTGACGGTACACATAGACATATAGCACCAAGCTCACTGACAGTACACACAGACCTACAGCACCAAGCACACTGACAGTACACATAGACATATAGCACCAAGTACACTGACAGTACACACAGACCTACAGCACCAAGCACACTGGCAGTGCACACAGACTCACAGCAACAAGTACACTGACAGTACACACAGATATACAGCACCAAGTACACTGGCAGTGCAAACAGACCTACAGCACCAAGTACACTGACAGTACACATTGACCCACAGCACCAAGTACACTGATAGTACACACATATATACAGCACCAAGTACACTGACAGTACACACAGACCTACAGCACCAAGCACACTGACAGTACACACAAACCTACAGCACCAAGCACACTGACAGTACACACAGACCTACAGCACCAAGCACACTGACAGTACACACAGACCTACAGCACCAAGTACACTGACAGTACACACAGACCTAAAGCACACTGGCAGAGCACACAGACCCATAGCACCAAGTACACTGGCTGTGGCACACAGAACTACAGCACCAAGTACACTGACAGTACACACAGACCCATAGCACCAAGTACAATGGCAGTGCACACAGACCTAAAGCACCAAGCACACTGACAGTACACACAGATTAACAGCACCAAGTACACTGACAGTACACACAGACCTACAGCACCAAGCACACTGACAGTACACATAGACCTATAGCACCAAGCACACTGACAGTACACACAGACCTACAGCAACAAGTACACTGGCAGTGCACACAGACCCATAGCACCAAGTACACTGACAGTACACACAGAACTACAGCACCAAGCTCACTGACAGTACACACAGACCTACAGCACCAAGCACACTGACGGTACACATAGACATATAGCACCAAGCTCACTGACAGTACACACAGACCTACAGCACCAAGCACACTGACAGTACACATAGACATATAGCACCAAGTACACTGACAGTACACACAGACCTACAGCACCAAGCACACTGGCAGTGCACACAGACTCACAGCAACAAGTACACTGACAGTACACACAGATATACAGCACCAAGTACACTGGCAGTGCAAACAGACCTACAGCACCAAGTACACTGACAGTACACATTGACCCACAGCACCAAGTACACTGATAGTACACACATATATACAGCACCTAGTACACTGACAGTACACACAGACCTACAGCACCAAGTACACTGACAGTACACACAGACTCACAGCACCAAGCACACTGACAGTACACACAAACCTACAGCACCAAGCACACTGACAATACACACAGACCTACAGCACCAAGCACACTGACAGTACACACAGACCTACAGCACCAAGTACACTGACAGTACACACAGACCTAAAGCACCAAGCACACTGGCAGTGCACACAGACCCATAGCACCAAGTACACTGGCAGTGCACACAGAACTACAGCACCAAGTACACTGACAGTACACACAGACCCATAGCACCAAGTACACTGACAGTGCACACAGACCCATAGCACCAAGTACACTGGCAGTGCGCACAGAACTACAGCACCAAGTACACTGACAGTACACACAGACCCATAGCACCAAGTACACTGGCAGTGCACACAGACCTACAGCATCAAGCACACTTACAGTACACACAGACTCACAGCACCAAGCACGCTGACAGTACACACAGGCGCTCATTGCAGACGAGCCTCGCATAGCGAGGCGAGCCGTTAATACGGACCACTTTTTTATGGAGCAAACTGCTCCATATGTATATTAATAACTATACAACTTTCCAAACATACACATCTCATTGCAATACGCTAGTAATAATAATAATGCACAAGAGTCCTTCAGCACTGCACTGGACACTGAATAAACTTGCCTAGCTATGGTTTTCCCTATTGAATTAGTATCACCTACACTGTCCCTCTTCTAAGTAAGACTGCAAGGTACTTATGATTCCAAAATGGCTGCTGTCCATGAGGTAGAAGGGTGTAGAAGGGAGTGTATGCTGCTGATTGGCTGGAATGTGTCTGCTGACTGTGACATGCAGTGTCAAAGTTTGCTCAATGATAAAGTATTGGGGGCGGGTCGAATCTCGCATATGTTCGCAGTTCGCCACGAACGCGAACATGCTATGTTCGCAGAAAAAAGTCCGCCAGCGAACTATTCGCGACATCTCTAGTCGTAACCCATTGATTGCCGGCATCGATATAACACAAAAATGATACATGAAATAAAGTATTTTTCTGGGTTGATTTGCGGGCTTGACAATGTTGTGCTAATAATTCTAAGACCTAACATCCCTTTCCATTTTAATATTAGTACATTAGTATGTTTTTTTGGGAATTAAAGTGCTACGTATTGGACTTTGCGTGTTACGGGTTTGCTCGCAGAGGGACTTTGTTGCAATTTATTGGCTAAATTGGAAACATAGTGGTTATGGGCTTGACAGATCAAAGGATTTACGGCCACAAAGTTCAAAGTTGCTCAACCCGTAGGCTTTTATTCTCAGCAAACCGGCAGACCGGCAGCGGCCTGCTTTACCGGGTTAATTTAATAGCAGTAAGTATAAAGAGCTATGTTGCAAGCTACTTTTTAACACATAGCCCGAATTTAATGGGGCTGCATGTCAGCTACTAAAAGCATAATCTTATGTGAATAGTTCCCTATATTGATATCTTCTATCTCACTTGAGCTCCTAATTGCTTCCTCTAAAGTTTCAATCATAAGTGTAAAAACTAATGGAGAAAGAGGGCATCCCTGCCAAGTACCATTGATTTTGTAGAATTTTGCTTACCTGAATCCCATACCTGTAAGATATGCCGATGGATATGTATATAAGACCTTAATTGCCTGTGATCTGAATTTACTCAATCCAAATTTTTTAAACGTCATTTCCATATAGTCCAAGTTGACTCTATTGAAAGCTTTCTCTAATTATAAAGCTATAAAGAGTACTTTTCTTGAACTTGAATATGCTTTTAAATCAACTAATCTTCTTGTGTTGTCTGGCCCTTTCATATTACTCATGAATCCTGTTTGATCGAAGGCTATAAGATTTGCTAGTATTTTTAAATTCTTTAAGATCTTTAACTTGTTTTGGAATTGTAATTATTGCAACTTCCAATATTTCTCTTGGGACACTACTCTTGTTTTTGATTTTATTAAACACCTCTTTCAATTATTTTACTAGTACAGGCATAAATGTTTTATATTTATAATTTGCAAAGCCATTTTGGCAAGGAGCTGTATATATTTCAGATTTGAGATAGCTATTTCTACTTCATAAATGGTTATCTACTTGTATAAATTCTCAAGATCTTCTAAAGTTACCTTAGAAAGTTTAATCTTGTCTAACAACCTATCATTTCTATTTTATAGAGTTTTATAAGTTTTCCATTCTCCTCAAGATTATAAATAATTTTATAGTAGGTATGAGTTACCTTACCTGTTTCTAAAGGACTGATGCAAATCTTACCATTTTCTGTTTTAATTTGTTTTTCAATATTTTTCTGATTTCTTTTTTTAATTTCCAGATACATTGATCAACTTGAGCTTGGACTATTTTTTTAATTTGAGATTGAATTATGCATATTACTTTCGTATTAGCTATTTTTTATTTACATTTCTTGGTTCTCTGTGCTCTACTCAACTTAATATATAATTATCGAAGAGTTAATCGTCCCTGTTTTTTTCCATTTTCTGACCATGCTATTAATAAGCCTCATGCCTTTTGTGAATTCCATAATGTAGTTTCTAATTCTACTGAGTTTATCTAAACAAAATGTAACAATTTCTTCTTTAAGCAAATCTATACATTGTTGAGGATCAAATAAAGAAATATTCCTCTTCATGTTTCTTTGTTTAGTTTTTGTCAGTTTGTATGTATATTTTTGTCATTGCATGATCAGATTAATCAATTAGTATATACCTATGTCATCTCCACCTATCTTCTCCAGAGTTATTGGGTCTTTCAAAAAATAATCCAGTCTAGTATGGACTCCATGGGCCATATTCAATTGAGGTTTTGGGAGATTCGGAAGTCCGTGAGGTCGCTAATTTGCTATTCAATTGGCGTCTTTTTGCGGGCTCCGAATGGCTTCCGACTTAGGCCTTGAAAAAATGGCGATGGTTAAACTCGTAACTTTCAGCCCCCAGATGCCTTTGATCTTTCATTTTTGTAGGGCTAAAATTGCAAATCGCTATTCAATTGCTTAATTTCTCCAAGCCTGCAAATGTTTTCACACCTGCAAATGGCAAAAGAAGGAGAAACTCCAACGAGTGCTAGAGAGGACCCACAAGGGGGTTTAAACAACAAATAAAAAAACAATACTGCACTGTAAATAATAGGGAAAGAGATGAAACAGTCTCAAGCTCGCAAATCGGCAAGAAATAAAAAAGAAAATTATGTTTCATTTCAGGGTTAAATCGATCTTGAGTATCAATGAGTTAATACATATCAGGCCACCCATATGGACTAGAACAGTATTGGCATTCATTTTCATAATTCTTTATTTTGAGGGTTTGAGAGTCTGATCGCAGATCAATTGATTGACTTGTAACCTCCATGTTTTACTGCTGTAATGATGACAGTCTCATTTTCTATTGGCTGATTCGAAATGGGAGGTTACAGGCTTGCTGAATTGATCATGTTCCCACCCTGAACTGCTATGATGAAAGGGAGCCTGCAACACACCCACAGACATTCGGCCATCTGCCATAGAGTTGCAGGCTTCTAATTCAATATGGCCTTATGTATGTGGGAAAAAAATACAATCCCTATGTCATATGTCATATGTTTAATTTCGGGGTTAAATTGAACTTTTGTATAAATGAGTTAATACAAATCAGGGCACCCACATGGACTAGAACAGTATTGGCATTCATTTTCATAATTCTTTATTTTCATAATGTCATGTGAAAAGCTCTCTAAGCATCATATAAAACAAACTTAAGTAGATTATCATGAACAAGTTTGGCCTTTCTAACTACTTGTGTATCTGGTGATGGTTTTATATTTGATTGTCTATATAAATATGGATCTAGACACATATTAATGTCACCACATATAATAAAGGAGCACATGCTGATCTTGTTTATGCATTTCATTATATCATAGAAAAATCTATTCTGTCTCTTATTATCATATATGTTTATTTTTCAATATTTATATGTTTATATGTGTGTCTATTTCTTTAAATTCCACTAGATAGTCTGTACTCCTATTAAATGAAAAGATTCTATTCAAATATTTATAGTCAGCAAATTGAAGAACAACTGTGGACCGTATGATTTAAACATTTTTACCACAAAATTAATGTTAGCTGTCTGCAAGAGACTAAGTGCTGTTCAGTCTAGGTTCCCTGGTAATATGTCCAGGCTCCCTCTCTCACTCTCAGCCTTAAAATTCCTGGATGTCTTCCTCTAAGTAGCTCACCTGACAATGTATCATGGGGTTTATAAGGATCTCCATGGTATGGGGTTAATGTGAAGTTCCATGGTGATCCCTAAGGATAGAGTATTGGAGGGTTAAAAAGGACCCCAATAGTTATGTTTTAAATTACCATGGGGTCCATAAGAACATGTTAGGTGTCATTGAGTCCACATGGCTTTAACCCACATGGCTTTAAGGATTGTCATAGTAACATGGGGATCTTTAAGGAACCCCATTGGATATGGGCTCATTTTAAGTACCTTGTGTGTTGATAAATGGTTTCATTTTAGGTGGAATTGGGGTTTATAAGGATTCCCACTATTATGCTTTAGATTACCATGGAGGTCCATTGGAACCTCCATTGGAACAGGTTAATATTTTTCCCATGGGGTTCCATAGGGTACATATGCTTATGGTTAGAAGTTCCCTTGTCACTAGCGGTTTTGGGAGGTGGGATCCTGAAGGAGGGGCAATATCGATTTTTTACTATTTCTATTTATTTTCACTTTTATACCTCAATTTGTTATTTTGTTATTGCGGAAGTGTCTGTGCTTTCACCATACATACTTCAAATAATTAGTGTGAACTACACATATGGTCATATAGAACACATGTATTTCAAACACAAGTAGAGGCTGTATTAGCACTTGGAATTTGGGGAATATGGAACTTTTTAGTCTGAAAAACACTAAAATAGCCCTAACTTCAAGGCCAGTGATAAGATAAACTCCATGATCCCCACATGTGCTAGGTGCATGAAGTTATTTAGACTGTCATAATTAGGATTGGTAAAGAGTATAAATACACAAATTCACTTCACAAAAATGATTTCTTGAACAACTTTCAACCATGAAGCTCTTTCTCCTCTGTGTGCTCCTCGGAGCAGCTGGTAAGTTTTTTTTTAGATAGTTACTGCTGTCCATCTGGAAATGTGACTTTGTCTCTTTACTTACGATGTATCGCTCTTTGTAGCTATTTATTTAGTTTTATTGTCTCAAAAAGATCTTCCCATAACTCATTTCTATAAAGAAGAAGAAAACAGTTGTATTGGTAATTCCATTGCAAGAAACAGGAAGCTTTTCCTTCTGCAAAATGCTAAATCCACTGAGGAGCCCTGAGAGCTTACTCAAACAGATTTGCAATGTACAGTCTGAAAAGTTCTGATAGTTTTTTCATATTGAGAGAAAAATAATTCTAATGTACATTTAAATGCAAAGTTGAAACCATACTTACACACTAAAAAAAATAATCTTGTTTAAAAGTGTTTATATTTTGTTTTCCTGATACTAATCAGTTACATCGATTCACAGTAGAATTCCAAACTTTTCAAAGAACCATTTTTTAAATTACAGTAGTCAGGCATGTTTCAAAAGGCTATAAGTACACAGGCTGAACATAACAAAACCCAATAAAACATCAAAGATAAGATAATCAATTTGTGCATGTAATTCTTCCAGTTGTGTTTTGCAGATAGTTTTGAGACACTAGAATAGATCCATACTTGTCAGAATTGTTTGCATCGTCATCAGTTTCTGAGATGTTTCTGTCTTTATTTTAATAGTATAACACTATATATTTCTATGCAACTTGCAAGCTGTTACAAATAATGCATAAAATGTTTAAGACATTACTGAACTATTATCTTCCTTCAGCTGCATTTGATGATGATGATGATAAGATCGTTGGAGGTTACACCTGTGCAAGGAGCGCTGTCCCATACCTGGTGTCCCTGAACTCTGGTTACCATTTCTGTGGAGGTTCCCTCATTAACAACCTGTGGGTTGTGTCTGCTGCTCACTGCTACAAATCGTAAGTAATATGGATCGTTAAAATATATTTAAAAGCTACCTGTTATTTTCATGTACGCTAAATAGGACATTTATCATTATTAAACTTTAGTTATTTTTTATCAAAGCTCTTTAAACAATGCTCTTTCTGAATTCCTTACTTGTCATTCTTGCAGGAGCATCCAAGTCAGACTGGGAGAACACAACATCGTTGTGAGTGAGGGCACAGAGCAGTTCATCAGCTCTTCCAGGGTCATCAGACATTCTGGCTACAACTCCAGGACCCTGGACAATGACATCATGCTCATCAAGCTGTCCTCTGCAGCCACTCTGAATTCCTATGTCCAGGCTGTGGCTCTGCCCTCTGGATGTGCCGCCGCTGGCACCAGCTGTCTGATCTCTGGATGGGGCAACACCCTCAGTAGTGGCAGTAAGTCAAGAGAAATATATATTTTGCATTTCATTTTTAGGAATGTCATAAGAAAAAAAATTGAACTTGTTTGTGGATTTAACAACTTAAAACATTTTCTAACATAAACTTATTAACAGAAAATATTGAATCAGTGAACAGATATAACTTCTTAGATGTTCACAAGTCATCCTTCTCCCTGCACTTTCGCAATATTATATTCTATTTAAAAACATACATATTTATTACAAAATATGCAAGCCTCAGTGGTTTTGATTTTTTGCAAATTACAATGCATAATCATGAGGTTATTTTGTTTACAGGCAATTACCCAGACATCCAACAGTGTCTGAATGCCCCCATCCTGACTAGTGCCCAGTGCAGCAGTGCCTACCCAGGAGAGATCACCGCCAACATGATCTGTGTTGGTTACATTGAAGGTGGCAAGGATTCCTGCCAGGTAATACACAATGTTTTTCCTGTAATACATTGAGATCTTCTAGCCAAAAAAAGTTAATTTGCATGTTTCCGTAACATATATGGTATCTAAAGACAGGACTAATTTAGTACTTAATTGTCTTTCGGCAGAGTTTTTTTGTTGCATAAAACTATATGACAGTGACCCACCCATCTTAAACAATTTCACCATTTCCAATTTCACATCCAATAGATACCTTAATCAAGTTCTCCTTGAGCAATGCTGGTATTTACTGTCTTCTATCAATTTTTCCTCCTTTAGGGTGACTCCGGTGGACCTGTTGTGTGTAATGGACAGCTCCAAGGTGTGGTCTCATGGGGTTATGGCTGTGCACTCAGAAACTATCCTGGTGTCTACACCAAAGTCTGCAACTATGTCTCCTGGATCCAGAACACCATTGCTGCCAATTAAATTAGCATTCTGCTTCTTTTATTTTCTTTATTTATCTAACTGTCCTTTCTAGATGACTCCACTCAGAGCGTTCATCTAAAAACACAGAATAAAAAACTGAAATATATACCTGGTGTATGACCTCTCAATATATCACTAGTAAAATGATCAAATGCACTATATATATGGGAGTTGAGAAAAACTGGACTTAAAGCCAGTAGATGGTACAGGGAACATTCATACTTTCTATAAATGAGTTTATAAATAAATGTACCACACAAGAAATCCTCCATTTCACTCTGTAAGTGCACCTGACATATTAAAATTGAGAGAAAAAAAAAAGAATGAGAAGTGCTGGAGCATGAGCATTTAGTAAAAAGGGGCATGAGAAAAGAGAGGCTTAGAAAAGATAGAAGAATTTTGAGGGATGAAAGATAAAGGTTTGATCTAAGGGGGCGGAGAAAGAAGGAAGAGGAATGAGAAGTTATGATAAAAAAAGAGACTTAAAATGGATGATAATAGAATCAAGCAGAATGAAAATGGGAAGCACAAACAATCACTGATTTTAACATTGATTTGAAAATGCTACTTCATTAGAAACCCAGTACACTTACTTAATATAATATAAAACACAGTTCATGCTCAACCCATTATTCACATATATAGTGCAAAGATAGATAAATTGCCACTTGCAAGTGTAAGGATCCAAAACTCAAGGGAAATATTCCAAAAAGCTCCTGGTGTTACATCCATTCAAATTTACCCACACAAATAATTTAATCCAACAAATCTCTTTGTGAAATGCACAATTATTCAAACATATTTCAAGTTATAAATACACATTTTATTTTCCATATCAATATATTCATATCCAACCCCCCAAAAAACAAACATATATACACAAACAGAAATAGATTACATTATTTTAATAAAAAATATAATTTACTGCTCTAATTCTTACAGATCATGGAGCCCAAACACAATGTCAGGCAGGAGGCAACACCTTTTATAATTCTTTCTCAAAATAGAAAACAAGGTATCAAATTATAGAGTGGTATTGTATTAAAATTAGGAGCAATGATGACTAGAAGTCCCCTTACACTTCTGATACATTCATCAAAATAGCATTATGTATATATTTTCATTTAGTATATTTATGTGCATGATGTTCCATTTTTAAACATTAAACTTTAGATCTAATTTTAATAAGTATTACACATTTGATTTACTCTTCCTGGGATGTCAACTTGGTTATGAAGTTTTGTGTGATTGGCAAAAATTCAGTCCAGTTTAAGAACTCATTTATTGTATATTTCTATGTCAAATACATTACTTAACTAGAAGTGTTATGGATCAGGATCTACAAGAAAATGCATTTTATGTTTGTCCTACTCATACATTTTCTCTTTTTAGTATTACGTAACCTTATTAACAATGTTGATTATTGGAGACTCTAAGATGGAGGATTTGCCACTACCGCATACAAGATGTCGGCAGCACTACTTCCAGTCTGCTAAGGGTGACGATGACACATGAAGCAGAACGCCATCTTCTCTTTGTCTTAACCTTCTGACCAATGAGAGAAAGACTCATCCCACTGTGGGATGACACCTAGAGACTCCTTAATGCACTAACCCAATGCCTTGTTGAGATTCCGTAAAAGGGGACATCACAGAACCAATGAATTACCGAATAAACCTGATCATTTGCTTAGTTGCAACATTTATCTGATTGTTAAATGTTATATATGGCGGCTGATTCAATAAACGGTATGCAAGAGAAAGATTTATACCAGAACTCTGTGTTGGTGTATTATTTCTCTAAGGTGTGCACACTATATGTATATTGGTAATTTGGCCAGTGACAGATATCTCCGAGAACTACTTTAGTTTTCTCCAAAACAAATTGGCGCTCAACGTGGGGCTTGAGGTTTAACTGAGCCGACAGCGGACGCAAGGGATCCGGACGGAGTCTGCAGGAACGGGCGGAGCCTGATCACCTCCGGTACACGGTAAGAACACAGTTAGCACCTTGACCGCGTAAACCTGTTCCTGGGACTCAGCCCATCATCCAGACCCGCTGTTGGGGAAGTTGTCAAAGTACAGGTAATAACTTGCCTCAAGTCCATTACGAATCCTGTACCAGTGATATCTGTCACCTGTGTGTGATTGTTGAGAGTGTGGGTCGAGTAATTGTGACTTCTTGGATATTGTGGTCCGGGACATACATGTGTACGTGCAGCAGACTCGGGGGACGGATGGTAGTGCCCTGGTAGCACATAAACCGGAGGAGCTGTACGTACAGACGTGCATACACGTACTTTGGGGATCGGTGTCATTTGACATACCTTTCCTAGGGAGGGTCTATGCATGTTGTATAGCCGAATATCTCTCGGGGGTCATGATGTTCATGCCCTGGTAGCGTGATAACCCAGAGGGACGTCTATCACACACTAAGGTGTAAAAGCATGTATGTGGGATGCAGACTTCAGTGGCAGATTGGTAGTGCCCTGGTAGCACTATAGCCCTGAGGGCGTCAATTATAGCACACGACGGTGTGAGAACCCAAACTAAAATATCTTAAGAGTCAGAAATTCTTCTGCAGAAATTGGTTTGATACTGTTATGTTGTGATACTGTCGGCTAAGATGTATGTTTAATAATGAAATGTGATGTTATTCTCTTTCCGTGATTTTATGTCTATCTAAAGCACATGTCGCTATACACTGCACTCCTTGCTATCCCTTGCCAGTAGTGCGTGGTTACACACTACAACCTAGTGGTCCCCCGGAGGGTGGTAACTACAGAGGAAGACGTGCAAAGTTATTCTTTTCTTCGCAGCAAGTCGAGCACATCAGACTCTCTATTTCAAACAACTGGTCTGTTTGTTTCTCTTTCTCTCCCTCCTCTTGTCTGCCTCCTAAAACCAGCTTGTGCTATACTCAGGACAGAAAGATGGGGCAGAATCAGACTAAACTAAGTGAGGGCATGTTGGCCCGAGATATAGTAAAGAAGAGAGGGGGAGAAGCAGTGGTAAATAAATCTAAGAAGATGTTTAAAGTGTGTGGATTCACAAATATTGTGGGAGGACATCTGAGGGCAGAAGAGTGGCGGAAAGTGTTGAGAAGTAATAGAGGGCAGTTGCAAGATTGTGGTTTGTTACCGAGTGCAGAAGCATGGTACAGGGTAGCTAAGGCGATTGAGAAAGAGGGGTGGACAGAGAGAGAGGTTGAAGCACATGGACAGAAAATGTATGCATACTATGCACCATGTGAGACGGTCAGTCCCCTACTTCCAGCCGTTGTCCCCCCTGTAATACAAGCACCCTGTCACCCCAACACCACACAGACTCCCTCCGCAGAACAAAGACATTCCACCCAGCCACAGCCCCAAAATGGTGCCCACACACAATCTAAGGAGGGGTCCTGTCACCCTCTGAACCCTCCCATTAAGATGATAGCGGCGCCCACTCAGGAAGGTCCACCTGTCATACCAAGCGCCCCCATGGTAAATACCCCCCTTTATCCTGTATTGACTGCTAACGGAACTATGTATACTCCATATTCGATGTTCCCAGTCGCACCACTCCCAGATAACACATCACCAAGGGCCGCCACACAGACAAGGGCACCGGCGACAGACGCTTCCACTCCTCCCCTTTCTAAGAGACAGTCGGACATAAACAATATCTCAGTACTCCCTACTCCCGCAGGCCATCCTAAAAGTGACAGTGTAGATGGGGAGGATGAAATAAAAGTAGGAGAGAGTGCGAAGGAGTGGAGGAGTAAGACCCTGGGCTCAGGAACGAGCCAACGTAGAGGGCGTAATAGAGATAGTAGAGCGAGTCTAATGTATGTCGCATTCACACCGACACAAGCCACCTCCCTCATAAACACATTGCCCGACCCTGAGAAGCAGCCTATACCTTTCTGCAGAAAGATATCACAAATACAGAAGACATATGCTGCAGCCTGGAGAGACTTGGTTAGTTTGTGTGAAATCAGAGCAGGAGATTCATACTGGCCCATAATGCAAAAGACAATAGACCTGTATGATCTGCCACGTGAGACAACTGACTATGAATCAGGTGAAATATTCTGTGAACTACTAAGAGACTGGGCGAAGGATAAATTGGCAGACCAGGCTGTTAGTCTGCAGGATATTAAACAAGAAAAAGACGAGTCAGTAGAAAAGTTTCATTTACGGCTCACACAAGTGTTTACAGACCTTGGCTTTTGCACACACAATAAGACACGCACACAGATGCTATGTACAGCTTTTGTGATAGGGCTAAAGGAATCTATAAAGAAAGGTCTATTGACTTCCAGACCAGAATATAGAGTGTTACCATTAGATATGCTGTTAATTGTTGCAAAAGGGCTGGAGTCTGTAGAAAATACACACCCTACGTCATCAGCGTCCAAAAAGACTACCGCCCTCATGGTAACCTCTGAGGAGCCGGCATATACAGGGGAGAAGAAAGAAACACGGCAGTGTTTCAATTGTAACAAGTTTGGGCACATCAGCAAGAATTGTAAGATGACTAGAAAGCAGAGGACAAAGCAGCAGGTGGATGGCACTAATGAGGTGCAGGGGGGCCAAAGCACAGCATAGGACAGTGGTGAGCCTGTGTCACTATCTCCTGCTATGGCAGTATATTCAGGGGATAGCGGACTGGGACCTCAAGCTATTGTAACGTTACCAATAGAAGGGATCCCTACCACCTTCCTAGTAGACACAGGTGCAGCCAGAAGTGTCCTAAGACAACAAGATCTGCCCGACTCATCTTACCTGTCTGACATTGATGTTGCTTGTGTAGGAGTTGACGGTATCCCCTCATCCAACCAGTTGACTCAGCCACTACAAATAGGCCCATTCCCACACCTGCTTGCTAGATTTGTAGTGTCCTCCACATGCCCAATGAACTTGTTAGGTGCAGACGTACTTTCTCGCTTACAAGCATCCATCTTGTTTACCCCAGATGGGACTATACAAGTGTCCTCGCCTAACAATTACTGACACGTCAGCACTCTGCTCACTACCAATATTACTCCACTTAGATGCGAAAAGTAAAAATAGACAAGGCCCGGCCGACATCTTGGATAAAATTCCGGCAACCCTCTGGTCACGTGGTCCGAAAGATATTGGGCATTTAAAGGTGCCTCCAGTCATAGTAAAGTTGAAGCCTGGAGCCGAATTACCATGAAAACCCCAATACCCTCTGAAGCCAGCACAGATTGATGCAATCTCACAGCAGATAGAGAGCCTGTTGAGACAGGGGGCGTTAGTCCGGTGTACGTCACCATGAAACACGCCCCTCTTCCCAGTGAAAAAGAAATCCAAGAAAGGAGAGCGAGTAAAATTCTGTATGGTACAAGATTTGTGAGCAGTCAATGAAGCAACCATATTAGACACTCCTATAGTACCTAACCCACACACTCTCCTCTCTGGAATACCTCCAACAGCAGCATACTTTACTGTAGTGGATCTGGCAAATGCCTTCTTTAGCATTCCTTTAGATCCTTCATGTCAGTACCTCTTCGCATTTACACATGATCATAATCAATTTACATGGACTGTCATGCCCCAAGGAGTACAGAATTCTCCTAGTCAGTTTGCTAAGGCCATAAGTCTAATCTTTGGCTCTTGGCAACAGGAAAACCCTGATGTTGTACTTCTGCAATATGTTGATGATCTCTTACTCTGTGCTGAAGACCTTCCTACAGCTATACGGATGTCAGAGAGTTTACTGAGACATCTGGCAGAACAAGGGTGCAAAGCATGCAGAGAAAAGTTACAGTGGTGTCAGGAGACTTTCATATTCCTGGGACATTGCCTTTCCAAAGGAGTGCGTCATCTCACATGCAGCCGTGTTAGGGCAATAGAAGAAATGTCTGTACCAGAAGGACTCAGACCCCTCCATGCTTTCATAGGTCTCAAATCCTATTGCAGAGCGTGGATCCCAGAAGCCTCTCTCCTGATGCAGCCCTTGTATGATGTCCTGAAGATTGAACCCTACCAGATGACACAGATAGCCCTAAATAACTTCTACACTCTGAAACAGGCTATCTCCTCTGCCCCTGCATTAGGGCTACCCAACTATGACCTACCGTTCAAACTGTTTATATCAGAAAGAGAAGGACATGCAATGGGAGTCTTGACACAGTCCCATGGAAACAGACAACACCCCATTGGCTACTTCTCATGTCATCTGGATGCTGTGGCAAGAGGAGGCCCTTCCTGCCTTAGGGCAGTATTTGCCGCTCATGCCTTACTGGATAAGACAAGTGACATAGTCCTTGGGTATCCCTTGACAGTTCTTGCTCCACATAACATTGCTGCTATCATAAATCAGACGCAGCCAAAACACCTGACAGCAGCCAGACACCTCCCTCTCCAATGTTCACTGCTCCTGCCAGATAATGTCACCTTACAGAGGTGTTATGTGCTTAATCCAGCCACTCTCTTGCCATTTCCTGAAGGGGGAGATGAGGAAAAAGGACATTTCTGGTATAGTTTGTACTTGGATCAAGAATCCAACATAAGCTCGGATGTAAAAAGTCACTTACTGGGACGCCTAGTTAAACAGACAGAAACAGATGAAACACAAGACTCTCTACATTGTACGCTATGGAACAAACAAACACCGGGACGGGATCTTCAATATGAAGCGAAGCTTATGAAATTGAAGCAAGTCACGGTAAAACTGATGACATTGTATAGTGATACAATAGGGGATAGCGCACTCACAGTAGAGCTTCCTTTTGAAGCAGAGTTGCTCTATAAACATTGGGATACAGCTGTCCCACACATAGCATTGACAAAGTCTGCGCAGAGTACATGGAGCTCATTGGGGACTACACTGAAGTGGTGGGAATCTGCAGATGAAGATGAACTAGAAGCAGAAGGAATAACAAAACAAACCCTCAACTGGCATGTGAATAGTTTTCCCAAAGTACAGGCTGAAGACCCATATGCGGTTCCAGGATCAGTAAACCCACCTCATGACTGTCTTCAGCAAATGGAAATGGAGACCTCACACCTTGCGAATTTTAAAGAACTTGCCCTGACAGACCCAGACATCACTCTGTATGTGGATGGATCAAGATATGCTGATGAGAATGGAAAATATCACACATTTGTATATATGGGGTCCCTGAAGTGATTGAGAGTGACCAAGGACCAGCCTTTACTGCAGTGTTGGCCAATGAAATTTGGGCAGCCTTGGGAGTGACTCTGTCCTTCCATACACCCTATCATCCCCAGAGTAGCGGGAAGGTAGAGCGTATGAACGGGACTTTGAAGTTCAGGATGTTAAAAATGACCAGGAAACAATACAATGGTTTATTCTGTTTCTTGCAGTATACTTGAGCAAGGCTCAACATGTAACCATCACAAAATGTGAGGATGGTATCACCTTTTGGTATAATTCCAAACTACACACGTAGCTACATACACCTTTGATTTTTGTGACGTTGTCGAATGCCCCACGGTCCCTGAACAGTGTGACTTGTACCAGACCTCCCCCAATAAGTCTATATATATATATGTGTCATTGACGAGACCTTTGGTAAAGATTGCTCCACATGGGAAGCGGTAGGGTGGAATTCTGGGGAACACTGGGAATCTAGACCTCAGAGCGCTGCAAATAAGAAAGATGACCAAGGCAGATCCCTCCTCGACCGAATGACTCTACTTAAGACTGGTAGACGCCTGAATAGTGGGGTGACCGGTTCTAGTATGCAAATAACCCTGACCATACAGAGTCCTAGTCCAATAGATACTGACACATATTGGATGGGAGCTTGGGTGAGCGGGAAAACTACGAGGTTTTCAGGGAAATTTAAGTTAGCAGACTTGTACAAATATCCTGATTTACCTCCCGTACTACAGGCATTAAAACACGGCCCACAGACTATAGGAATAATGACTGCCACTGGTGGCCCAACATATGAGGACACATTAGCTACTGAGACTGGATTCTCAGATCTTAATGTATGGTTGGAATAGATGAAATACAATGTACGGGAAAGTAATAAGACCAAAAGTTATGTATGCGGCCATGCTAGGCCTCATTTAGGTACTGTTCCACTTACTATACCTTTGAAGGAAGAGAAATGTTTTCTGAGTTTGTTCAAATATAAACATAATTATATAGATAAGTGCGAACAATGGAGAAAGACGTACCCTGTGATAACTAATAATCCTCATCCAGGAAAAGGTATAACTATATACCCCGGAAATTATACGTGCTACAAGATAAATGTTTCTCATGGGTTTAATTTGCAGAAGTTCCCAAGTGGGTTTTGTCACACATATAGAAATGGTTCATCCACACTGCTAATTAATCAGACTCAAGCTTTAGGGGGCATATATTGGTTATGTGGGGATATGAAACTCAGGGTAAGACTGTCAGGAGTATGGCGTGGGGAATGTACCTTGGCTAAAGCCATAATGCCATTACACATTGTCCCAACTTATTATGATATCAATCTACCTAATGCCCCCCAAACAAGGTCCAGAAAGAGGAGACAAACTTCATCATCTGAACCTCGGGAAAGTTTAGACCCACATGTGTATATTGATGCTATTGGAGTCCCAAGGGGGGTGCCTGACCAATTTAAGGCCCGAAACCAAATAGCAACAGGATTTGAATCACTGATACCAATGATTGGTGTAAATAAGAATGTCGCCTGGATTAATTATATCTACTATAATCAGCAGCGATTTGTTAACTACACTAAGGATGCCTTAAAAGCCATTGCAGAACAATTAGAGGCTACATCACACATGGCATTCCAGAATCGTATGGCATAAGACATGATCCTTGCAGAAAAGGGTGGAGTATGTAAAATGCTTCCTGACACTAGCACATGTTGTACGTATATTCCCGATAACACAGGTCCAAATGGCAAGATCACACTGGCAATTCGGAAATTGGCTAATCTTGGTCAAGAATTAAAAGAAAATTCTGGTTCCATGGACTATTGGGATTCATGGTTCGGATGGATGAATGGTTGGCAAAAGGTTTTATTACAAGTTGGAATGGCTATTCTTGCCGTTATAATCCTACTTGCCTTCCTTTTGTGTTGTATTATCCCCTGCATATGTACTTATCTACAGGATGCAATGGTCAAGGCTTACCCACCTTTGTTCACCAGAATCTAGAACTATATTTCAGTGACCAGGATGATACCTATAAGACATCTCATATGCTAAAGCAGGCTAGAAGGAGAGTGTCTTTTGAACGCCATGGTTCCTGATCTGAGTTAGTTACACTATTAGCTGATAGAGGCTTCTAGGTTTTCCCATGCCGCATAGGACATAGGGTAGGTGTGATGTTAGGTCATGGCAAGCCCGATCGAATAAAGATATGTACCTATGTCATACTCACACGCAATGCTTACAACATACGGACAAAGAATCCACAAAAGAATAGTGTTCCGGAGGAACCATAGCTTAAAAGACATGTACTCTTAACTTGTATTATCCAAAATGCAGTAGTTACTAACCTTTACAATGAAATAGTATGGGTGGGTTGGATGCGGAAAACATAATATGACATTTTAGGAGGGACTGTTATGGATCAGGATCTACAAGAAAATGCATTTTATGTTTGTCCTACTCATACATTTTCTCTTTTCAGTATTACGTAACCTTATTAACAATGTTAATTATTGGAGACTCTAAGATGGAGGATTTGCCATTTCCGCACACAAGATGTTGGCAGCACTACTTCCGGACTGCTAAGGGTGACGATGACTACCACACCTTGGACACAAGAAGGAGAACGCCATCTTCTCTTTGTCTTAACCTTCTGACCAATGAGAGAAAGACTCATCCCACTGTGGGATGACACCTAGAGACTCCTTAATGCACTAACCCAATGCCTTGTTGAGATTCCGTAAAAGGGGACATTACAGAACCAATGAATTACTGAATAAACCTGATCATTTGCTTAGTTGCAACATTTATCTGATTGTTAAATGTTATATATGGTCGGCTGATTCAATAAACGGTAGGCGAGAGAAAGCTTTATACCAAAACAAATGCTATATATGAAACATATAGCATACTAATCCACATTGTAAAATGAATTAGCTAGATTAATCTGACATAATCACTCAATCTGATCTGATTGGAATTTGTAATTTAAAACTAAAGTAAATATTTTGCGTACACATCTGGTAACCACATACCATCCGGCTCTAGAAGGAATACGCAAATTATTTAAGGATCTACAACCTTAACTAACAGAGGATGCAGAATTAAAACATATATTTCCCAAAACTCCCATTATTGCATTCAGACAACCATTAATTCTGAGACAAACATTGGTGAACAGCACCACAGAGAGAATCGCATCAATCCTTGCAAAAAAATTGCTGCAAATTATGTCAACACATCTGCAAAAAGGAACCAGCCACGCATAACAACAAGAGTTTTAGCATCCGAGGGTCATATTTATGCACATCATCCAATGCAGTGTACATAATACAATAACGCTACACTGAGGAAACCAGCACTTGAGAATGATCCTACACAGAAGTTCCTTTAAAAAGCAAAATGAGGGCAGTTACTGTACTCCAGTTGGACACCACTTTTCACATAATAAACACTCCATACAAAACTTGAAAATCTAAATACTCAGAAGTCATTTTAAAACACAGAAGAAAGAAGGATGCTTGAAATTAAAATGATAACACTCTTTAAAAAAGAAAAAAAACATAGGTCTTAATGTAAATATGGATTTTTTGTTGCATTATCTAGAATTCATATAATTTTGCATCATGGATGTATTCTGTTTTTTTCTTATTAAGTCCCTGTTTTACTTCTGATCTGTCTCCTTACAGTTTTATGGTACCTCAACCTCTTAGATGTGCAAATATTTACAAGCACATTTTTTGACTCTACCTAAACTTGCTCACAGCTGACTGAACTGAACTATTTTTTTGAAAACCTGTAGTGTCTGTATTTCAACATGCATCTTCTATCAGTGTTGCTTCTGACTTGAGAGGTCTGCAATACTGCAATACTCTGATACTACTGATTATTTATCTGGATTACTGGACACTCACAAGCTGGGAATCTTATCCACGTACAGCTGTTTCAGGCTTACTGGCTATCATCAGCGTGGAGCTTGTGTTGTGGAACTTATGAGTAGGTATCCCGCTCCATGCTGATGATAGCCAGTAAGCTTGAAACAGCTGTATGATGATAGGATTACAAGCTTATGTATAATCCAATTTAGGCTTTGCATAAAAACTGTATAAAACAGCAGGCATTAGCTAAACAACGTCATGTTTAAAATGGGCTATGGATTGAAGAGAGAGGCATTTGTGGGCACATTTGCATATCCCTGCTCAGCTTCCCAGAATGCAGTGTAATAACTGTTTTCTCTGAATTCTAAGCTGGAAACAGTTTTTTTATCTTGTTTTAAAATTTCAAAATGTGAACACAGATGTACTATTTTTGTACTGTACTACTGTATGGTGGAGGGCTTCTATCACTCTTTTGCCCACCACATATTAAATGATTGCTATGGTGAACTATATATATATATATATATATATATATATATATATATATATATATATATAGCTCAAACACTGGAGGCTGTGATAAAAATGTAAAAACAATGAATGAATCTTTAAAACAAAGGGTTACAAACCCGTATTATTACCCAAAAAATAACTACTGCCATCAAAATACCCTGTGAACACCTGTTAGAGTACAAAACAAAACAAAAAAACTACTTCAGGTATACCTCTAGTGACCACATACCATCAAATTTTAGAGAAAATTCAGAAAATAATCAAAGATTTACAGCCATTACTAACTGAAGCTATGAAATTAAAAAATATATTGCCAAAACCTCACATCCTTGCATTTAAGCAACCACCAAACCTGAAACAAAAACTTGTCAGCAGAAAATTGGCCAATAAACAAACAAATAAAAAAAATGGAACTACACCTTGTAACAAATGTGCCTGTAAATTATGTCAACACATTTATAATGATGTCACAGCCACACACAACAACAAGATCTATATCATCAAAGGATCATATTCATGTACATCGTCCAATGTGGGTTATATAATACAATGTAATATATGTGACATATGTTCTTACATTGGAGAAACCAGCCCAAAAATGCATTTAAGGATGAATTTACACAGACATTCAGTAAGAAAACATAATGTAGCCCAGTAGGACATCATTTTAGCAGGAATGATCACGCCATCCAAAACTTAAAAGTCAAAATACTCAGTGGAAAATTTATAAACATCCAAGAGAGAAAAGCATTTGAAATAAAGATGATCACATTCTTCAACACTAAAAATACAGGACTTAATATGGACTTGGGTTTTCTAACACATTATCAGAATTTCATGTGATTTTTTCTTATTATACAAAAACAGGAAAGATATCACTGTGGACTACAGCGCTCTGCTTTTTCATGTATACAGTGGATATAAAAAGTCTACACCCCCCTGTTAAAATTTCAGGTTTCTGTGCTGTAAAAAAATGAGACAAAGATAAATCATTTCAGAACTTTTTCCACCTTTAATGTGACCTATAAACTGTACAACTCAATTGAAAAACAAACTGAAATATTGTAGGTAGAGGGAAGAAAAAAAAATAAAAAAATAATAATATGTTTGCATAAGTATGCACACCCTTAAACTAATACTTTGTTGAAGCACCTTTTGATTTTTTTACAGCACTCAGTCTTTTTGGGTATGAGTCTACCAGCATGGCACATTTTGACTTGGCAAGATTTGCCCACTCTTCTTTGCAAAAACACTCCAAATCTGTCAGATTGAGAGGGCATCTCCTGTGCACAGCCCTCTTCAGATCACCCCACAGATGTTCAATCGGATTCAGGTCTGAGCTCTGGCTGGGCCATTCCAAAACTTTAATCTTCTTCTGGTGAAGCCATTCCTTTGTTGATTTGGATGTATGCTTCGGGTCGTTGTCATGCTGAAAGATGAAGTTCCTCTTCATGTTCAGCTTTCTAGCAGAAGTCTGAAGGTTTTGTGCCAATATTGACTGGTATTTGGTACTGTTCATAATTCACTCTATCTTAACTAAGGCCCAAGTTCCAGCTGAAGAAAAACAGCTCCAAAGCATGATGCTGTCACCACCATGTTTCATTGTGGGTATGGTGTTCTTTTGGTGATGTGCAGTGTTGTTTTTGCGCCAAACTTATCTTTTGGAATTATGGCCAAAAAGTTCAACCTTGGTTTCATCAGACCATATCATGTGTTTTTGCAAAATGTAGCCTGGCTTGGATGTTTTTCCTTCGTAAGAAAAAGTTTTCGTCTTGCCACTCTACCCCATAGCCCAGATATATGAAGAATACGGGAGATTGTTGTCACATGTACCACACAGCCAGTACTTGCCACATATTCCTGCAGCTCCTTTAATGTTGCTGTAGGCCTCTTGGTAGCCTCCCAGACCACACCATCAATTTTGGAGGGAGCTCCAGTTCTGGAACACAAATCTTCACTGTGTTCCATGGTATATCTAATGCCTTGGAAATTCTTTTGTACCCTTCCCCTGACTGATACCTTTTAACAATGAGATCCCTCTGATGCTTTGCAAGCTCTCTGTGGACCATGGCTTTTGCTGTGGAATGCGACTAAGAAAATTTCAGGAAAGACCAACTAGAGCACTTGAACTTTATTTGGGGTTAATCAGAGACACTTTAAATGATGGCAGGTGTATGCTGACTCCTATTTAACACGATTTGGAATGTGATTGCTTAATTCTAAACATAGCTACATCACCAGTTATAGGAGGGTGTGCAGACTCATGCAACCATATTATTTTTATTTTTTATTTTTCTTCCCTCCACCTAAAAGATTTCAGTTTGTTTTTCAATTGAGTCGTACAGTTTATAGGTCACATTAAAGGTGGAAAAAGTTCTGAAATGATTTATCTTTGTCTAATTTTTTTACAGCACAGAAACCTGACATTTTAACAGGGGTGTGTAGACTTTTTATATCCACTGTATATTGACGTAAATGTGTATATAGTATGTGTATATATGTTTCCTTCACTATGTTTTGTTTATTCCCTATATATGTTTTTACATGATGATGTCAGCTGCTGTTTCCACTCTCTCTGCATCTGCTGTTTTTATTCAAACTGAGGGCTCCATCTCATGTTAGTATTGCTTCAGACTTGATAAAGAGAGGTTGAGCCTTTTGAAAGTTCAACATTATAAAAAAAACTTTTGTCCAATACAAAAGGTATCATATTATGTTGCATTACTCATTATTAATATATATATGGTTCATGTTTTGAATGATCTCCTCATAAGAAGAGATAGGGGACCATGTCATATTTTTTTTAATATTTTTTTATTTTTTTCAACAAAGTAATACAAACACTACAAAAAATACATTCACATCAGTCTATTGTATGACAAAGGAAAAACTATAGAAAAGAGAGAAAAGTAAAATAACCAACTCTTCCTTCTCTCTCCACATTTCTTGTATCTTTGTATAGTTTAACAGAAGGCTATAACCATGCTTTATTCGTTATTATACTTCTCTGAAAAAGATACTATTTATTAGCTTCTTTGTAAGCTTAAATGCCGTAAAACATTCATTATCTTGTCAACTTTGTCTAACTTCTTTTTCCCACTCTTTAATTTTTTCTGTTTTCCCTAATTCAAACTTAGTTCTCAAGATGTTATAGCATTTCAAGATTAAATAGTTTTCATTATCTTGAAGACATAAGATTTCAAATTGTGTTATATTTCTGAACTCTGTCAGCTTATAATCTAAATTTGTTAGTGCCAGTATGATGGTATTATATTCATTACTTAATTCTTTAAATGCTTTGAGAGCTCTACTGTTGTATAAAACTGATAAGATCTTTATATACACTTCTACAAATTTAAATTTTGAGGGAGATGTAATGCTCTACCTATCATATCTATTGGTATAACTGGTGATGGAAATTGCAACAGAAACCATTTCAGGAAAGACCAACTAGAGCAGCTGAACTTTATTTGGGGTTAATCAGAGGCACTTTAAATGATGGCAGGTGTATGCTGACTCCTATTTAACACGATTTGGAATGTTATTGCTTAATTCTAAACATAGCTACATCACCAGTTATAGGAGGGTGTGCAGACTTATGCAACCACATTATTTTGGACTAGAACATTGTTTTAATGAATTATATTGATTTCTACATTGCTGGATTGCGAGTCAGACCGCTAAATTTACTTCTCAATATTAATTAATTTGCAGTCTCTGAGTGAAGTTTAACTGTAAACTCCATGTTTTACTAATGACATGATGATGGTCTCATTTACTACTGATTGTGTCTAAGAAGTAAATTACGGGCTTGCTTAAATATTGTCAGTTCATATGATTACGCCCACTGAAATCAGACTTAAAAAGGTAGGATTTACGAGTTTATGTTTGTGGTCTGAATTTGAGAGCTGGAGTCAATAGAATACATAGAAACAAAACAAAAAAAAAAAAAACACCCGCGGCTTAATAGAATATGGCCCCATCAGCCAAATTATATTCAAAGCCAGTTACTCCAACTTGAAGCTTGCAACAGCTGTGGATTTGAAATTTGGCCGAGTTACTGAGCTATAAATTAGAACGGGCTGCGAGCTACGAGCTAGAGACACAAACCCGTAAACCATTCATTGGCCGTCGAATTTGCAAGCTTGAACGTAATAAATTAGTCAGACCCATAGTTACGGGTTTAGATGGAGCCAATTACGTCACTGAAAAAGGGGAGGTTGGATTTCAAAGTCTTATTTTCCTGTTATAATGCAATATTAATAAAGCCGTAAATATGATATTCTATCACAAGCGAGTTACAGTATATGTCGTAACACATTGATTGCCGGCATCGATATAACACAAAAATTATACATGAAATAAAGTATTTTTCTGGGTTGATTTGCGGGCTTGACAATGTTGTGCTATTAATTCTAAGACCTAACATCCCTTTCCATATTAATATTAGTACAGTAGTGTGTTTTTATTTGCATTTTAGTATTGAAATTTACCCCCCTTGCGAGTCCTCTCCAGCACTCGTTGGGCTTTGATCTACATTTGCGTGTTAGGGGTTTGCTAGCAGGGGGACTTTGTTGCAATTTAATAGCTAAATTGGAAACGTAGTGGTTATGGGCTTGACAGATCGAAGGATTTACGGCCACAAAGTTCAAATTTGCTCAACCCGTAGGCTTTTTTCTCAGCAAACCCGCAGACCGGCAGCGGCCTGCTTTATGGGGCTAATTTAATAGCAGTAAGTATAAAGAGCTATGTTGCAAGCTACCTTTTAACACGTAGCCTGAATTTAATCAGGCTTCATGTCAGCTACGAAAAGCATAATCTTATGTGAATAGTTCCCTATATTGATATCTTCTATCTTACTTGAGCTCCTAATTGCTTCCTCTAAAGTATCAATCAAAAGTGTGAAAACTAATGGAGAAAGAGGCCATCCCTGCCGAGTGCCATAGCATTTTTCTTACCTGAATCCCATACCTGTAAGATATGGCGGTGAATATGTGTATAAGCCGAGGCCTTAAATGCCTGTGATCCGAATTTACTCAATCCAATTTTTTTAAACGTCGTGTCCAAATAGTCCAAGCTGACTTGATTGAAAGCTTTCTCTGCATTTAATTAGAAAGCTATAAAGGGTACTTTTCTTGAACTAGAATATGCTATTAAATCAATTAATCTTCTTGTGTTGTCTGGCCCTTTCCTATTACTCATGAATCCCGTTTGTTCTAAGGCTATAAGATTTGCTAGTATTTTTACATTCTTTAAGATCTTTAACTTGTTTTGGAATTGTAATTATTGCAGCTTCCAACATTTCTGTTGGAGCACTACTCTTGTTTTTGATTTTATTAAGAGCCTCTTTCAATTATTTTACTAGTACAGTCATAACTGTTTTATAGTAATATTTTACAAAGCCATTTCGGCCAGGAGCTGTATAAATCTCAGATTTGAGATAGCTATTTATACTTCCTAAATGGTAAACTACTTGTATAAATTCTCAAGATCTTGTAAAGTTACCCTAGAAAGTATAATCTGGTCTAAAACCCTATTATTTCTTTTTTAGAGAGTTTTATCAGTTTTCCATCCTCCTCAAGATTATAAAGCATTTTATAGTGGATATGAAATACTTTCCCTATTTACACAGGACTGATTTGAATCTTACCATTTTCTGTTTAATTTTTTTTCACTTCTTTTCTTTTTAATTTGAGCTTGAATTATGCATATTACTTTTGTATTAGCTATGTTTTGTTTACATTTCTTGGTTTTCTCTGCTCTACTCAACTTAATATATAATTATCGAAGAGTTAATCCTTCCTGTTTTTTTCCATTTTCTGACCATGCTATTAATAAGCCTCATGCCATGTAAATTCCTTAATGTAGTACTTTATTCTACTGTTTATCTAAAAAAGAATGTAACAATTTCTTCTTTAAGCAAATCTATATATTGTCAAGGATCAAATAAAGAAATATTCATCTTCATGTTTCTTTGTCAAATTTTTGCCAGTTTGTATGTATATTTTTATCATAGCATGTTTAGATCAATCAATTAGTGTATACCTATGTCATCCCCACCTATCTTCTGCAGAGTCATTGGGTCTTTCAAAAAATAATCCAGTCTAGTATGGACTCCATGGGCCATATTCAATTAAGGTTTCGGGAGATTCGGTAGCAAGGAAGTGAGGTCGCAGGCTAATTTGCTATTCAATTGGCGTCTTTGTGCGGGCTCTGAATGGCTTCCGAGTTACGGTCTTGAAAAAATTGAGATGGTTAAATTAGTAACTTATAGCCTCCCGAAGCATTTGATCTTTCATTTTCACAAGGCTAAAATTGCAAATTGCTATTCAATTGCTTAACTTCCCCAAGTTCGCAAATGTTTTCACACCCGTAAATGGCAAAAGAAGGAGAAACTCCAAAGAGTGCTAGAGAGGACCCGCAAGGTTGTTTAAACACCTATTTGTAGTACTGTAAATGCAAATAAAAAAACATTACTGCACTGTAAATAACGGGAAAGAAATGAAAGACATTCAAATTATTGCACAACAGTCTCAAGCTCGCAAATCGGCAAGAAACTACATTTATTTTTATGTTTCATTTCGGAATTAAATCGATCTTGTGTATGAGTTAATACATATTAGGCCACCCACATGGACTAGAACAGTATTGGCATTCATTTTCATAATTCTTTATTTTCATAATGTCATGTGAAAAGCTCTCTAAGCATCATATTAAACAAACTTAAGTAGATTATCATGAACAAGTTTGGCCTTTCTAACTACTTGTGTATCTGTTGATGGTTTTATATTTGATTGTCTATCTAAATATGGATCTAGACACATATCAATGTCACCACGTATAATAAAGGAGCACATGCTGATCTTGTTTATGCATTTCAATATATCATTGAAAAATCTATTCTGTCTCATATTAGAGTCATATACAAGTTTACTTTTCAATGTTTATATGTTTACTAGCGACTTGCCCGTCAAAAAATTTACGGTCAATAAAATTGTAAGGCTGGGAATGCTGTTTGGCATGCAATGTAATATTTTTGGTCATCTGCGGACCTTCGTGCTCAATGCAAGGCCCGTGCTGAGTGGCTTCGGGCGCTCATCGCAAGACTCACAATGAGCACATTCATTTTTTTCAAACTGCTACATTCGCATTGTGAATGGTGTAATTGAGATTTCTGTTGATGTGTAGTTCCGCGGGTCGTAGGGGTGAGTGCCTACAGTGCTCATCTCCACCAGCACAAGGAGCGCCTTTGGTGCTCCTTGCCAGTAACTGCAGCCCACACTTTGCGAGGGCTGCAGTTGCAGCGTGCACGCTACGCGAGCCCGCAAGCATTAGCAACAACCTGTATTGCTAGCAACTATATATGTGATATGTGTGTCTATTTCTTTAAATTCCTCTAGATAGTCTGTACTCCTATTACATGAAAAGATTCTATTCAAATATTCATGGCCAGCAATTTGTCAGGATATTAACTTCCAATAATAGATCTAAAATCATGGTTCAGGAAAAGACACAGTGCAGAAAAAGCCCTGGTTCATGTTCTTAATGATCTCCTGATAGCAAAAGATAGAGTCCTAATTCTGCTTGACCTCTCTGCAGCATTTCACACAGTCGACCACAGAATATCAATAAAGAGGCTGAAGAACAACTGTGGACCATATCATTTAAATATTTTTACCACTGGCAGGTCACAGGGGTATCTTTTGGTGCATACCCATCTAACCCCATGCTCCGACATGTGGAGTTCCAGAAGGCTCTAATTAATCTCCATTGCTGTTTGCTATATATATGCTACCACTTGGAGAGATCATCAGAAGACATGGTCTCACCTACCTTTGTTATGCTGATGACAAACAGCTTTATATGTTTGACCCAGTTGCAGAATATCCATCATTTGCTCCTAATTGATGTCCTGAAGTGTTCCAATATTGGATGAGTAGTATCTGGCTGAGGCTGAATGCAAGAAAAACACTGAAGTACTTATGTTGGGTCCGCATTGGATGACAGCAGTAGTGAGCTTTAAGCTTAGGGGTTTCCAGCTGTTAATATCTGAACAACTGCACAAACCTGGGGTTGTTATAGATTGTGGTCTGACACTATATATATTTCAAGCTTGGCCTGTTGACATATGAAGCTCTACACAATGAAGGTCCCACCTTTCTGAAGAAGCTCCTCACGCCTTATATTCCACCTCATGCTCTGAGATCTGCAGTTGAAAAATGTATTAACCATGCCAAGCATCTTTACACAAACTTCAGGGTCCCAACTTTTTACATATGCAGCACCAAGATTCTGGAACTCTCTATCATACTCAATCAGAGAGGCCCGTACTGGATATATTTTTTGAATAAAAATGGAATTCTGGGTTATCCTGGATAACTAAAGAAGATGCATTGATCTAGGGAGGAATCCGATTGCTAGTGTCTGGGTTTAGGAAGTATTTTTTTCCCTCTATGAGATAAATAGCAGTGTTTCAACAGGGTTTTATCTGTTTGCCTTCCTCTGGATCAATAATCGATTAACGATTAACAATTAACCCACATATTAAAAAATATATAAAAAAAGTTAAATTTGATCAACCATGACTTTTCTTGGCACTTAATTCAATACTCTTAAAGCTATGTTGAACCTTCCCTGCAAAAAAAATCTTCATTATTTCTAAAATAGCAAGCCTTGGTGAAGACTTTTTTATTAGTCAGAAACTGCATCAGTCAGAGTCAATTAGGTCTTCTGACCTTTACCATCCCTCTTGTAAGATGAGTCAGGTGCGATCTTTGTAACAACAGATTATATCTTTATGTCAGTTTAGCACAGCTCCGGAGTCCCTAGGCTATCCGCGCGAGGTCTAGGCGTCTGCGTGGGACGTCATGAAGTAGCCACGCGGTATAGAACGTGCAACCCAAAGCACGTTTCTGAATATTTCATCAGGAACCCCATATTAAATTATACTGGATTACCTCACTATATCCTCAAGCAAGCACTGGCACTTCATTTATATTGTATCCACTACTATATTAATTTATTATATCAATTTATTCTATTGATACTGGCACTCAGCACTTTAGAATATTATATTTATATGAAGGTGCAATATTTACAAGTGATATCACATTCATTAACATTTGTAGCACCAGTCACTTTATGTATATGGAATACACATTAAGCAAACATATAGGCCTTTGCATTTCAGGACCTATGTTTCTGCTATTTATTAGTATTCCACCATTTATTTGCACTTTATAATCACCAAGCTCCTTATATAGGAGGATCAAGTGTTTATTCCCAGTTTACAATTTTTCCTATTAAATTAGGAAGTCCATACCATTTCATATTTCAGATCTCATTATACATTGGATCTCGTCAGTATTTCAGGATTTTAACAATTATTTTAATATTTATAATTAAACGTTAAGTTTTAATTCAATTTTTGCTGTTCTATATTGTTATTAGGGCAGAGGGTGTGCACTTTTATACAAAAGGATACTTTTTCTTTCCTTATTCAGCTATTTAAGTTATTCATATCCTCAAGGAGCACCCCTTGTTTATTTCCCAGATGTTTTCTTCCACCTAGAGCCACCCATTTCCTCTGTATATATCAATGTGTTTTAGGGTATAGAAATTATATTGAGACAATAAAAATATTTTGAGGGTAGTATCATTTTATGGGTGATTAGAAGTCATTTCCAATAGCCAACCATGAAACACAGTTCGCTCCCATTCCCTGTGCTAGGTTCCTGTCCTTATTCAAACTTGTGGTAAGTAGTGATGTCGCGAACATAACATTTTCGGTTCGCGAACCGCGAATGCGAATATTAATCAAAATGTTCGTGAACGGGCGAACCGGGCGAACCGCCATAGACTTCAATGGGCAGGCGAATTTCAAAACCCACAGGGACTCTTTCTGGCCAAAATAGTGATTGGAAAGTTGTAACACCTGGACTGTAGCATGCCGGAGGGGGATCCATGACAAAACTCCCACGGAAAATTACATAGTTGATGCAGAGTCTGGTTTTAAGCCATAAAGGGCATAAATCACCTAACATTCCTAAATTGTTTGGAATAACATGCTTTAAAACATCAGGTATGATGTTGTATCAATCAGATAGTGTAAGGGTTACACCCGCTAGACAGTAACAGACCAATCTCCCCGTTTAATGCACCGCAAACAACCGCAAACAGTCCCTTTACACAACCGCAAACTCCCTATTTGCACAAGGTTGGATACCAAGCTAGGCATGTCCCGTTCCTTGTCCTCACTGATGTCATTGAAGGTATCTTCCTCCACCCAGTCACCAAGGGTCCCCGAAAGGTGACAACAAGCCCCCTGGGACGCCTGCTGTGTTTGGTCTTCCACCTCCTCAAAGCCACCTTCCTCCTCTGACTCCTCTTCTTCAGACTCCTCTCTCTACGTTGCCGGTCTCTCTGTGTTATTATAAGGTGTGTACTGTTAAGTAGTACTATTCCTATCGGTTTAATCCCTGTTACGTCCACTATTAGGGGACGTGTATATGGCATTGATTTTTGGAACAGGGAGATGGAAAAAGATGCTTAGTCGGACCTCCTACTTCGAATTTGGGGCACTGCACGTGCAATGTAATGTGCCACCAGATTTGAGTGTCACTGTGCACTGGCAAAAGTTGGCAGAGTAGGCGCTGTAGGCCTCACACACACGCCTGTAGGCAGGCAACTGATATTCAATCGATTACAGTAAAAAAAGTGTTGTTTTATTTCACTGAGCACAATATAAGCTGTGAGCCTGACACAGGCAGGCAACTGAAATTAGATTACAGGAAAAAAATGGTTGTTTTCAATATGGTACACCACCAGGTATGAGTAGTGAAAATAAGCACAATATAAGCTGTTAGGTGTTAGCCTGTCACACACACACATGCTGGCAAGCAGGCATATGCAATTAGATTACACCGAAAAAATATCTAAAATAAAATAAATGATGTTCTTGCCCTAAAAAGGGCTTTTTGGGTTGCTGTCCTTGCAGCAGATATAAGATTAGTCCTTCAGGTCTGTAGTGGAAGCTAAATACACAGCCTGGCTATCTATTTCCCTATTAAATCTCCAGCAGCTACACTATCTGTCCTCTCACAACGAATGCAGCTTCAGAATGATTCTAAAATGTATGCTGTCCTTCAGATGGAAGGCTCTGAAAGGGAGTGTATGATGCTGATTGGCTGGAATGTGTCTGCTGACTGTGAGGTGCAGGGTCAAAGTTTCCTCAATGATAAAGAATAGGGGCCGAACCTCAAAGCGCATGTGTCCGCCGTCCGCTGCGAGCGCGAAAGAGCCAAAATCGCCGCGAATAGTCAGCGGGCAAACTGTCCGCGACATCTCTAGTGGTAAGGGGTAAATCCTGCTCCATAGACTTGCATGGGAGATCTGCAGACCTGATTAATTAATGTTACCTAGGCAGTCAGACAGCAATTGAAACACTTTGTTTCACTAGACAAGTGCCAAGTGGTCTCAAGTGCTCTGCCAGTGAAAATCCTATAATTGCTTGTCTAATGGTTACCGGCAATTTAGGAAATGCTTGACCCTAGTCATTGTTCCTGTCCTCCCATTCAATCTAATAGGGAGGCTGAATAGTTAGAAATGTTGCGTAAGTCTTGGTTGTACACTAAAAGTGAAGACAACCAAGAGCCTTTTCAATTCCCCTAAGCCTACTCTCCTCAGACTCAATAAATGTACTGCTACCCGGGAGGAGGAACCAAGTAAATTAGCCTAAAAATTGGCAACTTGAGCTAGCTTTCAACTAAGCCGAAATGTGTGAGGGGATATGGAACGTATACAACTTGTGGGTAGGATAGGTCTAGCAACCTTGTCAAGCCCAGCGAAGAGCGGTTGTGATATGCTGATTGATGGAAATACCAAGTATAGGAGCAGGGTATATGCTACGGGCTTTCCGGCCAAGAGCCAGGCACCAGGATATCTGCAGCCCCTGGCCAGGTGCTACCTTATCTCCCCATCAAATTGTATAACTTATTGCATGTCTGGGTTCCTTAGAGAGTTTGAGGGCTGTCGCCTTCAGGGGTGTTGGTTGTCTGGGTACCACTCCACTGGAGCAAGGGATATCGGATGTCCTGGGGACCGATCAGTTGTGAGTGCCCAGGTGAACATGTCACACCTTTAGCTGGCCTATGTATTAAACATAACCTATAACATATGTTATAAATATATGATTAATTAACCAATTTTGGAGCTGTAATGAAGAGGCTAATATGCTTGAATGTCTTGCTTGTTATCTGTCATTAGGAACAAAGGAAAGATAACGTTCTCGGATGACACCCTGCTGGTGATCAAACAACAAATGGTCAGTACTAAAAGTCTCAAGGATGAATTTGCATCATGAACATAAAGCATGGGAATCACCCAGAGGCAAGAGGTCGAGCAAAGGTGAAATGAAGAATCATATCTAGGGGTCATTCACTGATGAAAGATTTGAATGGCTGGGACAAACTTCAAGGTATGGCTATGATGTGTATAACTGGGCCAAATGGACTTGCTGTGTAGTAGAATTATATTGAGGAAAGGTACAGAAAGAGGTAGGTGGAAAACTCTACACTTGCATACACACACTCAGACATTAGAATTATATAAATAGATTATAGAAATAGAGCCTTGTTTAATCACCACTACCTGTTGTATGTTAATAAACCCTTTAACATTTTCCAGTGTATTTGGAGTTTATTATAGCAGTCAGATGTAAGTTAACTGGTCAGGATATATAGTTAGAATTCCAGTATAAAGGACTATATTTAACAACATACCATACACATGAAGAAAAACATTTCAAAGTGGAAAACGATAAAGTCCTTGGGAGTCATTTGGGAATATTGTGACCACTGTCGGACGAGGTATTGGGCAAGTTCATGTTTTTAATAGTCATTCCACAGAAACCAGAACAGCGATTATAGGGTCCAATTTAATTCTAAGGCCATAATTACCTTCATACTGACCATTTGTCTGTGGGTTAGACATTTGTTACAGTTGTATTTAATTGACTCAAGCCTGCAAGTACACTCTCACAGCCCCAACATGCAAACCATGAACCCGTACGTAGCATTTCAGGGCATGATCATGATCAATTAAGCAAGCCCTTAAGTTACATTTTAGACAGAGCCAATAGTAAACGAGACCGTCATCATGACATCAGTAAAACATGTAGTTTAAACTACAATCAATTAGGGTTTAGAAGTCCTTTTTGAAATCAGACTCGCAATCCAGCAATATAGAGACCAATAAAAATCAATAAAGCAACTGGTCTTGTACAGGCGGGTTCCATGACATGTATTAACTAGAGATGTCGTGGACAGTTCGCCCGCGGACTACTCGCGGTGATTTTGGCATGTTCGCATTCGCAACGGACGGCGAACACATGCGCTTTTGGGTTCGCCCCCTATTCTTTATCATTGAGGAAACTTTGACCCTGCACCTCACATTCCAGCCAATCAGCAGCATACACTCCCTTCCAGGGCCTTCCATCTGAAGGACAGCATACATTTTAGAATCATTCTGAAGCTGCATTCGTTGTGAGAGGACAGATAGTGTAGCTGCTGGAGATTTAATAGGGAAATAGATAGCCAGGCTGTGTATTTAGCTTCCACTACAGACCTGAAGGTATCATCTGATATCTGCTGCAAGGACAGCAACCCAAAAAGCCCTAGAACATCATTTATTTTATTTTATAATTTTTTTCTGTGTAATATAATTGCATATGCCTGCCTGCCAGAGTGTGTGTGTGATAGGCTAACACCTAACAGCTTATATTGTGCTCAGTGAAATAAAACAACACTTTTTTGACTGTAATCGATCGAATAGCAATTGCCTGCCTACAGGCATGTGTGTGAAGCCTATTGCATCTACTCTGCCAACTTTTGCCAGTGCACAGTGACACTCATATCTGGTGGCACCTTAGATTTCATGCGCAGTGCCCCAAATTTGAAGTAGGAGGTCCAACCAATCATCTTTTTCCATCTCCCTGTTCCAAAAATCAATGCTATATACACGTCCCTTAATAGTGGACGTAACAGGGATTAAACCGATAGGAATAGTACTACTTAACAGTACACACCTTATAATAACGCAGACAGAGGCAACACAGAGAGAGGAGTCTGAAGAAGAGGAGTCAGAGGAGGAAGGTGGCTTTGAGGAGGTGGAAGACCAAACACAGCAGGCATCCCAGGGAGCTTGTTGTCACCTTTCGGGGACCCTTGGTGGCTGGGTGGAGGAAGAGACCTTCAATGACATCAGTGAGGACAAGGAACGGGACATGGCTAGCTTGGTATTTAACCTTGTGCAAATAGGGCGTTTGCTGTAGTACAAAGGGACTGTTTGCGGTTGTTTGCAGTGCATTAAACGGGGAGATTGGTCTGTTACTGTCTAGCGGGTGTAACAGCATACCTGATGTTTTAAAGCATGTTATTCCAAACAATTTAGGAATGTTAGGTGATTTATGCCCTTTATGGCTTAAAACCAGACTCTGCATCAACTATGTAATTTTCTGTGGGAGTTTTGCCATGGACCCCCCTCCGGCATGCCACAGTCCAGGTGTTAATCCCCTTGAAACAACTTTCCCATCACTATTGTGGCCAGAAAGAGTCCCTGTGGGTTTTGAAATTCGCCTGCCCATTGAAGTCTATGACGGTTCGCCGGGTTTGCCTGTTCGCGAACATTTGATTGAAGTTCACGTCCGATGTTCGCGACATCACTAGTATTAACCCATTGTATTATAACATGGAAGTAAAGCATAAAACAATATTTGTTTTGCAGATTTGCAAGCTTGAGACTGTTGTGCAATTCATTCTAATGTCTATCATTTCCATTCCCAGTATTTTTAAGTACAGTATTGTGTTATTATTTGCTTTTGCAGTGTTACAGTGTTTAACTCACTTGCGAGTGCTCTTTAGTACTCGTATATTTTTTATATACATATGCCATTCATGGGTTTGAAGGCAATTACTGACTTGTTTAATTGTTGTAATTGAATTTGGATTTTGCGTCCTTAGCACTGTTAACATTTATGGACTTGAAACATCAAAGGAGGTGATAGAACTGAGTTAAGCCTTTGACAACCGCAGTGATTTTGAGCCTGTAACTCACAATTGGAATGCGAGTATCTAAAGGTAGCCAATCAGTAACATTTACACGCTCCATTACGGGCTTATGTAATTGTGATTTGGACAGTTACATAGGGGCCACAGTCTTTTTATAGTCACTTGGATGGTCATTAGAACAACCCGGGAGAAAAGAAATCCTGGAAGTTTTTTATGTAATTTGTCTGGTGAACCCCAACTTGACATAGGGTCCCAAATGTCTTAAAAGTTGCATTCTCTTCTTCCTCAGTTAGCCATTAAAGTTATCACTTTTACACGCTGTGTCTTGCTATTGCAGAAGTGTCTGTGCTTTCACCCAATTCTATACTTACTTAAAGTGATCAGAGTGAACGGCACATATGGTCATATAGAACAAATGTATTTCAACACAAGTAGAAACTGTATTAACACCTGGAATTTGATTATTACACAATTTTTTTAGCGTTAAAAAATGTTAAAATAGCTCTTAATACAAGGTCAGTGATAAGATAACCCCCATGACTCCACACATGCTCTGTGCATGAAATAATTTAGATGGCAGAATTTGGATTGGTAAAGGGTATAAATACACAAGTTTTCTTTACAAAAATCATTTCTTGAACAACTTTCTACCATGAAGCTCTTTCTCCTCTGTGTGCTCCTTGGAGCAGCTGGTAAGTTTTTATTTTAGATACAGTTACTATTATCCATCTGTAAATGCGACTTTGGCTCTTATACATTTGATGTATAGCTGTTTGTAGCATTTTTCATTTACTTTTATTGTTTCCAAACAATTTTTCCATAATCCATAACTCTTTCTATAACGAAGAAAAAAACTGTTTAATTGGCAATTCTATGGCAAGTAATAGCTATTCCTACTGCAAAAGGCTAAATCCTCTAGGAAGCCTTGTGAACTTACACAAATAGATTAGTAATGTGTAGTCATATTAAAGATTGGCTGATTGTTTAACATTAAAAACAAAATCTTAAAAAAAATGAGTTTTGACAGGCGCTGATAGTTTTATGACACTGACAGAACGATGAGGTAAAACCATACATACTCAAAATGTTAATGGCTAAATGTGTCTATATCGTGCTTTCCTAATGTTAATCAATTAATGTAGATGTTTTACCTGGTATGGAAGAAATTGCTAGTTGTCAAGTCCCCTGTGCCACATCCCTTTTTTTAAAAGAAAGTCTATTCACAACAGTTTTCTGAATTCAGTTAAAAACTTTTTTTTAAACTGTAATAATCGTGGATGTTTGAAAAGGCTGCAAACACACAGGTTGAACGTAACAAAACGTAATAAAACATCAAAGATTAGATGAACAAACTGTGCATATATTGCTTGCAGATGTATTTTGAAGATACATTTGAGACAGTCGAATAGATACATAAGTGTCAGTATACATTTGTTGAATTCTTGCCATCATTATCAGTTTCTGAGATGTTTGTTATTTTATTTAATAGAATATCCAAACACTATTTTTATGCAACTTGCAAACTGTTACAAATAATGCATAAAATGTTTAAGACTAAAATTACTAAACTATTATCTTCCTTCAGCTGCATTTGATGATGATGATAAGATCGTTGGAGGTTACACCTGTGCAAGGAGCGCTGTCCCATACCTGGTGTCCCTGAACTCCGGTTACCATTTCTGTGGAGGTTCCCTCATTAACAACCTGTGGGTTGTGTCTGCTGCTCACTGCTACAAATCGTAAGTAATATGGATTATTAAAATGTATTTAAAGACCTACTGCAATTCTCATGAACGATAAATAGGGCATTCATCATTATTAAACTTATTAAGTACCTTTCAAATATATTTTTCCTTTATACAATGCTCTTTTCTGATTTCCTTACTTGTAATTCTTGCAGGAGCATCCAAGTCAGACTGGGAGAACACAACATCGTTGTGAGTGAGGGCACAGAGCAGTTCATCAGCTCTTCCAGGGTCATCAGACATTCTGGCTACAACTCCAGGACCCTGGACAATGACATCATGCTCATCAAACTGTCCTCTGCAGCCACTCTGAATTCCTATGTCCAGGCTGTGGCTCTGCCCTCTGGATGTGCCGCCGCTGGCACCAGCTGTCTGATCTCTGGATGGGGCAACACCCTCAGCAGTGGCAGTAAGTCAAGAGGAAAATATAAGCACATATTCTATATTCATTATTTTTATTGTCTTAAGACAAGTGAACTTGTTTGTAGACTTTCCTACTTAAACAGTTCCCTAACCATAATCTTATGTGGAAACATTTTTAAAAAAACCATCATTTAATTATTGAAAAGATATCGTTTTTTAGACAACCACAAGTCATCATTCTCCTTGAAGTCGTCCAATATTATTTTCTGTGTAAAAACATACATATTTATTACAAAATAAACAAACCTCAATAATTTTGATTTTTGCAAATTGCATTGCATTAAAATAATCATGAAGTAATTTTGTTTACAGGCAATTACCCAGATATCCAGCAGTGTCTGAATGCCCCCATCCTGACTAGTGCCCAGTGCAGCAGTGCCTACCCAGGAGAGATCACCGCCAACATGATCTGTGTTGGTTACATTGAAGGTGGCAAGGATTCCTGCCAGGTAATACACAATGTTTTTTCCTGCATTGAGATCTTCTAGGCAAAAAGGGTAACTTTGTATGGTTCCGTAATATATGGTATCTAAAGACAGAAGTCATTTAAAAATGTTCTCCAGGTGAAGTTTGTTGCATAAAATTATATGACAGTGACCCACCCATCTTAAACTATTTTGATCTCTTCCAATTCACATATAATATAGTCCTTAGTCAAGTTCTCCTTGAGCAATGCTGGTACTTACTTTCTTCTAACAATTTCTCCTCCTTCAGGGTGACTCCGGTGGACCTGTTGTGTGTAACGGACAGCTCCAGGGTGTGGTCTCATGGGGTTATGGATGTGCACTCAGGAACTATCCTGGTGTCTACACCAAAGTCTGCAACTACGTCTCCTGGATCCAGAACACCATCGCTGCCAACTAAATCTGTTCATAAAATGTGTGTTTTAGTTATTTTATTCTCTTTTTTGAAATATCTCTCTGTTATTTCTGGTTGACTCCAATCAGAGCCTTCTTTTAAAAACTGTGAAAATAAATGACTGAAATATACAATCTGGTGTATGACCCATAACTATATCTCATGTATATATATATATATATATATATATATATATATATATATATAGATATATATATATATATATATATATATATATATACATATATATATATATATATATATATATATATATATATATATATATATATTGAGTCCTCTTTACTGGTAAAATGATGAAATGCACTATATGGGAGGTTAGCCATTCTGGACTTAAAAAACAGAATTAAAGAGAGAGAAATGTGAGCTGAAAATGTACACTCATTCCTTTGCATGATTGCTCATATAGACAAAACTCATTCATATATACACATATTCAAATATAAAATATAACCTTTCCTGTAATTTTTTTTAAAAGGTAATAATAAAAATATTAAATAAACCGAATATAAAATGTAAAAGAAAATTGAAATCCAAATGCTCTTCTCTGTACTGGAAATATACATATAAAAGGTATCCACATAGTATAAGCTAAAATGGGCAAACCACTTGGCCTTAGTTACATTTAAAAAATATCCACTTTGAACCATGTATTGGATTAATCTCCAAAGGTATTTTTACCTCGTAAAGGAATTTACATTAGAAATAATAAATCTATATATATACAGTACAGTATCTGCTGTGAACATACTAATGATTGTTCATAAATATCAGTTATGAGACTGATAAAAGTTATGTGTCGGTTAAACATCATAATAAGCAGAAAGATGGCTGGCTGTTAAAATGTACACAAGCCAATGTAGTTTTTATGTAGTAAGAGATTATTAGTGCACAAAGTGAATTTAAAAAGGCAAATGAATGAAAATGAGAAAAAAATGTTTGTTTCGTTTATTGGAAATCAATTAGTATATCACTTCCAAAGTAGTCGAATATAAGGTAAGTCATTTGTATCAACTATGTAAAGTATTGCAATGTGGCATTTCTAAAAACTATGAACCTCATTAAATTAAAGCTAAGTAAATTAGGTTTGTACTTAAAGTCATATCTAAGTTTCCTGGATTATGAATGCTGCAGCTTTTGTTAGTTGACACCCCTGAAAATCCCTGCTAACAATAGCATAACATTCATAATTTGTTTTGGCCAACCAGGAGAAAGCAGAGATTAGCTGAAACATTTGTATTAAACTCTGGTTTTCCTGTGTTGCAAAGCCATCTGGGATATGTAGTCTCTCTCTCTCACTCCTTGTCCTGATTGTCCTGATTGCTGTGATTCTATCCAGCAGCAGTTACGTCCTGTGGTCTGTACCAGAAAGGACAAACTCTGTATCTGGCTGCTTCTCCTCTGTGTACTTAGTTATGTAAGCTTCCTGTGGGTGTGCAAAGCTGGATTTTACTTTCCTGCATATAACTTTGTAAAGACACTCAACTTATCTATTTAACACAAATTGTTCTGATAATCACTGCCTGTTTCTTACCAAACATTGGAAACCCAGGAAAATGATATATACTTTTAATTTCGGGTGCAGGAGCTATTTTCAGAAATGTTAGCCACATATTCAATACTCCTAAGCTGTAATAGTACAGATTCCACCCGCAATTTGTAAACCTCTGCCTTGCCAGTAAAGCACAAGGCATGTGATTGCTTAAAATGCAGAGATTGAGCAACATTATGTTGCTCAACCTCCACATTCACCATTTACAATTCCCAGGGATTCCCTCCATCCATGCTTGCAGGGACGAGAATCCTTGGTGATCCCCTTCCCTGCTCAATGTTAATCACCCCCTTCCCCGTTCACACCTGATCCCCCATTTACATAACAATGGGGTTCCATTACTTGATTGTACTTTTTTGAATGGAAGTCTGTTCCCTTTTTTGTAATTAAATGTATATAGTAATGATGGTAGGTCAAAGAAGGATAAACATTTAACACAAAAAATACTTTATTTTACTAACAATCAGGTAGAATTGTCCAATAAACTGTAGGTTGTTAGTCACAGCTATGTACAGTGCCTTGCAAAAGTATTTACCCCCTAGGCATTTTTCGTGTTTTGTTGCCCTTTACAACCTGGAATTAACATGGATTGTTGGAGGATTTGCATCATTTAATTTACAGAACATGCCCACAAATTTGAAGATGTTTTTTTTTATTGTGAAGCAAACAACAAATAGGACAAAATAACAGAAAAAGTCAATGTGCATAACTATTCACCCCCCCTAAAGTCAATACTTTGTAGAGCCACCTTTTGCCGCAATCACAGCTCCAAGTCGATTTGGATAAGTCTCTATGAGCTTGCCACATCTTACCACTGGGATTTTTGCCCATTCCTTCTTGCAAAACTGCTCCAGCTCCTTCAAGTTGAATGGTTTGTGCTTGTGAACAGCAAACTTTAAGTCTGACCACAGATTTTCTGTTAGATTGAGGTCTGGGCTTTTACTAAGCCATTCCAATACTTACATGTTACCCCTTAAACCACTCAAGTGTTGCTTTAGCAGTGTGTTTGGGGTCATTGTCCTGCTTGAAGGTGAACCTCCATCCTAGCCTCAAATCACGCATAGGGTGGTACAGGTTTTGCCCAAGAATATCCCTGAATTTAGCACCATCCATCTTTCCCTCAACTCTGACCAGTTTCCCAGCATGATGCTGCCACCGGAGCACCTTCCTCCATACATTTTGGGATTCTCCCACATGCCTTTTCGCAAACTCAAAACGTGCCATATTGATTTTTTGCTGAAAGTAATGGCTTTCTTCTGGCCACTCTGCCATAAAGCCCAACTCTATGGAGCGTATAGCTTATTGTCATCCTATGTACAGATACTCCAGTCTTTGCTGCGGAACTCTGCAGCTCCTCCAGGGTTACCTTAGGTCTCTGTGCTGCCTCTCTGATTAATTCCCTCCTTGCCCGGTCCGTGAGTTTTGGTGGGCGTCCGTCTCTTGGCAGGTTTGCTGTTGTGTCATGCTCTTTCCATTTGGTTATGATAGATTTAATGTTGCTCCTGGGGATCATCAAAGATTTGGATAGTTTTTTATAACCACAAGAGCTTTTTATGAGCTTCATAACAAAAGGGGTGAATACATACGCACATACAAATTTTCTCTTTTCTATTTCAAAAAAATAGTTTTATGTATATATTTTTCTCATTTCACTTTGCCAACTTAGACTATTGTTTTCTGATCCATCAAATAGAATTCAGATTAACAAAACATTGAACTTAAGGCTGTAATGTAACACATAAGGTAAAAAGTCAAGGGGGTGAATACTTTTGCAAGGCAGCTTGATACAACAATTTTACTTTTTTATGAATAAAAGTTACTACATTAGATTGAAACATTCATATATATAAATATCTGTGTAATTAGATGTATATTATAGACACTAAACACACAGCGCACATTGTTATCTATTACAGATTTGTGGTGTTTATAGTTGTTTGTTTATTATTTACAATGCCCAAACCTATTACAAATCACATATGGACACCTTAATATTCTTATGAAATGGAAGGAGCTAATATGTTTCATTTTCCTCTAAGTATATATTAGATAAAGAAGTACGGCCCTTGAAGAAGCCCATGTGAAACAAGCCCGTTGGCCAATTCCCGACAGTGTCCCTCTTTGATGACGTCCCATGGCAGGCTTTGCGGAGAGCCAATACTCCGGACTTGCGATCTGAAGTGCTAGTATGTATCTTTATTAGTCTCTGCTTCTAGCTATCACCACACTTTATTGGATGAATGTACTTAAGTTGATATACATATGAGCAAACTATTTATATTCTGCTATAATAAAACACTGTTGACAGCGATAAATATGTATGATTGATTTAAGATTTGACCATAAGGTGATACATTGAATTATCATTGCCAAATTATGACCTATTTTATGACACATGCCAGCCAGATAAGAGTGTATAATCTATTTATTTACTACAACAATATATTAAAATACAGTCCAATAATCTATTGATTGAAAGAATCATCTTTGAAATTTGTTAAATGTAGTATAAAGTAACAACCTATATAATTTCCTAGTGGTTAACACTAAATAATGTAAATGGGTAAAGTTTTAATAGGGAAATTAGGGAAATCAAGAAAAATCCAGGAAAAAAACGCCAATAATATATTAAAAAGAGAAAGTGTGTCATTCCTAAAATTATTTTCAATAAATGTCAAAAAGTGTCACTGTCCACACAATATTCTGGGATATAAAAGGTGACAAATTTGACTTGACGGATAAATATAATAAATTGAAAAGGTTAGACCTATGATTTATATGGTAGTAGTATCAGTAGTATCTTTGATACATTTTATGCATTCCTCATATGCAAAATATTTGCTAATCATAGGTATGCAATAGATCAATTTTATTATAGTATATAGGAATGTAACACACTTATAAAAACTGTGCACTAAATGCAAAAATAGTTAAAAACATAAAGACACAAAAACAGGGAAAGCAATAGTGCATATAGATATGCTGTACTGGAACATATACAAGGGAGAAAAAATGTTATATATATATTTATCTCTGCAAAATACATGTATGGCACTTTTAACATCATTAAACCATAACCCAATGTTTGGATTTACTATTTAAGTGCAAAGAAACAGAGACACAGAGCATCACTTATATCCCTTGCTGGCATGCAATATTCCTAAGTACTTGCGTTTAGTATAAAGAGAGAATCTCTGCTGATACAGCTCACATATGCTTAGATTAGATGCACCATCCTTCCTCTACTCCCGACGGTCCGTTTCGCCCCTGTATTGGGCTTCCTCATGGGCTAGGGAATGAAGAAATGTATGGCCTATTTAAGGCCTGAGCACTTCCGGTCTCTCTTCCTGGTATGCGCGTCACGTGCATCACGTGACGTGCGTTAGCGTGTGACTTCATCGCGTCTTTTGAATAAAATAAAAAAAAAACGTTATTTACAAACGGAGTGGACAACTGGTTATGTATAGGAAATAGGATTCCCTGAACTTACTCCTGTCTCTCTGTCCCTCCTTCCTGTCTGTCTCTCTGTCCCTCCTTCACGTCTCTCTTTCCCTCCCTCCTGTCTCTCTGTCCCTCCTTCCTGTCTGTCTTTCTCTATGTCCCTCCTTCCTGTCTGTCTCTCTGTCTTTCCTGTCTCTCTCTCTCTTTGTCCCTCCTATCTCTTTCTCTCTGTCCCCCATGTCTCTCTCTCACTCTGTGTCCCATCTATCTCTATCCCTCCTGTATCTCTCTCTCTCACTCTGTGTCCCATCTATCTCTATCCCTCCTGTCTCTCTCTGTCCATCTTGTCTCTCTCTCTCTCCCTGTCCCTCCTGTCTCTCTCTGTCAATCCTGTCTCTCTCTCTGTCCCTCCTGTTCCTCTCTTTGTCCCTCCTGCCCCTCTCTCTGTCCCTGCTGTATCTCTCTCTGTCCCTGCTGTCTCTCTCTGTCCCTTATGTCTCTTTCTGTCCCTCCTGTCCCTCTCTCTATCCCTCTATCTGTCCCTGCTGTCTCTCTATTTGTCCCTCTTGCCTCTCTCTCTGTGTCCCCCTGTCTCTCTCTGTGTGCCTCCTGTCTCTCTCTCTCTCTCTCTCTGTGTCCCTCCTGTCTTTCTCTGTGTCTCTCCTGTCTCTCTCTCTCATGTCTCTCTTTCTCCTTCTGTGTCCCTCCAGTTTCTCTCTCTCTGTGTCCCTCCTGTCTCTCTCTCTCTGTCTGTGTCCCTCCTGTCTCTCTCTCTGTGTCCCTACACTCTCTCTGTGTCCCTCCTGTCTCTCTCTGTGTCCCACCTGTCTCTCTCGCTCTGTCTGTGTCCCTCCTGTCTCTCTCTGTGTCCCTCCTCTCTCTCTCTGTCTCTCTCTCTCTGTCCCTCCTGTCTCTCTCTATGTCTCCTCTGTCTCTTTCATGTCTCTCTCTGTCTGTCTGTGTCTCTCCTGTCTCTCTCTGTGTCCGTCCTGTCTCTCTATGTCCCTCCTGTCTCTCTCTCTATTTTTCCCCCCTGTCTCTCTTTCTCTTTGTGTCCCTCCTGTCTCTCTCTCTGTCTGTGTCCCTCCTGTCTCTCTCTGTGTCCCTCCTGACTCTCTCTGTGCCCCTCCTGTCTCTCTCTATCTGTGTCTCTCCTGTGTCTCTATCTGTGTCCTTCCTTTCTCTCTCTCTGTGTCCCTCTTGTCTCTCTTTCCCTCCAGGCTGTCTCTCTCACCTCAGTCCCCAGCATGTCCGCCGGTCCATCCCCAGGGAGGAGTTGAGAGCAGCCGGGGGAGGAGATGAGAGCAGCCGGGGGGAGTAGTTGAGAGCTGCCGAGGGAGGAGTTAAGAGCAGCAGGCGAGGAGTTAAGAGCAGCAGGGCAAGGAGTTAAGAGCAGGGGAGGAGTTAAGAGCGGTGGGGTTGGACTTAAGAGCGGCGAGCGGGCGGCAGGATTTGTGCGGGGCAAAGTCCTGCGGGCATGGGTTTTGGCCCGGGCAGGACTACAACAACTCATCGGGCCCCCCCTTTCTCTCTCTGTCCCTCCAGGCTCTCTCTCTTTCCCCTGGCTTTCTCTGTCTCACACCTCAGTCCCCATCATGTGTCACAGTGCCTCCCCAGGCTCTCTCGGTGCAGGATGGGACTGTGCATGGTGTCATACAGTTCTATTCAACACACAGTGTGTTTTCAGATATTAAGGAGTAATCAGAAATCGATGAGCAGAATCTGTGACACAGAAAGAGGAGGTTGAGGAACATGCCTTCATGGTCATGATATTGGTCTATTAAGACCTACACAGACCAGAACAAGATATCAGAACTCTATTTGGATTGACTGCAACACCTCATCTCAACGGTAATCCACATTAAACATCAATTGCAGAAATATTCAACACAAGCATAGGTGTACACACTCTGTAGCCAGCAGATAGTATTTCCACATTAATACAATATAATATTCATTGTGGAGTGTGGATGAGGAGGACTTGGGGCAGTGATTCTCAATCCTCTCCTCAGGAGACATCAGACAGGCTATGATTTATGTGAAACCTGCCTCTCTCTGTGTGCCTCCTGTCTCTCTCTCTCTCTCTGTGTCCCTCCTGTCTCTCTCTGTGTCTCTCCTGTCTCTCTCTCTCATGTCTCTCTTTCTCCTTCTGTGTCCCTCCAGTTTCTCTCTCTCTGTGTCCCTCCTGTCTCTCTCTCTCTGTCTGTGTCCCTCCTGTCTCTCTCTCTGTGTCCCTACACTCTCTTTGTGTCCCTCCTGTCTCTCTCTGTGTCCCACCTGTCTCTCTCGCTCTGTCTGTGTCCCTCCTGTCTCTCTCTGTGTCCCTCCTCTCTCTCTCTGTCTCTCTCTCTCTGTCCCTCCTGTCTCTCTCTGTGTCTCCTCTGTCTCTTTCATGTCTCTCTCTGTCTGTCTGTGTCTCTCCTGTCTCTCTCTGTGTCCGTCCTGTCTCTCTATGTCCCTCCTGTCTCTCTCTCTATTTTTCCCCCCTGTCTCTCTTTCTCTTTGTGTCCCTCCTGTCTCTCTCTCTGTCTGTGTCCCTCCTGTCTCTCTCTGTGCCCCTCCTGTCTCTCTCTATCTGTGTCTCTCCTGTGTCTCTATCTGTGTCCTTCCTTTCTCTCTCTCTGTGTCCCTCTTGTCTCTCTTTCCCTCCAGGCTGTCTCTCTCACCTCAGTCCCCAGCATGTCCGCCGGTCCATCCCCAGGGAGGAGTTGAGAGCAGCCGGGGGAGGAGATGAGAGCAGCCGGGGGGAGTAGTTGAGAGCTGCCGAGGGAGGAGTTAAGAGCAGCAGGCGAGGAGTTAAAAGCAGCAGGGCAAGGAGTTAAGAGCAGGGGAGGAGTTAAGAGCGGTGGGGTTGGACTTAAGAGCGGCGAGCGGGCGGCAGGATTTGTGCGGGGCAAAGTCCTGCGGGCATGGGTTTTGGCCCGGGCAGGACTACAACAACTCATCGGGCCCCCCCTTTCTCTCTCTGTCCCTCCAGGCTCTCTCTCTTTCCCCTGGCTTTCTCTGTCTCACACCTCAGTCCCCATCATGTGTCACAGTGCCTCCCCAGGCTCTCTCGGTGCAGGATGGGACTGTGCATGGTGTCATACAGTTCTATTCAACACACAGTGTGTTTTCAGATATTAAGGAGTAATCAGAAATCGATGAGCAGAATCTGTGACACAGAAAGAGGAGGTTGAGGAACATGCCTTCATGGTCATGATATTGGTCTATTAAGACCTACACAGACCAGAACAAGATATCAGAACTCTATTTGGATTGACTGCAACACCTCATCTCAACGGTAATCCACATTAAACATCAATTGCAGAAATATTCAACACAAGCATAGGTGTACACACTCTGTAGCCAGCAGATAGTATTTCCACATTAATACAATATAATATTCATTGTGGAGTGTGGATGAGGAGGACTTGGGGCAGTGATTCTCAATCCTCTCCTCAGGAGACATCAGACAGGCTATGATTTATGTGAAACCAAAAAAGAGGCAACTAGTATTAAACAGGTGGCGGAGCCTCATATTGCTTCACATGTGTATTCACACAGTGATTCATCTGGATCATGGTCTGTGTGGTGGGTCCTGGGGAGAGGTTTGACAACCACTGACCTGGGGGATGTTCTCACCTACTTCCTCTTTCTGAGCACTGGGCCCACACCTTCTGTGCCAGGGCACTTCCTTCATCTACCACGGTCAGGAGGTGTTTTATTGAGGGGTGCATCCCACTGGGGTGGTTGTGTAGCAGCTGTCATTGTCGGTAAGGGGTGAAATGCGTAGACTGCAGCCTCTGTTTGCTGGAGAGGATTGACATGGGCTTCCATCAATCTGGGCTTGTCTGTCCCTATGAGCCATTTGCTGATACCTCTCCATCCGAAGATTACGTCTCCTCACCTCAGCATACATTGATCTCTTGCTTTTAACCTGCTCGGTACCAATATCATTCTGCTTCTGTAGCTAAGTTGTCAGCAGTTGCACTAATATATTGTTGCAATCATCAGACATGCAGATGTGCTGAAAGATGTCCCTCAAGGAGCTTTGTACGTGCCTGTGAGTTCCATCTTCAGACAAAGTTGGACTGTGGATGTGCTGTGGTGAGGCCAGAGGTGTTGAACATTGTGATGGTGTTCCCCATAGGGATGCTGTTGCCAATGGAGATGATGTTGCCAATGGAGATTCTGTTGCCAAAGGAGATGCTGTTGCCAATAGGGATGGTGTTGGCCCAGTCTGTTTGGGCAACAACTGCTGGGAGAACAACTGTTGGGGCAACAACTGCTGGGACAACAACTGTTGGGCAACAACTGCTGGGACAACATCTGTTGTGGGCCGGTCAGGAGTGGAAGAGAATTGGGGTCCAGCAAATACATCAATTGCATGTCACTCAGGTGGCAGTAGTGGGCCTGTTGAGAGTGGTCCCCAGGACCTCAATATCCCTGAAGGTGGTTGATGGTTCAATGCCATTTCATTTGTTTGAAAGGTCTGGCAACGTGCCTGTGATGCTTGTGAGGTCCCAGGGGTGTTACCCACAAGGGTCTTGCTGGTAATGGGCCAGTGTCCTGCTATTGTCGAGGCCCTCTACTTCCTCCACCACCACTTGCATTGGTAATTGTGGTTCCTCCTCCTGTGGATCCACCCCCTGGATCTCTGCAGCCGGAGTACGCCCACAGCTTTGGCGCCTCCCAGTCATTCTGATTGGGTGATGCTGTGTGTGACAGACAGGCTCATTGCTTCAGATCGAGCAAAGGCAGCATTGTGCCCTGATCTGTAGTACAAAGTCAAGTCAACAGCAGGGGGAGATGTGATAAGGGGATAAGTCAGTGTGTTTAACTGCTTGCCAAAGGATTCATTAGTTAAAGTGACAGCAGCAGATATAAACAAAATAAAAGAACATGATATCAATTATTTTTTATTTTTATATTATTTAAATTAAACAATTAAGCTAGTGATGGGAGATTAAGTCAGGAGTTGCAGTGGTGACCTGAATTGTCTGTAGTATCCACCAGAGAGTGAGCGGTAACAGGCCGGTGGAGGAAGTGGTGAGCTCCACAGCACTACGAGCACTACCAGACTGCTCGCTGATGGCATCCTAAACGCGTATAGCTGTAACCTGCAGTCACCGGCAGAGAGTGATTGGGGACCTGGGGGCTAAAGGTAGATGCCTTGTGAGAGCTTGTGCAGAGCATAGAAGTACAGATGCGGATCAGAAAGACATTGCTTGTGAAAGGTTTTCCCGGCGAGGAAAAATACCAAGCTGAATAACGTCAGCACGCCTCTATGCTGCCCAAGATTCAGGGCTTGGTGTGACCTGCAAGGTGAAGCCTTCTCTGTGCTGCTTATAGCGGAGGTGGGTGAAAAAACCCTTTCCCACTTAGCTACATACTCAAACTCCAGGGAGGCAAGAGAAGTGTTATTCTACAATAATTATGCAAAGTTACTCAAGATCCAGATGATACTAAAGCAAGCAACATGGGCCCCTGGATTTTAAGTGCTACCCTTTTGCTTATATGGCTTATATGTTTTTCATGGTTTCATTTGTATTTGTTGGATTGTCAACTGCAAAATTTCTACTAACCATGTTTAAGAGCTGTGACATTATAACAGACACTGAATTAGTCATTTAATAGGTAGAGTAACTTAACACCAGTCTCTGTAATGGTTCAATTGTTTAACTGTTGCACTACAATGAAATTAGCATTCAGGATTACTAACTAATGTATTCATCCTGTGAAAAGGAAATCTGAATGAAGCAGTACAACCCATCTAATTCTCACATCAAAGTTATAGGAACTACATTTTGGAAATATACACCAATATTTCACTTGAGGACTTAATCTGTCCCAGTATGGACAGAAGACTGGGTCAATTTTCTGAATATAATGTCTGACATTTATATTGATTTCATTATATGAATTTATAAAAAGAAGTTGAACTCATTGTCATCTCCTAATACAAATGTACAGTCAATGATACAAACTGGTTAAAATGGCAGCCATTTGAGTAGTAGACAGTGTGATAATCTTTATGAATCTTTATGTTGGCCATTGCCTGTTACATTTTGTGTATTCCTGTAAATTTTTACACTCACAGGGATTTCTTACAAGTTGGTATTTCTCTGTGAATATGTTTTCAAACCTACTCAGATTTTCTGGATCCTTTGAATTAGGGAAACCGACTAACTAATTAAAACACAGCTATGGTGACAATAAATGTATTGAGATTTGGTGAAAATCTTATTAACATCAGTACAGACCCCATTGAATCTTTCAGGTTTGGATCTGGAAACTATTTTTCTTTTTCTCCTTTTATAAAGCTAAAGATGATCCAAGAAGTTGTAGTCATTACATGTTAAAGAACCAGATTTAACTCTGGTTGGATGTTAAAATCAATGAAAAAATAACGGTCTGTTTAATTTTGAAGGTTGATTAAGTGAAACCTTCAAACTACAGATGGAATACATTCATATCTCTACTAAATTGTAACAACATAAAAACTAGAGAGTATTATCGTGGCTGGAAGTAAGAGGATATTCCTTTGCCGAGGTGACAGATTACACCTAAGTCAAAAGAGAATATGTCTATTAGAACTAGAATAAATGGTAAAAAAACAACAAAGCGCAAAATTCCTCTAATTTGTGTCCATCTAAAAATAAAGAACAAGAGCAAGAAACATCAATGGTAGAATCTGCGTAAAGGAATAAGTCTACGGACTCTAACTTCATTCAACAATGAGCTTGAAGAATCATCAGAGGACAGGCTCATTACCTCTAAAATGAAAGCATTACTTCATGCGTTTCAAAGCAACTTTTGTCAGAAATCAAGACACAGATTTTAGACAATGCGAAAGCAATTGAGGAAGGGAACATCAGAACGTCAGACCTGGAAAGCAAATTTGACAAATTGGTCAAAGACCATAATGTTTTACTCACACACACACACACAACCAAGCAAGAAAGTAAAATATTGGATTTGAATTCCAAAATTTCTAATTTGGAAGACAGGTCTAGACGGTGTAACCTCAGAATCACTGATCATATCACTTACGAGATACCTATATATTTAGACAATAAAATCCCTAAGGATGTTATTATCAAACTAAATGTTTTATCAAAGCAAGAAGCCATGTCCAAGGTGAATTCCAAAATAAAGTTGCTTGCAGAGCCATATGGAAACGTCAAAATATTTAGGGATTTATCACCTACAACTTTATCAAGCAGGAGAGAATTTGCGGTTATTACGCAAGCCTTACGGAAGGAGGGACATATTTACAGATGGATTCCCTAAGGGGACTTGCAATTCTTAAAGATTCCAGATGGCATAAAATTAGCTCCATAAAACAAGGAGAGGAACTCCTGTGCACATGGAGCATTACATCAGAGAATTTCTCAGAAACTCCTCCAACTTTAGTCCTGACATCTCAAGAATGGCAACACAAATGATAAAGGAACTGACGTTTGATTAGACTTGTATATGCTTTATCAAACAGTCATAAGAACATGAAGAAAATTCCTAGGCCAACCTACTTGTTTCATCATAATGACTAGACGCCACTTAATTATAATATGGATATGAGTGGTGATGGTGTTTTATTTTGTTGGGTTATATAATTGGGTAATAGAGTTAAGATTATGGATAAATAATCACAATATAGATGGTCCCACACTAAGATATACATTAAACAAGATAGTCTTAGCTCTTAAAATAATAACTATTATAGGACTATGGTTAGTAGAACTGTAATAGGGGGAAGTGCGACATCAAAGGTTATGTTAACTAAAATTTGTTTAAATTCCTATCTAAAAGGAGGACATATATTTAATAATCACTGGATAGAATCACTGTATTTTTGTAAATTAAAATTCTAAATTTGCACAATTTTAATTAGCACCCTTCTATACGGTAGCTGTAAACCCTTTAGAAAGGGCAATTATAAATAGAGTAATTTAGAATTTAGTTTATTTTAGTTTATTTCACGAAATGGTGGAAATTATTCTTTCACTAGTGATGTGGTTCAGGATGAAAATGTGAAGAAATCACTTTTAAAAGTAAAGAAATTCAGTAATTAAGTAGATTTAAGAGGGACAATGTTATTGTATTTAGGTGTTTTTTTTTTGTATGTTGGTCGAAATTTAAATATGATTATGCCATATGGAAATAATGTAAGCTTCTATTTAAGTTGCGTCTTAACAAACCACTTTTTCCACCAAATAGTCCTAGCATTTCTAAACATTGGCTTAATGGCCTGTATTTGTTCATTACTAATTCCAACTAAAGTAATGACAAGTGAGTATGTAAGTTTGAATGTTTGTATGTATGTGTTCAAATTTCTGGCTATGTCGGTAGTATATTTTATATACTATTTGATAAGAGACGGATGCCCAAGAAGTTAATAATTAATTTCATTAGAGCATAATTGTAATTCTTAGTAATGTCAATTATATTTTTTAGTTTTAATGTAAGAGGCTTAAATTCCCCCTCCAAGAGGATTTCATCGATGAGGTTAATTAAGCAACACAATGCAGATGTGATTCTCCTTCAAGAGATTCATTGGGACAAAAAACGTACATCAATATTTAATCAAAAACTTTATGAGTATAATTATAACTCAACTTATAAAAATAATTCCAGGGGGGTCTCATTCCATTTTAATAAAAAACTGAAAGTGAAAGAAGTTTTAGTAGAAATTGACCCTAATGGGAGATTTATTGTATGTATAGGGGAAATTAAGGATCAAAAAATTACATTGATGAATCTATACTCCCCCAATGAAAGACAACTTTTCTTAATTAAAAAAATGTTCAGTAAAATAAATAAATTTGGTCAGGGTATAATAATTGTTGCCGGGACTATAATTTGATGGTAGAGATGTCGCGGACAGTTCGCCCGCGGACTATTCGCGGCGATTTTGGCATGTTCGCGTTCGCATCGGACGGCGAACGCATGCGCTTTTGGGTTTGCCCCCTATACTTTATCATTGAGGAAACTTTGACCCTGCACCTCACAGTCAGCAGACACATTCCAGCCAATCAGCAGCATACACTCCCTTCCAGGGCCTTCCATCTGAAGGACAGCATACATTTTAGAATAATTCTGAAGCTGCATTCGTTGTGAGAGGACAGATAGTGTAGCTGCTGGAGATTTAATAGGGAAATAGATAGCCAGGCTGTGTATTTAGCTTCCACTACAATTAATCTAATTTCAGTTGCCTGCCTGTGTCAGGCTCAGAGCTTATATTGTGCTCAGTAAAATAAAACAACACTTTTTTGACTGTAATAGCTTGAATAGCAATTGCCTGCCTACAGGCGTGTGTGTGATGCCTATTGCATCTACTCTGCCAACTTTTGCCAGTGCACAGTGACACTCATATCTGGTGCAACCGTAGTGTACAGTGACATAAAACAACACTTTTTTGACTGTAATAGATTGATTAGCAATTGCCTGCCTACAGGCGTGTGTGAGAAGCCTATTGCATCTACTCTGCCAACTTTTGCCAGTGCACAGTGACACTCATATCTGGTGCAACCGTAGTGTACAGTGACATAAAACAACACTTTTTTGACTGTAATTGATTGAATATCAGTTGCCTGCCTACAGGCATGTGTGTGAAGCCTATTACCTCTACTCTGCCAACTTTTGCCAGTGCACAGTGACACTCACATCTGGTGGCACCTTAGAGTGCACGCGCAGTGCCCCAAATTTGAAGTAGGTCCGACCAAGCATCTTTTTCCATCTCCCTGTTCCAAAAATCAATGCCATATACACGTCCCCTAATAGTGGACGTAACAGGGATGAAACCGATAGGAATAGTACTACTTAACAGTACACACCTTATAATAACGCAGACAGAGGCAACGCAGAGAGTCTAAAGAAGAGGAGTCAGAGGAGGAAGGTCACTTTGAGGAGGTGGAAGACCAAACACAGCAGGCGTCCCAGGGGGCTTGTTGTCACCTTTCGGGGATCCTTGGTGGCTGGGTGGAGGAAGAGACCTTCAATGACATCAGTGAGGACAAGGAACAGGACATGGCTAGCTTGGTATCCAACCTTGTGCAAATGGGGAGTTTGCGGTTGTGCAAAGGGACTGTTTGCGGTTGTTTGCGGTGCATTAAACAGGGAGATTGGTCTGTTACTGTGAAGCGGGTGTAACCCTTACACTACCTGATCGATACAACATCATACCTCCTTCTCACTTGATTTCTAAGTTCTTCAACATCTTGAGGTTGGGCTTAGAAAAAGACATCTGATTTTGGTATGGTAATATCAAAGGAAAACTGGTTAAATTCTCTTAAACTTACCAATAGAATAATTAAAAATGCTTTCCAGAAGGAAATCCTGTTTCAGCTAATCAACAGATGGTATATAGCCCGGTTAAAGTTTATCAGATTTCGCATAATATTGATGATAAGCAATACTGGAGAGACTGTGGGTCAATTGGTAATCAAGGGCATGAATGGTGGGACTGCTCCTCTCCAAATGCTCAGAGTGGTCTTTTCCATAATTTCAGCCAAGTCTAATAAAGATGAAATAGCATTTATGACCCAGATGTTTATAATCCTGAAAATGTGGATAAATGCTAATTGGAAATCCATCAATATTCCAACTGCTGAAAACATAGTTTTCAACATGAACCGATGTCGGGAATTAGAAAGGAATTTTTTGAATGTGGGAGAAACCCTTCAGATCACCAGGAAATGGTTAAAATGGGATAATAGACAGCAAAGCTTGCAATAATATTCCTTTTTTGGTAAGGCACACGTCTCAAGACAAAAATTGTTATACCGAAAATCCAGTAGTTTGGATGAATGTGTATAGTATCTATGTCTAGTTGGCTATAATTTTCACATCAGATCTTGTAAACTAAGGGCCCTATTAAATTCGAGCTGCGGATGAATTCGTATCTCGCAAAGGCCCATCGTAAGTCGATTTACGATATCCGAGTCGACTTGCGATTGACTTGCGATTGACTTGCGTAATTTCGGACTACTTTGCCGAGATTTGCCTCCGATAAGCGCTACGTAGTAAGTAGCGGACAAGAATTCCTTGCGTAGACGCTCGTATCTCGCAAATTCGCTAAGTGCACAAAAAACCCACGTAAAATGGTTTACGCATTACGTACAGACAACTTAAAAATCTAAAAGTGAGTTTAACAGAGGAAAAGCATGGAAGGCCATTACAATTGATTTAACCATCCCCTCCCCCCACCAAAGCCAAGGCATTATACAACCAATTAGTTGTTACATTTTGAATGAAAAGCCATGCTGCAGCTTACATAAACCAAAATTAAAGACACACTACCTGATTACATAAAAACACTAAAACATCAAGAAAATGCAATATTAACCCTGTTATTTTGTATACATGTTGCTCATCACATCTACATTTGGGAACACAAATATGGGGCACATGGAGAATGTGAATATGTCCTGTTCAGTCTTTCGGTCGGGTCCCACTCTGACCCTCTGTCACTGCTTTCTTACAAGGTTCCTATGCCGGTGAGACCGGAGTGGGTTGTCAGTTCCTTCCCCAGTGGTTTGGGATTTGGCCCTGCATTCAGCTTTCCCTCTCACCCCCACAATGACCCTTAATGAGATAGCTCACAGCTTCATTGAAATACACAATACCTCTTGTTTGGTCTTTCGGTCGGGTCCCACTCTGACCCTCTGGCACTGCTTTCTTACAAGGTTCCTATGCCGGTGAGACCGGAGTGGGTTGTCAGTTCCTTCCCCAGTGGTTTGGGATTTGGCCCTGCATTCAGCTTTCCCTCTCACCCCCACAATGACCCTTAATGAGATAGCTCACAGCTTCATTGAAATACACAATACCTCTTGTTTGGTCTTTCGGTCGGGTCCCACTCTGACCCTCTGGCACTGCTTTCTTACAAGGTTCCTATGCCGGTGAGACCGGAGTGGGTTGTCAGTTGTGCTGTCACTCTCCCACCCACAAGCGCAGCAAACACACACCGAAGGTTTGCAGAGGCACAATGAGCACCAGCCAACTCACCTCCATCAGGGGTAATCGCCACTTCTCTTATACAAGGAAGTCCCACGACATTGCTGGTGGCCATGTGCCAAGATGAGCATTCATTCCCATTTGGTGACCTCCCATTATGTTCTGCTATTCATCAATTTACATTAGTTTCGATTGCTAAGTGATGTTGGGGAAGTGCGTGTGAGAGCAGAATTGACGGACAAATCAATAATCACTGGAGAAGGAACTGACAACCCACTGCAGTATCACCTATCATTATCCTTTTAGGCCCACAGGGGAATGTTCCTACTCCCCAGTCCCGCTAATTGTACTTGGCCTGTGCATTAACCCTTTATTATGCCTAGATTGTAGATCAATTAGATGCATTATATGATATCTAATGCTATTAGAACTATTATTCCTCTTAGTATGTATGGATCTATTGCAGGTTAACTAGTGCTCATTAGTTTACAGCTATAGTAATGTGACACTAATGTGATGCATGTGGATGTCCCCTAACCCCAACCATTGAAAACACACCGACATGGTGAGAACAGGATAACACAGCTTTATTTTTGGACACAGACCACAATCAGCAGTGGTCAAGACTGTGTATTCACAGAACGGTATAACAAAACTTTATTTTTGGACACAGACCACAATCAGCAGTGGTCAAGACTGTGCATTCACAGAACGGTATAACAAAAATTTATTTTTGGACACAGACCACAATCAGCAGTGGTCAAGACTGTGCATTAATATCATGGGTGTGGTGTGGGCGGGTCCCGAGAGAGCAAGGGGCTAAATAAAAAAAAGGGCATACCTACAGGGGTCAATCTAATAGTCTAGAATAAGCATGATGCATAGCACCTACCAGGGTCACATGCTGCAACCGGAACCAGAAATCTCTCCATTTTACTGAAGAAACCATTAGAGTGCACGGCACTTACAACTTGTCTGGATCTGTTCAATTGAACAAATGATTCAACCTCTGGACTGTGTAATCCAATCCAGTTTCACACATACAGTGTGGTTTGTGAAATTGCCCACAAAAATGAATGGTCAACAAAAAACAAAAAAGGCGGAGGAGGCTAAAAAAAATAATGACAATGCATGTACAGTAAAGTGCTAAATACTGTACCAATATACCAGCTCACCTGATTCCCATCTGCAAGCATTACTAACTATTAGCTACAGTAGGTCTCTGGATAATGAGTAATATGGGCAAATACCCATTAATATGGACAGGACACAAAGGCCAGCAGCCACATTCACTGTTTCTTACATCAGACCCAAGGATCTGTTCTCAGACCGATATTGAGGTCAGGATCACATGCTTTATTAGTGCATATATTAATGCTGGCTGTCATTAACATGCCATTGTGAGACTTTGCAAGTCCACCGCCATAGCGGTATTAGTCTACATTTCAGCTAACAACAATCATGTCTGAGATATCTGGCAATATGATAGCTTTAAGATTGTGGGAGCTACATGTTAAGGAGGGGGCTGTCATTGGAGTAATGTCTACCTGAGAGGCACTTGTAAAACCTTACGCCTCATATAATTCCTCCACTATGCTTGCAGATGCAGGAGATGCCTTCATGGGCCTGAATTGTACCTAAAAGAAAACAAATGGAAAGAAAAACAAAGAGAAAACATAAAATCTAAGGGCCTAAAAAAAAAGGGGACTGCAGCATCCCTTCCCAACAGCATTCCCCAGTGACCATCAATTGGTGGCATGTTCAACCGAACCCTACGTGTCCACAGAGAAGAGGATCATGGACCATGTGATAGGAGGTAGCCATCTGCATACAAAATGTCACCATCACATAGGCAAAGATCCAAAACTCTGTAGCCAGGCTAGATGAGGTCAGCATTGTGACCAATAGATTGTCACTGAGGAGTGCTGTTGAGAAGGCACAATTATGTCCACAGCCCCTAGGTCCTCCTCCGCCTGGGCACAGGACCTGCCTCCGGACGCCGTCTCCTTGGTGGTGGGGGAGCAGGAGGAGGTAGTGGCACCACGGGTGGTGGTGGCGGCGGAGGCATGGTGGAAGGAGAGGAGGGGCCAGGCTGCTGTTGGCTGGTGACCTGCCCCGTTCCCAGCAGCCTGACCAAATGCTGCTCCAGCCTACGATGATGGCTCCTCTCCTCCCTAAAGCGCCTGTCCAGGCTGCGCCTCATGCCAGAGATGTTGGCATCAATCCTATTCACGACGGCCAACAACTCCAGCAGCGCAGCCTCGGTCGTTGGTGGTGGGGGCTCGGGTCCTGCTGGCAGGGCCGGGTGGGAAGATGGCGGGGACAGAGTGGGGAGGATCTGGGACCCGGCTGGAGACAGGGTCTCGGATGTTGTTGTCCCCGGTGGCTCAGAGTGTGGGGAAGGAGGAGCTGTGGCATATTCCACTCCTTCTGAGGGCCTCGGCGAGATGGCAAGTCTTTGGAGGAGGGGGACAGTCGGGCTCTGGACAGGGGGGCTGTCAACGACCACGACCTCCCCCTCCGAAGAGCCAGGGCCCTCGGATGAGCCTGTAGCCTCCTCCCCCTGAGCGGTCTCCTGCGGGGCGGGGGCTGACGGCCCCGCTCGTGGCTCATCACTGGACCCAGACCTCCTACTGGATGCTGAAATAGAGAAAAGAAAGGTACATGTCATTAGTATGCTGATCAATACATTGATATGTTTTCACTCCTAACTATCTGACATCTAGGCCTGAACATGGATGATTCTCCTAATTGCAACTACCATTAGCTCTCATTTGCTAGATTGGATCTATTCTTTGGTTTCTTGTCTTGACCTCTCCTGGCTCCTAACACTGTCTGGATTTTGCCTGCGGTTTCACTCCTAACTATCTGACATCTAGGCCTGAACATGGATGATTCTCCTAATTGCAACTCCCATTAGCTCGCATTTGCTAGATTGGATCTATTCTTTGGTTTCTTGTCTTGACCTCTCCTGGCTCCTAACACTGTCAGGATTTTGCCTGCGGTTTCACTCCTAACTATCTGACATCTAGGCCTGAACATGGATGATTCTCCTAATTGCAACTCCCATTAGCTCTCATTTGCTAGATTGGATCTATTCTTTGGTTTCTTGTCTTGACCTCTCCTGGCTCCTAACACTGTCTGGATTTTGCCTGCGGTCTGTAACTGCATAGGCTGCATTGGGCGCACCAGTACATGGACTCTATTGCTTAATTACTCTTGGGGTGGCCAGGAATGACAGTGATTTGTCAGCTTCATGGATTTAATGATCCATCCATCCATCCCTTGTTTATTCCATGGAGCTGACATGTCAGTGTCCTTGTTGGTCACCATGTGTAGTGTGTGTGATGCACATGTGGTGGCATGTTGGTGTATGTGATATTCACCTGAACTGGAGGCTGGGTCGTGCTGGGCCACCGGGGATGAAGCTCCAGCTGCGGGCGATGGTCCTAGAAAGTCCCTTGCGATCCTCTCCCACTCCTTATAGGCGACACTGTGTCCCTCCGCTTCTCTGGCCATCTTCCTTTTCACCGTGGCCCTGATATCCACATATCTGTGCTTCAAGGACCTCAAGCCCCTAGGAACCGTGGACACCTCCTTCATCACTTCCACTACCTCCTTCCAAGCCTGAGCCTTAGGCCCAGGCTTCGCTTCCCTTGCCACAAGGATGACGGGCCGGTCACGGATCGCACCCAGGAGGACCATATTCTCCTGGGGCGTATAATTACGGGCCCTGCGCCTGCCCTTGCCAATAGCCCCTTGCTCTCTCGACTGTGCTGGGGACCCTGGCCTCCCTGCACTCTTCCTGAGGCCTGTCCCTTCCCCAAACTACCCCGCCCCCTGGGAACAGGCCCCTTCCCCTCTGTCCCTCCTCTCTTAGTGCCTCTGTCTCCCTCCTCCTCCTCCTCCTCCTCCTCCCCCCCCTCTGGGGACCACTCCTCCTCCTCCAGGGACACCTCCTCCTCTGGGGACACCTCCTCCTCTGGGGACACCTCCTCCACCCCCTCCGGGGACACCTCCTCCTCTGGGGACACCTCCTCCTCCGGGACACCTCCTCCACCTCTCCTCCACCCTCCACTACACTCTCCTCACTCTCCTCACTCTCCGCTCCTCTCCTCTCCTCCTCTCTCCACCTATCTCCTCCCTCCATGCTCAAATAATACAAAAATAAGGATAACTCAAAATAAGTGTAACTGTTATATATGTGATGGAAACAAAAGTGTATGTTCTATGTGTTTTTACTAACTGTTGGGGGATGCGGTGCAAAGGTTGGGGGGGGGGGGAGGTGTGTGTTGTGTGTCCTAACGCTATGTATGTCTCTATGTGTCTTTAATCTATGTGTCAGGCAAATATGTGTAATGTGTAAATATGTGTAACTCTTACGTGTAAATATGCTAGTAATAAAATACAAAAAAATCAAAAAGAGTGCGCCTACAAATCAAAAGAACGATAAAGAAATAAAAGTATTACTGGAATGTCTGTTGGAAAGAAAAGATGTGTGTGCTATGTGTATTTAATAAGTGGTGGGGGATGGGGTGTGTTGGGGGATGGGGTGTGGTGGGGGGAATGGGTGTGTGGGGTGTGTGTCCTAACTATATATATGTCTCTATGTGTGTTATTTAATCTATGTGTCTTGCAAATATGTGAAATCTGTAAATATGTGTAATGCTTAAATGGAAGGACTTATGAAATAGACAATGAAAAAAGAAAAAAATAACTAATCTCCCTCTCTCCAAAGTACTAATCTCAAAGACTCTCTCCCACCTGCTCCTGAAACTGCGTGCTAACTCCAATGGCTCTTACAACACAGTCAGCGCATGGGTTTGTATCACTCACATTTATAAGCTCATACTGTCAATCAAATTCTTAGCTCGTACGTGATTGGCTGAGAGGCGTGTCTCGCTAGGACGTCCCCTTATCAGCTTGCGAGCGCGCCAACAGACTCAGCCAATTACATACGCACTTATAGTGTCAGGCCGCCAAGTGCGTATGTAATTGGCTGAGAGTCCCAATACATACGCACTTGGCGTCCCGCGTTGGGCTTCTCAGCCAATTACATACGCACTTGGCGTCCCGCGTTGGGCTTCTCAGCCAATTACATACGCACTTGGCGTCCCGCGTTGGGACTCTCAGCCAATTACATACGCACTTGGCGTCCCGCGTTGGGACAGCCAATTACATGCGGCCAAGTGCGTATGTAATAGGTTGAGAGGCTTCTTGACCTAAAATCATCAGCTGGAATGCCATGTAAAGATCCACAGGTGACCAATGGCAAAGCAGAAATTAACGTGCCTAATACCAGATCATGCAATCAACAAGCTATATAACCCCATCCCCAACAAGTCATCAGCATGTCTGAAACAGCATGGATGATCATGTGAGAGGGATGAGGGCTAGGATGAGTGGGCGTATGAGGTTGAGACGCTTTTGTGCAGCTCAACTAGCACAGTATGAAGACCAGGAAGCAAGGTGTGTGATTGAGGGGGTGATGGGGAGTGGCAGAGAGGAATGTCTGGGAGTGAATGAGGGTGTGAGTGGTGATGTGATCCATGCTGGGGCAGAACCAAGCCAGGCACGGGAATTACCACAGGCCATGCCTAGTATCGTGGGGGTGGATCAGGGAGGAGAGAGAGCTCCAGTAGCACAGGGACAGATGGATATAGGGCCACCTGCACCCAGGGAGGCTGACAATGTTGTCGGTGATCAGCTGCTGGGGGGAGTACAGGATGTGTTGGCTCAGGCAGAAGGGGGGGAGCCTGACCAGGAGCCTGACCAGGAGCCTGACCAGGAGCCTGACCAGGAGCCTGTGAGGAGGCGGGCACCCAATGTGTACAGGGAGAGACTCACATTAGAGGGGTTAACTGATGGGGAGGTGTATGAGCGTTTTCGGCTGACCCGTGCCAGTCTTGGGGAGCTCTATGAGGTTCTCAGAGCGGACCTTGAGCCTCGCTCACGGGCAAATAGAGCCATCCCAGGAATGACACGGATGTTAGTTGCAATACACCTCCTTGCTTCTGGGAGCTTTCAGACCACCCTGAGCATAGCCGGAGGAATGTCTCAGCCAAGCCTCTCGAATTGTCTGAGTGCATTCCTCCGTGCTATTGGTCGTAGAGCTGCCAGATACATCAGTTACCCTAACACTGCTGAAGAGATCTCGAAGGTGAAGTTCGATTTCTTCCAATTAGGAGGTATCCCCAATGTGCTTGGTGCTATTGACTGTACACACGTGGCACTGATACCTCCTAGAGAGCAAGAAGCGCTGTACAGAAATCGTAAGCATTATCATTCAATCAATGTACAGGTTGTTTGCGATGCGAACATGCGCATACAAGGTGTGTTTGCAGGCTTCCCGGGAAGTGCTCACGACGCCTATATCCTGCGTGCATCCGGAATATATGACATCTTTGAGTCCGGCAGATTTCCATCTGGATGGCTACTGGGTGAGTACACATTAGTAATGGCAGTCAACCATATCTTACTATGACTGGATACAATAACACATACGGTACATCATGTTTCCCTCTATTGATCTGATGTTCACATGTGCATTACGGAGTAATACTACCAAAGCCAGAACAGAATAGCTCATTGCTGGCCAGAACCCTGTGTTAGCTTGGCCAAACAGTATGCAGTTCACAACAACATATGACAAAAACCATAACTGATTAATCATTAGATATATGTTCTGATGCATTCCATTGTATCCTGTGACATGGACATCTCTAGTCTACATAACGTGTTGTGTGTTCTTGTACGGCCTATGTAAGTGAGATGTCTTCAGAATTCATCTGATAGAGGAGAATTAATATTGTTTGGCAAACATTTTCTTGCCTGAATATATCCCGGAATAAACATGAATTAGCTTACCTTGAAGTTATCAAGATCTCCAAGGTCTTTTGGCATTTGCGTTTGATCGTGTCCGCCCCTGGGAAATTCCACCTGAATTAGCATCACATTTACGTTCACAAGAATACACGATCACTCTTCACCTCAGACCTCTGGCATGTGCTCGTTACAAGAACTGCAACAGTGACTTCCTGTGCTCTCTACCAGTAGGGTCGCAATATGTACCCTGTTGTATTTCCCTTGTATCTCCGCCTCATGTAAGTGTCCTGTGGGTGTGAACATCTGGATTTTCCATTTGTTGAAATTACATTATAATTGATCTGAAGCTTCAGATAGAATCCATGTGTTAATACCCTACTAATTATCCTATCAGATGAATCCATGATCCATCTCCCTTACATATATCTTTAACTGTGTATTAGCCACAGGGATGTGTTGATAGGTCATGATGACGATATTTGGCCATATGCTTTGTCAAACATCACAACATCCTATTCATATCAACATCATATTTTATTTACACCAGGTGATGCAGGATATGGGTGTTTGCCGTGGTTGTTGACCCCTGTGAGCAATCCCCAGACTCGGGCAGAGGCGCGGTATAATGCTGCGCATAAAACCTGCCGGAATGTAATTGAGCGTACCTTTGGTGTACTAAAGATGCGCTTCAGATGTTTACATTCCACTGGGGGTGCTCTACAATACAAGCCCCAGAAAGTTTGTCGCATCATCGTTGCCTGCTGCTGTCTGCACAATATAGCACTACAGGCCAACTGTCTGGGGGACATTGATGCGGCTCCGCTACCTGTGGAGGAAGAGCCTTTATTTCACCCTGAAGTGGATAATCTGCAGGGGTCACAACAACGTGCCCGCCTAATTCGTGAGTACTTCACATGTAAGTACATACCCAATATGCATGGAATACAGCCTAATGTATCTGGATTATGCCTAACTCCCAAATCCACCTTTATCCATCTCCCTTGTCATACAGAATTCCAACCAGTCCACAGTAGAGGAGAGTTCACTGACGTTGTCAATATTTGTACACTGGAACAAGCCACATGATCAGTTACAGGTAAGTAAGCACACATTTCCATACACATCTTAAGTACTGACGGTTAGAAACATCAATGGCATAGATAATTTGAGTGGATTATATATCCCACTATTTTCATGTATATATGCCCCACGGTACATTGTTATCTAGTATGATCTGCAATACGCAGAATTATTGTTAATTGATCCAGAGGAAGTCACCAAACACCAAAATGTGAAGCTTGGCCAATTGTCTACACAGGTCAGAAAAATATAACATTCCTTCCTGAGCCCAGATACTGGTGATCGTATTCATCCCTGGATCAATACTCCCTATCTCTTTATCCAGGATAGCCCCTAATGCCTGTTTGGTTTTGTAATGTAAAAAGATACCCAATCCCTTTTTAAAGTCACCTACAACCTCTACGGACCAGGATTGCTCACATTGTCTGATCCTGCAAAACCACATGAAATGGGATCCAAATGTGGTTGAAAAATACCATACACACATACTTTAGTCTAATTTGTGACTGTAATCCTAACATCATATTAACCTTACAGAGCTGCTGTCGTGTGTCAACTCTTCTTTAAACAACCTAGACATGGAAAAACATTACCAGCAACAGAACTGCTACATCAATGTAAGCTACATAGCGAGTATTTGTGTAATAATATGGCCACGTATGCTGAAGGACACAAATAACACATCAATCACTTTATTAATATCGGCCTATCTCTTTCCAGGATACAGCAGATAGGTAAGCGGTGATAACTAATGACGATCCACAGCGCACGTGTCCTGGTGGAACAAATCACCTCGTGGATGAGCTTGGGACTGCGTCCAAGGTAAAACACCACATTTGGCTCTCCACAGATGCATTAATGTGTAATCTATGTAATATTCCTACATCATTAGCCAGATGAGTAGCTCGTTTCCTTTGTAGGGAAAGAACAGTGAAGACGTTTGTATGAAATGAGCAACATATATCGGTACAGTGTATCGAAAAGGTCTAAAGTCTACACACCCCTGTTAAAATGTCATGTTTCTGTGCTGTCAAAAAATGAGACCAAGATAAATCATTTCAGAACTTTCTCCACCTTTAATGTGACCTATAAACTGGACAACTCATTTGAAAAACAAACTAGAATCAGTTAAGTAGAGTGAAGAAAAAATCAAAAAAGAAAATCACATGGTTGCATAAGTATGCACACCCCTAAACTCATACTTTGTTGAAGCACCTTGTGATTTTATTACAGCACTCAGTCTTTTTGGGTATGAGTCTATCCGCATCGCACATTGTGACTTTGCAAGATTTGCCCACTCTTCTTTGCAAAAACACTTCAGATCTGTCAGATTGCGAGGCCATCTCCTGTGCACAGCCCTCTTCAGATCACCCCACAGGGATTTTGGTCTGGGCTCTGGCTGGGCCATTCCCAAACTTTAATCTACTTCTGGTGAAGCTATTCCTTTGTTAATTTGGATGTATGCTTTGGGTCGTTGTCAAGCTGAAAGATGAAGTTCCTCTTCATGTTCAGCTTTCTAGCAGAAGCCTGAAGGTTTTGTGCCAATATTGACTGGTATTTGGAACTGGTCCTAATTCCCTCTATCTTAACTAAGGCCCCAGTTCCAGCTGCAGAAAAACAGCCCCAAAGCATGATGCTGCCACCACCATGCGTCACTGTGGGTATGGTGTTCTTTTGGTGATGTGCAGTGTTGTTTTTGCGCCAAACATATTTTTTGGAATTATGGGCAAAATGTTCAACCTTGGTTTCATCAGACCATAACACCTTTTCCCACATGCTTTTGGGAGACTTCAGATGTTTTTTTGTTTTGAAAAATGCAGCCTGGCTTGGATGTTTTGCTTTGTAAGAAAAGGCTTTCATCTTGCCACTCTACCCCATACGCCAGACATATGAAGAATACGGGAGATTGTTGTCACATGTACCACACAGCCAGTACTTGCCAGATATTCCTGCAGTTCCTTTAATGTTGCTGTAGTCCCTCTTGGTAGCCTCCCAGACCAGTTTTCTTCGGGTCTTTTCATCCATTTTGGAGGGAGCTCCAGTTCTTGGTAATGTCACTGTTGTGCCATATTTTTTACGCTGTCTTCCATGGTATATCTAATGCCTTGGAAATTCTTTTGTACCCTTCTCCTGACTGATACCTTTTAACAATGAGATCCCTCTGATGCTTTGGACGCTCTCTGTGAACCATGGCTTTTGCTGTGGGATGCGACTAAGAACATTTCAGGAAAGACCAACTAGAGCAGCTTAACTTAATTTTGGGTTAAACAGAGGCACTTTAAATGATGGCAGGTGTATGCTGACTCCTATTTAACATGATTTGGAATGTGATTGCTTCATTCTGAACACAGCTACATCCCCAGTTATAAGAGTGTGCAGACTTATGCAACCACATTAGTTTTCTTTGATATTTTCTTCCCTCCACCTTACAGATTTCAGTTTGTTTGACAATTGAGTTGTCCAGTTTTTGTCACATTAAAGGTGGATATAGTTCTGAAATGATTTTTCATTGGCTAATTTGTTTACAGGAGTGTGTAGACTTTTTATAACCACTGTAAGTGACGAAGTAAGCGCTCCGGGAGCATGTGCAATGTAAATATTGACATGTTCCTTTTATGTTTCAGATCGCAAAGATTAGTCCCTTTCCACGGTCAGAACAAGGAATGATGAGCATTCCCACGTTCCAGGACTATGCTATTGTCACATTGCATCATGTATGTTCAGATGTCAGTCATCATGTGTTGCATCGGGTGTGATATCACATCCTCTACATCGCTTTATATGTACCTATTGCTTTAGATCTGCCATTCTCTCCTCTACTTGGACTATTGTGAAGCCTGTATCATACTTCCTTCCAGATCTCTTCCTCAGTGCTGATGTGATCCTCCCTGTACATATGGGGAACAGTAACTCTAGCCTTGGAACATAACTGTTAATGAGGTTCCGTTTACCTTCAGTTATGAATATGCAACAGCAGATAATAGAGATGCTCATTCACAGAACAGAATACACCTCGAACTGGCCAGTTGGTTGGTAGTTCTGCTAACACCTGAAATTATTTGGAACACACTGATATGGTCCTGGTCATGTTCCCATCTGAGTGTCCAAACTTATGTATGTAGAGTCTTCTCTCATAGTGCCATTTCCAGTGACATGACCTACGGGGGTTCTAACATTGACTGATTGAGCACTTCTACCTCTGCAGTTGCATAGGAGTGTGTGTTGCGCGCACACACAAGACTACAGATTACTTCTCCCCATGAGCATATCTCCTTCTGTATTGTTGGTTTTGAATATTGAATGTTATCCTGATATATTTAAGAATATAACTGATATTGCCTCACGTTGGCTGATGCACTGTATCTCCCCCCCTCAACTGATCATCTATACCAATGTCAGCCCCCCTGCGTGCATTCTGGCCCCATGTCCCTATTTCCGTGTGTTACTGGAACTCTGTATCCTACCCACCTCCACCATGATACTGAGCATGCCTGTGGTAATTTGTCACTGTGTGGCTTTGTGAACAATTAAACCGTTTTTTTTCACTCAATGTTTGTGTAATCCTGTATATTTACCATGTAACAATTCAATTCCCCTGAAAGTCAGATGTGCTCATCACCATCAGTTAGTGGTGTAACTATTCGGGGCAATCTGCGTTGACATTACTACATAATCATGAATGTCGATTCATATCATTCAAGTTGAGCCCTTCAAGTCACTATATACAACCCTGCAGGTCTCTAGACCTGATTTCAGAATTCACACCCCTCCAACTTGCACCTACATGTATATTGGCAAGGGCCAGATTAATGTAGCATATGTATCTATGTAAACACACACAGATATATGTATTTAACAATGACACTTCATTCTCTCTGTATTGTCGCAACTAGAAAGCATGATATGGTACAAACACACAGAAACAGTGATAACAGTATAACAATCATACTTTATTGCATACACAGAGTACAAACAGAAATAGACAGGAATGTGCATTAATATCATGTGTGTGTTGTGAAGAGATCCTAGTATGGCAAGGGGCTGTGGCAAATCTGAGGACATCTGAAGAGGAAACAGACAACATCATCAGGGTAATGCATAGCATCTCCTAGGGTCACATGTGGTCAGGACCCCACAGTAACCAACAGCATATAACACGACATCTAATCAACATAACCATTAATGCGCATACAACAACCATATGGTTGCCAGAATAAACAGACACTATAAAACAGGGATCATGTCATACTAAGCGATTTCACACACAGTGTGAATTGGTCAATAGATGATATGAATCTGGAAAACAGAGGTAGGAGGTGTTAGAACAATCAGAAGCTGTTATTAGAGTACATTGTTTTTGCTTTGGACACTACTCTAAACCAACTAACATGAACATCATCTCCGAGCAGTAAGAACCATATGTATTCTATCCTGTTCAGTCAGCCTTCCAGGAATATGCTTAGGATGTGGAATACGACAAGGCATGCTTCACTGTGAACACAATCCTTCAGCAAAATGTACTATCACTATCTATGTGGAATAGTTGTGCCATGCTGATATCACATCTCACTTCTAAATGGGTGGTACCAAGGCCAGACTGATTACACTGTTCACATTACCCCTAAACACATGCACATTGATCATGAAGTCAAACCCTTGAAATTGCCACTTTGGTTTGGATGACATGAAAAAACTGAAGCCAATTTCATAATGTTAACGGGATGGAATGCTATAAACGTATGTGGAATTGCTGGTTTGGATTAGCAGATAGTAATGGGACTGTGCAACTCGATAGCCTGGACACTGATCATTATAATGGAAGATCACACAGTCATGTTTCTTAGTGAAAAGATATGGAGTCATATATTTAATTTCAGAGCCATCTGCAGTGGGGAATAATCCTGATAGAATGCCCGTTGGGAACTGGTTTGAGTGTTTACTCACATGATGGTATTGTACTGCTCGAAGATGAATAAAATGTCTTCATAGTTGTGAGATTTGGCTATTAACACCTACAAAGACAAAAACAATGTCTCATTCCGAACAATATTATGATTAAATACAGCATTTAAGCTCAAGGTCAATCCACATTGAACATCAATTGTTCAACATAACCAGACATGTACACACTCTGTAGCCAATATTATGTCAACATGTATAACAATCTGTATTCTGTGAGGAGTGGTCAGGAGGCCCTCTCGGATGGTCCTAACACCTCCTACTCCGAGTTAGCGGGCCCCCACCATCTGTGCCCGCGGCCCGTCTCCCTCTTCCACGCCTTGGTGTGGGATCAGGGGGTGCCACTACAGCAGGTGGCTGGGGTTCATGGGTGGGCGATGTCTGAGATGAGGAGGCAGACATTTCAGGTTGAGATTGGACCACCGAAGGCTCGAGAGGTATGGGCTGCCGACGGAGATTACGCAATAATGCGCGTCTCTCCCGGCTTGCGCGTTCCTCATATCTCTCCATCCTTCGGTTGTGCCTCCTCATCTCAGCATATATGGCCCGTGTGGTGGCTGAGATGACCCGATTTCCAGCCAGGATGGCCCTGCTAACTGCCAATTGATTTGCACTGATGGCCAGCATTTGACTTGATAGCTGGCTTTGGGCCTGGTCCTCTTCGTCAATGTGAGACATGATGTTCTGTAATTGGGCAGGGAAATGTTGCAGAGGACCTGGAGGTCTGGCGGCTGGCGGCTGGGCGGCCGGCGACTCCGCGGCCGGCGACTCCGCGGCCGGCGACTCCGGGGCACTTCCTCCCGGGGCACTTGTAGCCGGGGCACTTCCTCCCAGGGTACCTCCTCCCGGGGCACCTCCTCCCGGGGCACCTCCTCCCGGGGCACTTGGGGCCGGTGCACTTGTGGCCGGGGCACTTCCTCCCGGGGCACCTCCTCCTGGGGCACCTCCTCCCGGGGCACCTCCTCCCGGGGCACCTCCTCCCGGGGCACTTGGGGCCGGTGCACTTGTGGCCGGGGCACTTCCTCCCGGGGCACCTCCTCCCGGGGCACCTCCTCCCGGGGCACCTCCTCCCGGGGCACTTGGGGCTGGTGCACTTGTGGCCGGTGCACTTCCTGCCGGGGCACCTCCTGCCGGGGCACCTCCTGCCGGGGCACCTCCTCCCGGGGCCCATGGTGGAGCCCAGGCTGAGTGCGGTGCCCCGTATGTCGGGGGAGCACAGTATGAGGGGGGAGCCCAGGGTGAGGGCTGTGCCCAGGGTGAGGGCTGTGTCCAGGGTGAGGGCTGTGTCCAGGGTGAGGGCTGTGTCCAGGGTGAGGGCTGTGCCCAGGGTGAGGGCTGTGCCCAGGGTGAGGGTGGAGCACCAGATGAGGGCTGTGCCCAGGATGAGGGCTGTGCCCAGGATGAGGGAGGAGCCCAGGATGAGGGAGGAGCCCAGGATGAGAGTGGAGCCGCTGAGGGTGGAGCCGCTGAGGGTGGAGCCGCTGAGGGTGGAGCCGCTGAGAGAGGCACAGGATGGTGTGGCTGGTGCAGGCCCTGAGGTGGCCACGCCGAAGAGGGCCCGGGCATCACTTCCCGCTCCGTATGAGCAAGTGATGTGGATGGTCCCGGGCCCTCCTGAATGTCCGGGGCCACTTCAGCTCTTCCTGCCTCCTCCTCTTCTGAATCTGTGGATACTGCAATGGAATAAACATATATTTCAGTTGGTTGCCATACACAATTGCCAGCTATGCATTTACATATCATTGACATCATGGTCACCTGTGAGTGACTGTGGTGCTTGTGTTACACAGATGAGCCACGGGCTGCATAATGAGCATTGTGGATCATGGCTCATATGAATGTGTACTGCATGTGCCTCAGACACGTGCTCTGCTGCATCTGCTGTGCAGTGTGTGAGACTGACCAATCGGACAAGTTTCCAGCAATGGTTGTTAATATGCAGCTGAGACATGGGCCAGGTTAGGACAGTATATGACACACATGCAGTGCTACAGAGTCTGTATCCACATATGCCGCACAGCCAAATTTGTATTCTCGATCGCAGTGGAGGCCAAAGTCAGGCCTGCAGTTGTGGATAGCCATGCTGCACCCAGCTGAGAATATCATTCTCCAAGTCATTAAGTCTAATTGACTCATCTGTTCACATAAAGGATATCCACATATACAGGCCTGTGCGCAGCACAGCAAGTTTGACTTTGGACACCCTGCTCTATTGCAATTAATCTGGATATAATTAGAAATTGACATATCAGGGAGACAAATTATGAACATGATAGGTTTGCTACCAGGTCTGAAATGGTTATTGTCGCCCCATATATTTTTAGTCAACCATAGGGCTTAAAGTGCTATTGGATGTGAATTATCCCAGTGTGTGGGCAGGGGTGTAGGAGGCCATATAATTCTTGAGCAAGGGTGGGCAGGTTCGGGCCTGGAGGGCCACACAGGTGAGCCAATCGCCTTTTCAGTCATCCTGATTGACTCACCTGTGCCCAAAAAGGATATCCTGAAAGTCCGGCATGTATGTGGCCCTCCTTACCCACCCCTGTTCTAGAGGGATACAGCTCATTATATACAACAGCCAGAACACAAGCCTATTTATACATACATACATACATACAGCATGATATCCTGAAAGTCCGGCATGTATGTGGCCCTCCTTACCCACCCCTGTTCTAGAGGGATACAGCTCATTATATACAACAGCCAGAACACAAGCCTATTTATACATACATACATACATACAGCATGATATCCTGAAAGTCCGGCATGTATGTGGCCCGCCTTACCCACCCCTGTTCTAGAGGGATACAGCTCATTATATACAACAGCCAGAACACAAGCCTATTTATACATACATACATACATACATACAGCATGTTATCTGCAGGCTTTTAGCCAGCCCATCCCCCCACAATCTCAGCCAACCATGTGTGTGATATGATACTCACGTTGCAGGGTGTTAGGACAATCTGTGTCCACCTGCCCTGGTATTCCCACCACAGATTCAGAAGGGATGAAGCGCATCACTGTCCTCTCCCATTCCTTGTAAACAAAAGGGACCGCGGGCCCACCACCAGTCTGACGTGCTGCTGCTGCCTCATTGGACATCTTTCTTTTCACAGCCATCTTTAAATCGTCAAATTTGTGCCGCACTAACCTCCAGTCCCTATTAGTAACCCCTACTGCAGACACAGCTCTGGCAATTTGGGACCAGGCCTGCTGCCTCTGGCTGGCATTAATGTCTCTGCCACCACATATAATTCCCTGGCGGGCACAGATTTCCCTGAGGAGAACCTGGATCTCCTCTCGGCTGTAATTGGGGGCCCTGGGCCTTGCCACAACCCGTTGCCTTACAGATGGTGCCTGGTCTTCCTCTTCTATCCCTGGGGCCGCTCCCTCATCCCCACTACTTCCCACCAAGGGATCAGGCCCCTGACCCTCTGCCCCTTCCACTAGAATGCCTAGCTCTGGGGGCACTTCCCTCCCCCCCTGCTCTCCTCCTTGCTCTCCTCCTACTCCTCCTCTCCCTCGACCTCCTCCTCCTCCTCCTCCTCTCCCTCCACCTCCTCCTCCTCTCCCTCCTCCTCCCCCTCCTCCTCCTCTCCCTCCTCCTCCTCTCCCTCCTCCTCCTCCTCCTCTCCTCCTCATCCTCCTCCTCTCCTCAGATGTTCTCCTCACTCTCCTCCGCGCCTCTCTTGCCTTACCACCTCCTCTCCTCTAAACTCCTCCAAAACAAAATTAACAATAAAGCAAGATAATCTTTGTGTTGGTTTAGGAGGTAAAAAAAGATGCAAGTATTATGTGTAGTATTATGTGTGAGGGGAAGGGGGGGGGGGGTCTTGGGGGGGGGGGTGTAGGTGTGCAGTGGCCTACCACTAGGTGTTGCTATGTGTACGTATTAATCTATGTGTGTGAATTATGTGATATCAGTAATTATGTGTATTGTAAACAAAGGGTTAAATTATCTGCTAGTTCAAAATTGAAATTCTCTCCTCTCTCCTCTCTCTTCTCTCTCTCCTTGCTCTCCAAAAACCCACCAACGCCTAGACCTGTGTGTCTACTTGCAAAAGCTCCAGCACAGTCAATTATGTTCTGTTTTTGGCTCCCTTTTAAAGGCATACTGCCGTCAGGTTAAGTGGTACGTATCACGTATTTCGCGCTCTTTTCATACGCAAAGGGATCCGAGATATCGTAACTCATGCGCAAATCCTAACGTTTACGCATTCGCATCCATCGCTCGTATCTCGCAGCACTTGGAATTTAATAGCGTCGGAAATGGTTTCATTTTTAAACTACGTAGGACTTGCGTTTTCACCTATTATTTACGCAGCTCGAATTTAATAGGGCCCTATGTTTGTAATTGATGTATTGATTTTATGAATTTGTCCGACCTGCGATTCCTAGCTAGCTATTACTATTTTTAAAATCGCTAGTTAAAGCCATCAAAGCCTTTGATCTTTCATGATCCACGGCAAAAGTTCAATTGCTCCGATTCCCCCTTCCTAACAACTCCGCCAAGCCCAAAAATGAGAAAAATCAAACCACAGCTTACTGGGACCAAGGAGATTTTGCATGGGCTAGAGAAGTCCTTACTTATCCTCCAGTTAAATTTCCCTACTGCTCCTAGCACCCTACCCCACACACACACTCCTAAATGTAACCCACATGATGCAGGAGTCTCAATTGGGACCCCTGCATCATTTAAAAATGTAAACTTACCACTGCGCGTCCCACGGTGCATCCTTGAAAATATCCTGCGGCAATTAACATGAACCCCCTATGCTGCGGGGTCCCCATTGGGATCGCAGAAGTGTCCCTACATTAACCCTTGCAGTGGGGGCCCTGATCAGGATGCATTTAAAAATGTTAACTTTCCTCTGAGGGTCCTTAAAGGGCCCATGGCACACAAATAGTTGACCCCTGTCATGGGGGTACAGTAAGTACCCCCGGCACCTAAAATTAACCCCATCACTCCTGGAGCTCTATAGAGAGCCCCATGGGCTCAAATTAACCCCATCACTCATGGGACTCTTGTTGGGGGCTTGTGAGGCTGAATGTAGCTGCTGGGGGGCTTAATGGTGCTACTGTGGGGGTTGGGTGCTGAATGGGCCTGCTGGGGGAGTAAGTGGGGCTGCTGGGGGGTTGGGTGCTGGAAGCTGAAGGGTGTTGCTAGGGAGTTGTGGGCTGAATTGGACTGCTGGGGCTGAATAGTGTTGCTGGGAGTTATGGAGCTGAATGGGACTGCTGGGGGTGAATGGTGTTGCTGGGGGGTCGTGGGGCTGAATGGTGCTGATGGCGGGGGGGTGTATGGTGCTTCTGGGGATATTTTTTCCCAAGAAAATGTAGTATATATATATATATATATATATATACTGTATAAATAGGGCCCTGGGAAACAAAAAATTGTGCCTCCTCCTTGGGGGGGGGTAGGACATTTTTTGCACCATTGCAACATTCACTTGCTCCAGCACTGGTTCTTCTGCTTCTAATGGAGTCTGTTCTTCTCTACTCATGCTGCACATTACAGATTTATAAAGATATAGCAATCTTTATATACCCATCCACACACATGTATATAAACTCCATACAGTCCTACACATTACAGTGCAGAATACATAGAAAAGTGCTGCAAACATCACCTCCACAAGCCCCATGATGATCAAAAGTATAACTATGGGGGTCCCGATGACACCCCTTGGCACCTAATATTAACCCCCTATACCATGGGCAGCAGACCCCTATGGCTCACAGACACCCATGGTACTTAATGTTAACCCATATATCAAGTGGATCCTCAAGTCCCCCATGGCACCTTATAGACCTACCATGGCAGGGACTGCCATGGACCCTAACTTCTATTGACCCCCATAGTCCCTAACACTAAAGATATAAAAAAGGAATTATTACATTTAAAAAAATGGGTTAAGGGGGAAATATTCTTTTTTCCTGGGTGTACTATCAGCCTTGGATAATCTGGCAATTCCATTTGACTGAATAATCTGTCCTCTTCTTTCTTGATTGAACCCCTTGTTCCTCATCTTTGGCCTATGGAAAAGGGCCTCAGCCTATAGAAAAACTGCACCTAAAAGAGCTCCTCTATGGTGGAACTCCCTTATATACCTTTTTGTGGATTTAGATTATCTGAAATATGCGTCAATCATATTTTAGTTAATCAGAATAATGTATTTGATATACTCCCTCTCCATACCAGATTAATTAAAAAAAAAGCTGGTTAGAGCTTTTAAAAAATGAAAGAAATGAAATTCCAGATCAGGAAACTAACAAAACAGCTAAAAACTTGTAACATAACAAACCCACAAGCTGTCATGTGCTATTTGTAGATTTGAATAGTTTGTAACATGCATCATTTCCACAATGGTCTGGTATATGAGGTTACCACAGAAAGTTATAATAAAGGTGCAGTTCGACCTACTATCTGGATCAAACATATTTATGAAGATTTACATTGATATTCTTATTGCTCCAAATATTTTCAATGCCCTTCTGCCTTTCAAAAAAGTAATTCTGGAATAATTTCATATTCCACCCAGTCCAGTTTTGAGCCAGACTCTGTAAGTTGGCAAGATGTCCCACAAAAGGAGGTTGTCCCTATTCTGACATACTTGTTGCCATGACAGAGGGTTATTAAAATAGTTCAGTAGGTTTTAGGAGATTATGAAATGTGAGCGATATACAGTTCAAATATATTTTTCTGTTCTTTTCTTAGTCTCCTATGATACTAATTTTATAATATTGAAAGAAAGCACAATAAACAACTTTATAGAGAATTCTACAGAGTTAATATTGTAAGCCAATAAATTAAAACATTTATTATTTGAAAAATGTTCATATCTATAACTTAATTTTTTTTTAAAAGCTGACAGCCTGGTATGAGGTTGACTTCAAGCCTAACTTCCTGTATCTATTTACATGATAAGCACCATTCAATTACAGTCTATCATGTATGTCCACAGGAAGACCAACAGCTTGCCAGTCCATCAGATTTCTTGAAGTATGTTTGTACAGGTTTCCCTTTTCAAAAGTAAATGGTTAATTTTGTTTTATAAAGTTGTAAATATTAATATTCTAATTTTTGTACTTAGTAGCATCATTTGTGAAATTGTAATGTTCCTTTAGGATACTATTATAATTCCCCAGGCCTCTCTAACAACAAAACCATTATGGGATAACTAGTAATTCCCACATTTGATTGTGAATTTTTGTGCTTTTTCTTCACATGCAAGATGTCTTCAGATTCACAGAGGTGTCACATGAGCAAAGAAGTGTCTCCTGGGGTGCCTTCCAGCCTCTTTATTCTGGCATTTTGTGCAGGATTTCTCCTTTTTTCTGACTCTTCTTATCACTTATGTCTCTTCCTCCACAATGGTGTTCGTATTCTGCAACTAAAAGCAATATACTGTAAATGTGGTGTCCCATGCAATTTGTCTTATGAACCCCAACATGACAAAGTTTTCAAAGTGTTCTAAAAGTTGCATTATCTTCTTCCTCAGTTACCCATTAAAGGTATCACTTGTATGCCCCATTTGTTATTTTGATATTGCAAAAGTGCTTTCACCCAGCTCCATACTTACTTAACATGATCAGTGTGAACTGTACATATGGTCATATAAGACAGATGTATTTCAACCCTAGTAGGAACTGCATTAGCACCTGGAATTTGGTGAATACGAAACCTTTTAGTCTGAAAAACACTAAAATAGCCCTAAATACAAGGTCAGTGATAAGATAACCCACATGACTCCAACGTGCTCTATGCATGAAATAATTTCGATGGTCAGATTTAGAATTGGTAAAGAGTATAAATACACACATTTTCATCACAAAATCACATTTCTTGAACAACTTTCGACCATGAAGCTCTTTCTGCTCTGTGTGCTCCTTGGAGCCGCTGGTAAGTTTCATTTTAGATATAATTACTACTATCCACCTGTAAACTGTCTCATATATTTGATGTTTCTATACAGAAGTGCAATTTTATTTTTGGTAAGTGCATGGCAAAAAATAGCAAACTGTCCAAGCTATTCCTTCTGAAAAAGCTAAATCCTCTGAGGAGCCCTGAGAATGAATACAAATACATTTGAAATGTATAGTTATAATAGAGATTTGCTAATTTTGTAAATTTGAAAAAAAAGAAAACTGATGACAAGTTGTTATAGTTTTATAATACTGACAGACAGATAATTCTGTGTGTATTTTAGAATAGGCTATAAGCACAAAGGCTGAAAGTAAATAAACATGATAAAACATGAAAGATAAGACATCAAAATGTGCATTTTTTTTCTTCAAGATGTATTCTGCACATAGTTTTAAGACATTAGAAGGAGCCACATGTTTCTGTTATTTTATTTTAGTAGAATATTCAAGCAGTTTTTTTATGCAACTTGCACACTTTTAGTGGTAATGCATAAAATGTTTAAGACATGAATTACTGAACTATTATTTTCCTTCAGCTGCATTTGATGATGATGATAAGATCGTTGGAGGTTACACCTGCGCCAGGAGCGCTGTCCCATACCTGGTGTCCCTGAACTCTGGTTACCATTTCTGTGGAGGTTCCCTCATTAACAACCAGTGGGTTGTGTCTGCTGCTCACTGCTACAAATCGTAAGTAATATGGATTATTAAAATGTATTTAAATACCTGCTGCAATTCTCATGTACGATAAATAGGGCATTCATCATTATGAAACTTATATTTTTCCTTTATACAATGCTCTTTTCTGATTTCCTTACTTGTCATTCTTGCAGGAGCATCCAAGTCAGACTGGGAGAACACAACATCGTTGTGAGTGAGGGCACAGAGCAGTTCATCAGCTCTTCCAGGGTCATCAGACATTCTGGCTACAACTCCAGGACCCTGGACAATGACATCATGCTCATCAAGCTGTCCTCTGCAGCCACTCTGAATTCCTATGTCCAGGCTGTGGCTCTGCCCTCTGGATGTGCCGCCGCTGGCACCAGCTGTCTGATCTCTGGCTGGGGCAACACTCTCAGCAGTGGCAGTAAGTCAAGAGAAAAATATAAGCACATATTCTATATTCATTCTTACAAATGTCTTAAGACAAGTGAACTTGTTTGTAGACTTTCCTACTAACCATAATCTTATGTGGATACATTTTTAAAAGAACATTCATTTCATTCTTGAAAACATATAGTTTTTTAGACAACCATAAGTCATCATTCTCTTTGCATTTGCCCAAAATTATTTTATTTGCAAATTACATTGCATTAAAATAATCATGAATTAATTTATTTACAGGCAATTACCCAGATATCCAGCAGTGTTTGAATGCCCCCATCCTGACTAGTGCCCAGTGCAGCAGTGCCTACCCAGGAGAGATCACCGCCAACATGATCTGTGTTGGTTACATTGAAGGTGGCAAGGATTCCTGCCAGGTAATACACTATGTCTTTCCTGTAATACTCCAGCATTGAGATCTTCTTCATAATACATGGCATCTATATACACAATGAATTTAATATTTAACTGTCACCAGGGGGAGTTTATAATTTCCATAAACTTATGACAGTGTCACACCCATCTTAAACTAGTTTTCACTCTCCCATGGTCATTAGTCAAGTTCTCCTTGAGCAATGCTGGTATTTACTGACTTTAAACAATTTTTTATCCCTCAGGGTGACTCTGGTGGACCTGTGGTGTGTAACGGACAGCTCCAGGGTGTGGTCTCATGGGGTTATGGCTGTGCGCTCAGGAACTATCCTGGTGTCTACACCAAAGTCTGCAACTACGTCTCCTGGATCCAGAACACCATCGCTGCCAACTAAATCTATTCATAAAATTAGTATTCTGCTTCTTTTATTTATTTTTCTTAGATCTCACTGTTATTTCTAGTTGACTCCAATCAGAGCCTTCTTATAAAACATTCTGAATAAATAACTGAAATATACTAACTGGTGTATGATCTCTCAATATATCTCAGGTATCAGGTATATATACAGTATGTTTAGATATCCAATCTGCTTTACTGGGAAAATGACCAAATGCACTATATGGGAGTTTCTACATACTGGACTCAAAGCCAATATATGGCAACACATGTGTTCAGAAATCATTATACCACCCATTAAATCCTCAATGTCATCCTATAAGTACACCTGTCATATTAAAAGTTGGAGAAAATGCACAAGATGTCCTGTAAAAGGAACATGAGTAGTGAGTGCAAAGGTCATGAGAAAAGGCCTAAATAGTGGAAAAGATAGAATGGTGAGTGATGACAGAGAAAGGCATGGACTAAGGGACATATAAAGATAAATACAGATTGAAGGAAGAGGAATGAGAAGTTATGATAATAAATAGACTTTAAAATGGGTGATGACAGAATCAAGCAGAATGATAGTGGGAAGCACGAAAACATGGGAGAGATAGATGAATGAAGAGGTAGGAAAGAGATGGACATGAAAATTGGAAAGGACAGCGATATGAGGAGATAAGAAAGAGGAGGACATGAACAATGGAAGTCTAAAGGGTTGAGGAATTTGGGTACTAAAGCTCAAAAAAAGAGAAGTAAAAAAATACAGCAATATGAAAAAGGTAAGAATTAGAGAGAAAGAAATGATTAGTAAGAGAAGATGGGATATGTATAATGAGAAAGTTGATGTATGAGGAGCAATTCACATCAATTTCAGAGATCTAGAATTAACATGAGTTTCCTCTGTTTTGTTAAAGTTATCGCACAATATCAACAAAGGTTAAGATAGTGATTCTTGTTATCTTAGAAGCCTCTTACAGTAGTCTGTTGGTAAGTAAAGGAAGACTAACTATTACTCTCTAACTCCATCTTTTTCCTCTTTTCTAAGCATAGAGTGTGACCCATTCATTAGCTTTCAGGATGTATTAATATCAGATGTAATTTGGAAATTGTTCATCTTCCGCTATCAAATGGGTTGATGTAGGATAAAAGATAGGACAGAATATAATTTACTTCAAGTAACCGAAACAAAAAGGGGAACAAAAAACAAAACAAAAAAAAAAACAGTTTATTTAACAGTTTTAGTCCTGCCAAGTGTGATTCCAAGGGAGTAGAAAAATAAAATCCTTAACTCTCGAAGATAAACTATGAAGTCCCCTCTGAGTTCCGGATCCCTTCCTGGGTCCACAAACTGTCCAACTAGTGGTCTTCTCTAGAGCCTATCCAATGTCCCCAAATTTGTAAGAAGGATTCTACTATAAGAGTGTGTGAGAGACACTCATAGAGCATGATGAGATATATTAGTTTCCCATTTATGTACAATATAATTTTTGACTTCCAGCATTATATACTGCAGCAATTTGTTTTGTTGGGGGATGTCTTGCCTGGTGATATTCCCAAGAGGCATACACCTATATTTGGCTCCAATTGAACAGAAAGCAAATTTGAAGCAAGGAGCATGTTTGAGCTTTTTTTGAGCTTTTGGACAATCATACCAAATTTGGATGCATGTACCCCTCATATTACAACCTCTAATGCAATTAGGGGTCTCTGTGGGGTTCCACTTGAAAAGGCAATTAAATGTAATGTAAACCCTGTGGAAGACCTTGATTGATGTCTCTAACAGACTGTAGTTAAGGGTCTTTATCTCAAATTGGACCAGGACTCCTTCCATTTGGGGAGATCCCAGCTATGGATTAGGTCTTTCTTCCATTCTAAAATATGCTTATCCTTTGTTTCCCCTGTAGGTGTGTTAAATAAGTTATAAAGCTTTCCTATTATGCCTTTAGTTAGGGGGGCCCTGCTACAGATGGTTCAAAACCAGGTCTTTTTGGGCTTACCTACAGATTGTGTTAAGGAAGAGGCCAGGTGCCTCAGCCTACAAAAGTTGATGTGTTCTTCTATAGGTAAGTAAGTATATTGTAAGTCTCGGATTTGTTCAAAGTAAATTATTCTACCCACTTAGAACCAAGTGCTTAATCTGTCTAGCTCTCTGGATCTCCACCAGTTTCCACCGTGGGTAGACAAAGCCTCTGGAAATTTGTGATGATGAATCAGGGGAGTCATAGGAGAAAGTGAGAGCAATAATTTGGTTTTTGCATATGCCCATTTGCAGCAGGACAATACAAATTTGATAACCGGGTTTAAAGATTGTGGTAAGAAAGAGATGGGGTAATTCATCCAGACAATATGATCCCATGAATATGGGCATATTGAAAAGTTCTTGATAAAGACCCAAGATGGTTGGTGCAAGATCAAGTGTGCCTTGGGGTTAAAGGCCAACTGTGCATTCTTTGAAATATAGATGGGCAAGAGAGGCCTCACATTTTTTTATGTTTAGTCATTGTTTACCTTGCTATTCTATGGAGCTTATAAAGCCAGATGAACTTATAAATGCAGTTTTGGAGGTCTTAAAGATCTTTAATGGTTCCCCTCTTCATGTCTATAATGGGTCTATCTTGGCCCAGCAGCTTCAGGTATGCCTTGGGTTGATTGTACTATGTCATGATCAGATTTACAAAGGACCCTCTGTTGCCAAATTTGTCCAGCACTGTGTCAAACGCTTTCTCGATATCCAAAGCCAACATTCACATTTGGGGAATTTGTCTTTCTAGAGATGTGAGTAAGATTTAGGACCTTTCTAATATTGTCCCCCGCCTGCCTGTAGAGGATAAACCTCACTTGGATTATACATGATCAAAATTGGGAGACTCTGTTAGCCAATATTTTTGCTAGAAACGTAACGCCATTGTTTAAAAGGGAGATGGGGTGGTAATTTTTCTATTCTAAGGGGTCTCTATTTTCTTTGGGAAAAAGGACCAGGTGCCTCATTCAATTGAGGCTTCGGGAGATCCGGCTCGGAAATGGAGCCCGTAACTTAAGTTTTCTATTCAATTGGCTTCCGTTTCTGGGCTCTGATCGAGTTACGGGCTCCGAGCTGCGATTCATAGCGATTTGTAAGATTGCAAGTTAATGCCCTCCAAGCCTTTGATCTTTCACGTCCACAAGGCTAAAATCTCAAATCCCTATTCAAATTCACAGATTCCCCCTCACTGACCACTCCGTCAAGCCCACAAATGGCAAAAATCGAACCCCAGGTTAATTGTACCAAGAAGGTCTCATACAGGGCTTAATGACATGTACAGGGCACTTTGAATCCAAGATTCACTCAACACTGGGTCACTACCAGATGAGAAAAGCAGTGGTGATACCTATATTTAAGAAGTGGGCAAGAGCAAATTTAGGGAAACTGTAAGCCTCACTTCTGTAGTGGGAAAGCTTTTAGAAGGGTTAATAAGGGATAATATACAAGAGTATGTCTATTCAAACAGCATTATAAGTAGGAACCAACATGGATTTATGAGGGATAGGTTGTGTCAAACAAATCAAATTAGTTTCTATTGAGACTATTGGGCAAACTAAGGGATACAGAAATTGCAGTAAATATATGCACATGGATTAAGAGCTGGCTAAAAGACAGGAAACAAAGGGTTGTTGTATAAGGAACATACTTGGATTGGACTAATGTGGTAAGTGGGGTTCCTCAGAGATCAGTATTAGGTCCTCTTCTTTTTAACATATTTATTAACGACTTGGAAGTAGGATTGGAAAGTAGTGTCTCCATTTTTCCTGATGTAAAGTTGTGCAAGGAAATTCAATCAGAAAATTATGCACTTTCCCTCCAAAGAGATTTGCATAAATTAGAGAAAGGGGCAATTAAATGTCAGATGAGATTGAATATGAATAAATGTAAGGTTATGCATCTGGGAAAAATAACCATGCAATCTATAAACTCAATGAAGCAAATCTAGGGGTATTTGATATTGAAAGGGATTTGGGGGGGATTGTGGACAACCACCTACGTAACAGTTCTCAATGCCAAGCAGCAGTTGCAAAGGCAAATAAACTATTAGCATGTATTAGGAAGGGTATAGAAGCAAGGCAGGCAGATATTATTCTACCACTATACAAATACCTACTAAGCTCACATTTGGAATATGGCGTACAGTTTTGGGCACCAATTCATAAAAAGGACATTTTAGAGCTGGAAAATATATAGAGAAGGGCTACAAAACTAATAAAAGGAATGGAGGAGCTAAGTTATAAAGAAAGACTAACCAAATTAAACGTATTTTCTCTAGAAAAATAGCTTCTAAGAGGGGATTTGATTACCCTATATAAATACATCCAGGGTTAGTATAAAGATTTGTCAAGGGAACTTTTTGTGCCAAGAGGTTTTCAACTGACAAGAGGACATCTTTTGAGGTTAGAAGTAAAAAGATTCCACCTTAAAGAAAGAAAAAGATTCTTCACAGTAAGGATGGTTAATCTGTGGAATTCTCTACCAAGGGATGTGGTGACTGCACATTTGATAGATAACTTTAAAAAGGGTTTGGATATATTTTTTATCAAAAAGGGCATTCAGGGTTATCCTAGCTAATTAGAGACAGAGTATTGATCCAGGGAGGAATCCGATTGCCAGTATCTGGGGTCAGGAAGGAATTTGTTTTCTTTCCCTTTTGAGACAATTGGCAAAGTTTCACTGTTTTTTTTGTTTGTATTCCTCTGGATCAATTAACGACGAATCCGCATATTGCAGATCAGAGAAGATCTTAAAAGATTTAACTTGATGGGCTTAAAGTCTTTTTTCATCCCCAATTACTATGTAACTATTTAATAAACACTGTACTGTAATTTTATTAAAAGGGAAAGTGATATTAGGTCTTAGAATTAATAGCACACCATTCTCAAGCTCGCAAGTACTTAATTTCATGTTTAATTTCTGTGTTTTATAGATCCTGGCAATCAATGTGTTAATACATATAATGGAATGCGCATGTAATAGAATATCATACTTACGGCTTTATCAATATTGCATCAAATCTAGAATGTGGGTCCGATCGTAACTCATAATTCAAGCCCGTAAGACTTCAATGAAAAATGGAGTCTTATGGGCTTGAACTACTAGTCACAATTGGACCCAAATTCCATTGCGGCCTTGCATCAGCGAGCATGTTCAAGCCTGTAAATGCTACTTTCGATAGCATGGGTTGTACACTATCAGGCTGCGTCTTGAGGCCCCGGCCAATTGAATAGTACATTCACTTGTGGCCACTGCGGGCTCGCAGCAGGTCTGCACATTTAAGTCCAAATCTGATTGAGTTGTGACGCCCGAATTGAATGAGGCTTCAAGTCGTCATAGTTGAATTCTGGTGGAACCTTTCTGCCTTCTAGAATTTTGTTATAGAGGATTACTAGATGGGGGATCAATAGTGGCATATAGGTTAGTTTATTTGGTAAATCTTGGACTGGGCAATTTTGTTTCTTCTTTTTTGGGGGGAACATAGAGTCCGGTTTACTTGCTTTAGTAACAAATTTGTGCTCCATCTATATGAGGGCTTTTTCAGTTCTTTCTGAGATTATAAGGTCTAGGGCTAATCTGGTTTTGTCTATTTTTTGGCAAAGTTTAGTAGAAGGATTCTCTTGATTTATTTCATCTAAGTTAACTAGTTTAGTAGTTAACTCTACTTCCGGTTTTCTCTGTTGTTTTTTTGTATCTAGATGCTAATTGTATACAGGAGCCTCTGATAAAAGCTTTATGTGCCACCCACACCCATTCAGGCTCAGTTTCTTGGTGTGAATTCAAAGTAAAATAAGATTTAATGTCTTTGGCAATTTGATCTTGCAACAGGGGTTTTGTCAAAAGCATTTAGTTTAATCTCCAAGTAAATGCGGTTTAGAATTTCGGCTTAGTTGGAGAGAGAGACACACATATAAGTGATCTGACCAGGTGTAGGGATGAATCTCTATGTAGTCAGTTTGATTGATTAATCATGCATTAGTCAGGAAAGTATCTGTATCTAGTGTATGTACAGTATTGTTGGTCGGAGGAAAAGAAAGCGGGTGGAACTGTCTCCAAATATCTGTCTGTTGTTGGGATTTAAATAGAGAATTATATTTTTTATAATTTATGGGAAAATCTTTTGCTATTATATCCTTTAAGTTAATCAATTCTAGGGTTGAATGTTAGCTTGAGATCCCCTTGCATTATAACTAGTCCCAGATCCTGGTTTACAGTTTTCTTTAGAAGATTGAGTAATCAATTATGTGAATCAGTAGTGGGAGAGTAAATCGATATGAGGGTGATTTTATTGTTTTGAATAAGACATAATTACCTTTCAGATCTATCTTTTTATTTTTGATAATAAGGGGAAAATCCTTGTGAAGAAGGATGGCTGCTCATGCTTTTTTAGAGCTTTGCGTGGTAGTGTATATATGAGGATAGTTTTTATGTACAAATTTGGGTATCTTATTATGGGCGAATTGAGTCTCCTGTAGGAATAATGCAGCCGAGTGAAATGGTTGATATGTGAGGAAAGCCAATCTTCTTTTAAAGGGAGAATTAAACCCTTTTACATTGTGAGAGATGAAAATGTACCTGCAGTTAGACATCTAACCTATCAGTATGAAGGGCTATATAATGTTTACTTACTTTATGGTTAAGAGTCATTGGAGACCAGGTGAGGTCCTGGAGGTCAGAGAATTGTCCTATGCGAATGAGGTAAAGGATGGTAAACTGTTGAAGAGTATTTAAAAGAAAATAGTGGAAAAAGCATCAAAAGGATAATAAATAAACAAAAACCAAGAACATGGTTTCGCACAAGAATGCAGTAGTACAAAAACTCTTCATAAAAAAAGAGTTGCCCCAAGGGTCCTTGGGTATGGGGATAAAACATTCATCCCTTGGCTCAATCTAGATTGAGAAGGGTACTTTAAGGTGGGTGGGGAGGGGGGAATTATGTGGAGCTTAACTGGAGTACTCAGTTTACCCAATGCTCCAGACCCCTATGGAGTTGTACTATTACGTAAAAAAGTAACTTAGTGAAACTGTGTTCAGATCTTATTATGTCAAAAACATTTTAAGTATTAATAACTGGTAAAAAAGTAAAGATAATCAATAAAAATAAATGTGCAATGTGTCAAGACATATTTCTCTGGCACAGACCCAGAGGTCCACCCATCTTTGTCAATGAGAAATAAATAAGGCCCTTTCTGATACTGTTCATAGTTGCTAGTAAATTGTTTGGAGACGAGCAAAAAGTTCCGGTGGTCCAGGAACAATCAGGTTTGCTGTCTTAAGCGTCTGGCTGAGAAAGTGTCCTGCCATTGTCTGGATGGTCTGGGCATTTGTGTGGTCTCAGAGGAGGCCAGTTCATCTTCTTTCAAGATAAAGTTTAGGTGAAGCAAGATGTTGCTTTAATCCTCCTAGGTTTTGGAAGAGTAGAACGTGCCTTTGTATTGAAAGAGTAGCATAAATGGAAAACCCCAATGGTAAAGTATGCCATTTTTTTTGGAGGACAGCCAGAGCTGGTTTAAATAATCTTCTTTTGGCTAGTGAAGTTGACCTGCAAAGATTTGTAAAGGGGCATTGTCCTGTCCTTTGATTGAGGGGCATTCCTTGTGGCCAATAATATTGTGTCCCTTGAATTTTGTCTAAGGAGATGGATTAGGACAATTTTGGGAGTATCTGGGGTGGCTGAGGATTCCAGGGCCCTGTGCGTTCTCTCAATTTCCCAGATGTGTTTAGGCACTGTCGGGTTTAGGGTGCTTATGACCGCTTTTATGTACGGCAAAAGGTCTGTCACAGCCCTTTGAATGGATATTGTGTCTGCGACTCCTGTTACCTAGGTCTTCTAATTTATCCTCTAAAGTCACAATTTGGGCTGAGTTGTGGAAGATATCCTCTTCATACCTTTGTTGGGTCAAAACAATGTTGTCTGTTATGGTTTCTAAAGGTTGGTACATTGATCTAGGTAATGGATTTACTTCTTAAGGTCCTCTGCTACTTTGTTTAGTTGAGTCTTTAGTAAAGCCTCAGTTCTGGCCAAAGGCTTTTCTGAGACGTCCATATTTTGGTTAAGAGCCATCTGATTTGCCTAAAACAGAGTCTTTTTGGGGGCTTCTAATGTGTGTACTCATAGGTTTGACATGGTCTTGGATTTTTCTGGAGGAACTGGGTTTCTTATTTTTGTCCATGATAACTGTGGCGGCACTGCAGTTCTTTACGGTAGTCGCAGGCAATAAAAAAAAAAGATATATGTTTCTTTATTACTCGTTGTTTACTAACATACGTTTCACTATTCAGAGCATAAAGGTATGTAGAGAATCTTAGTTCATTCTTGCTTAGCTCATGATGCCCCTTGCTCTGTGTAGGTGAGAGCGGAGACCACAGGATGTTGTATAGAAATGTCTACAGGGGCTGGACGTAGCAGACAGAGGTAATTGTAGAAATTGATTTCTGAAAATGTTGTCATGAGAGTTTAAGGTAAATTTGAGAATGAAAATGCCTAGTAAGTGATGAGTGGCATTATTCTTGTAAGTTACAGTAATATTTTCAGTTGTCCACAAGATGACAGAATTGTATGAGTTTATTTGCATGAACCTATACAGGCTGGAGTTTATTGTTAGGTCTCTGGGTTGGAGAGGATCTGCATAATTAGAGCTGAAAAACAACTTTTTTTCATGAGGCATTACATTTATGGGAATATAAACTCTTGTTCCACTGAATTGTTATACTGATCTCTTGACTGGTGTAGTAACTCCCTCTGAGGCTCTCAGCCCTATTAAATTCCCCCAACGTGTAAAACAGTAGCCCGTAACGGAGCCCACAAACTTACGGCTATTAAATTGGCCTCTTAAAGCTACCCGCAAAGGATCTACTGTTTATAGGAAGAAAAACTCTACTGGATGATGAAATCTGAACTCCATTGCCAAAAAGCCTTTACTCTGTCAAGCACGTAACTGTTACGTTTGAAAACCACTATTAAAATGCTACGAATCCCCAAAGATGCACTAGCGTTCAGACACGTAACCACCAAAACAGGACCTGCAAAGCGCTTATAGACAAGTTCTCAACTCAATATAGGGGAAAGCATGGAAAGGCATTACAATTACTTGCACAATAATCCCTAAAAAAAAATAGGCATTAAAAAATATTTTATTTCATTGTATGTTGGAATAGTCATGCATATGCCAATATGAAAAGCCAAGCTTAAACATGCAGAAAGCAACTAAAGACATACTACCTGATTAAATAGCAACCCAAAAACATGAAACTGATGCTATATTAACCTTTCCTCACTCACAGATGCTCTAATGTGGACCTTGGAATATATATAGCATTGCATATACATCTCGTTCCGCACATCTACAGTGGGAAAACAAATAGTGGCCAAATTACACCGCCACATCACATAGATCGAGTACCAGAGGAACATTTTATTATCTGTTGTTCAGTCCTTCAGTTGTTTCTGACTCTCTGTGAGCCTATGGACTAGCTAGGTGCATGCCAAAAATACTGGAGTGGGTTGCCAGTTCCTTTTCTAGAGGACTGGGATTTGTCTGACCTCTCTGCTATGACCTGCCCACCTACAGTGGCCCTACATGGTATAGCTCACAGCTTCATTCAGGTACACAAGCCCCTTCACCACCACCACTTAGCAATTCACATGGGGACACGGGGAACATACACCACACTATGGTAAATTGATGAATAACAAAACATAATGGGAGGTCACCAAATGGGAATGGCTAGACATTTTGGCACATGGCCACCAGCAATGGCGTAGGATTTACAAGGATGGGCATAGCGGAGATTATCCCTGATAGAGGTGAGTTGGCTGTTGATCCCTGTGCCACTGCAAAGCCTCTGTGTGTTTTTACGGCCCATCCTAATGGGTTAAAGTGGATTAGTGTGGTGTTTGTTCCCCTGGTCCCCTTCAGCAATGCTAAGTAGTGGTGGTGAAGGGGCTTGTGTACTGCAATGAAGCTGTGAGCTATACCATGTAGGGTCACTCTAAGTGGGCAGGTCATAGCAGAGAAGTCAGACAAATCACAGTCCACTAGAGAAGGAGCTGGCAACCCACTCCAGTATCACCTGTCATATTCCTATCAGGCCCTCAGGTGAATGTTGATACTCCACAGTATCACTAATTGGATATTTGTAGGTGAATTAAGCCTTTATTTTGATTATATGTGATATATATTATTATATGATATTTAATGCTATTATGACTATTATGATTGTTATATGTATTGATATTAACCAGGGCTCATTAGTTTACATATATAGGAATGTGACACAAATGTGATGTATGTGGATGGCCCATAACCTCAACCATTGAAAACACACTGACATGGTTACAACATTATAACAAATCTTTATTTCATATACAGAGCACAATCAGAAATGGACAAGACTGAGAATGAATATCATGGAGGTGGTGTGAGCGAATCCCGGGAGAGCAAGAGGCTTGTGGGAAAATGGGGATACCTACAGGGGGTAATGTGATAGTCTAGAATAGGCATGATGCATAGCACCTACCAGGGACACATGTGGTCATTACACCACTGCAAACGGAATCTGATGAAAAAAAGGTTCATTACAAATCACTCCATTTAGTTGAAGAAACCATTAATGTGCATAAAACTTTCTACTTGTCTAGATCTTCTCAATGAAACAGATGATTCAGCTTCTGGACTGTGTGATCCTATCCAGTTTCACACATACAGTGTGCTGAAAAAAACAAAAATCTGACAATAAGTGGGCAACTAAAAAAAGGCAGAGGAGAATATAAAAACGAATCAACATGCATGTACAGTACAGTGCTAAATACTGTAACTGTAACAATATACCAACTCACCTGATTCTTATCTGCAAGCATTACTAACTATTAGCTAGGTCTCTGGATAATGAGCAATATGGGAAAATGCCCATTAATATGAAGAGGACACAAAGGTTAGCAGCCAGTTTCAGACCCTATGATCTGTTCTCAGACTGATATTGAGGTCAGGATCACATGCTTCACTAGTGCATATATTAACATGCCATTGTGAGACTTTGCGAGTCCACCATCATAGCAGTATTTTACATTTAAGCTAACAACAATATTGACTTAGATAACTGGCTATATGATAGCTTTAAGATTGTGGAAGCTACATGTTAAGATGAAGATGCAGAAGATGCCTTCATGGACCTGAATTGTACCTAAAACAAAACAAAGTAATAACAAAATAACACCTACAAAATAAGGCCTTAATAAAATATAGGACTGCAGCATCTCTTATCAAAAGCATTCCTCAGTGACCATTAATTGGTGACATTTTAAATAGAAACCCTACGTGTCTACAGAGAAGAGGATCATGGACCATGTAATGGAAGGTAGCCATCTGCATACAAAATATCACCATCACATAGGCCAAGATCCAAAACTCTGTAGCCCTGGCATTAGCCTCAGTCTCTGGAAGAGGAGGATAGTGGCATTGAATCCCGGTGGTTTGGCCAGTTGTCCAGATGGTGACCTCACTAGCCATATTACATCATCCTCCTCCAAACAAGGTCCCTCGGCTCTGCTTCTTTCCTGCTCCCCCTGCACCAGTTTCTGCTGGGCGGGGGCTTGCAACTCCACTTCCTGCTAAATGTAGTGTTTGTGATGCACATGTGATGGCATGTTGGTGTATGTGATATTCACCTGACTTGGAGGCTGGGTCCTGCTGGGTCATCAGGCCTTAAGCTCCAGCAGCAGGCACCTGGCTCAGAAGGTCCTTTGTGACCCTGTCCCACTCATCATAGGTCACATTCACATTGTTGTCCTCCTTGGCCATCATCCTCCTCACCTTGGCTCTGATGTCGTCAAAACGGTGCTTGACATCCCTTGGCGCTGTGCCTACTGCTGTAACCTCGGCTGCTACCTCTTTCCATGCCTGAGCCCTAGGCCCTGGCCTAACTACTCCCCATCAAGAATCACGGGGAAGCCACTTATAGCACCAGTGCATGTAATTGTGAATAAGTATTTTCAATAAAATATATAGGGAGGCAATTTTTGGTTTGCTAACCTTTAAAAAGGCCTGTTCCCTTATAGTTAGCAATTTTTTTGTTTTGGCATCCTCTATGATTTTATTGTACTTTTTCAGGTAGTCCTCCGTTGGATCTCTCGATAAGGTGTTATAGCACGATTTATCATTCAATTGTCTCATAACCTCCTTTTCATAAGCCTCTATGGGCCAGATAACAAGATTTTCACCTTTGTCAGAAGGTTTAAAAATTGCATCATTCCATTTTGTCATGTCTTTGATCGCTTGATTTTAATTTTTTGAGGAACCATCTCTAATCAGATGCCTAGGAAAGTGTGTCAAATATATGTGGCTTCATGGGTCCTGGTTGGCACTGAAAGGGTTAAGTATTTATATATATATATATATATATACATATATATATATATATATATATATATATATACATATATATATATATATATATATATATATATATATATATATATATATATATATAAATAAATAAATATATAAATATATTCATAGGTAAGTCAACATGGGAATGTATTTATAAAACAATTAATGAACAGTACAATTTTAGTACAATTATTTGTTCCTAACGCACACACACAATTAATATATTTGGATATATTCTACTACTAAAAGAATAAAAATAGTATGAACAGTATTTTTGTAATAATTGTATACATGGTAATTTGAATTCTTCAATGCACTTAGCTAATTCTCACATTGTTTTGTAAGGTATTTACATTACTGAAATAGGTCTCGCCACAAGGTCACTGATAATGTCTACTCCACATGTCACATGCACATATGAAGGAGACCTTTGACTGATCTACAGTTTCCATGATATGACATAGTAGGTAATTGCAGAAAAACATACAGAGATAATGTGATGCCTATAAATATCAGGTATTTCTTCACTAAAGCCCCATTCAGCAGAAGTATCGACCATGAAGCTACTACTGATCTATGTGCTCCTTGGAGCAGCTGGTGAGTCCTTTCTAAACATGAATACAAGTTAATATACACTACATCCATGATGGAAACTCTAAACTCAGAATGATATACTGCACTATGTTGCCCTACATTAAAAATTTACTGTTTTAAGATCTACATCTAAAATTAGGCTAAATATATTAAATATCAAATATAATACAGTCTCTAGATGGCTATGGAATTTACCATTTTGGTTTCTCAATATTAATTATCTAGAGTATGATGAATCTTTGAATTCAGTTCATGCAACTGGAGTAAAGGAATTCTCATGAGTTTTACAAGGATACATCCTACTGAGAAAAAGTAACAGATCCCTAAATTAAAGAATAATGTAATGTATAAGCTTGTTTATTTGCTTTTTGCTTTCTAAAACATTCTGGCTATTATCAATCTTAGTTATTTCAAATACAAGAAAAAAGTTCCCAGTGCTTCTTTAATTAATAACCCTTAAATCACAGTATGATGTATGATGTGGTGTGTAAAATTTCAGGGTTATCGTTACAACATAGTTGTTGAAGAAAGTGTAACCCTAAATATGTGCCTTGCTTAAACTCTTAGATTCAGAGTGTCTAAAGATGAATTCAGTGCAAAAAAGTAGGGCATGTTTTACACACTACTAATTGATGGACCTTCTTCCCTCCATAGCTGCATTTGAAGATGATGATAAGATTGTAGGAGGTTCAACGTGCACCAAGAACTCTGTCCCATATATTGTGTCTCTGAATGCTGGTTACCATTTCTGTGGAGGTTCCCTCATTAACAACCTGTGGGTCGTGTCTGCTGCTCACTGCTACAAAGCGTAAGTAATAGAGAGAATATCCTTTGATTATGGTCAGATAGAAACAATTAATATATTCCGGTTTTGTTTAATTATACAGTTCATATCTAAAAGTTTATGATATATCATAAGAGAATGTTGTATCTATATAACACTGTATGGACTTGTGAATAGATATTACATTCTGATCATTCTTGCAGAAACGTCCAAGTCAGACTGGGAGAACACAACATCGTTGTGAGTGAGGGCACAGAGCAGTTCATTAGCTCTGCCAAGGTCATCAGACACAAGAGCTACAACTCCAGGACCCTGGACAATGACATCATGCTCATCAAGCTGTCCTCTGCAGCCAATTTGAATGCCTATGTCCAGGCTGTGGCTCTGCCCTCTGGATGTGCATCTGCTGGTACCAAATGTCTGATCTCTGGATGGGGCAACACCCTCAGCAGTGGCAGTAAGTCAAGAGAGAAAAAAACATATGTATACTGATTTTAGTTTTTAACATACTTACCTATAAAAATATCAATATAGATGGGTTAAAACACATTACAAAAAGTATTATACAAGTTTGTTCAAGTTTCTTCTCAACAAAGTATATCAACTCTATATGGCTGGATCAAGTTTTCTAAGGCAATATAACATCACATTTTCATTTTTTTTCATTTTTTTTTCACGTATTAGGAAATCTTTATAATTGGTTTGGCAGATTGAAAATATGCTATGTACATGCACTAGTTTGATACTCTATTAAATGTAATATTACATTATAATGTATTATACTATTTTAATAACTGTTTTCTTTACTTGTTTAATCTAAGCTAACTACCCAGATCTCCTTCAGTGTCTGACTGCCCCAATTTTAACTACCGCTGAATGTAGTGGTGCCTACCCAGGAGAGATCACTGCCAACATGATCTGTGTTGGATACCTTGCTGGTGGCAAGGATTCCTGCCAGGTAAATATTCTCATCTTCCTCATGTTACTCTATCTAAACCTCATTCTTCAGCAGTGACAATTTCTTTATATAACTTATTCTTTTGTTTTGTCTTTCATGTGTTGGCCTCTATCAAGCTGTGAAGATATATATATATATATATATATATATATATATATATATATATATATATACATAATTACTCCTTCTCTGGCAATATTTCTGGTGATATGACCATGTGAACATACAGTATATATGTGTATATATATATATATATATATATATATATATATATATATATATATATATTTGATCAATCTACCATATTTTCTGCCCACTTCTGGAATAGTTTCTGCAACCCCCACCTTTTATCTTTCTCTTCCCTCAGGGTGACTCCGGTGGACCTGTGGTGTGTAATGGGCAGCTCCAGGGTGTTGTCTCATGGGGTTATGGCTGTGCACTCAAAAACTATCCTGGCGTCTATACTAAAGTCTGTAACTACGTTTCCTGGATCCAGAGCACCATCGCTGCCAATTAAAATCCTTTGGCAAAACTGCTTATCACTTCTTCATTTAATTCTTATGATTGTCTCTTGTCTACATCATACATACCATGGAAAACAACAAATATACAAACCTGCGAGGGAATTTGGAAAACAATTTTTTTTAAACAAATACATTATTAATAGTCAACAGATGAATGTCATTCCATGTAGTATACGCTTCTAGAAATAGCGTTTATAAGGGGGCCAATATTGAAACACAGACAAGTGTAGAATAGTAACTAGTACACAGCCTTGACAAGTTATTTTAGCTGTCTGTAATATAGTGAGTGTAAAGGGATTGGATGTAAATATTACTGAACTCTATAACAAGTATAGAAAAAAGTGAGAAAATGAAAAAGTAAAAAAAGTGTTATCATAATATCATTAATTTTATAAATATAACTCCAAGGCCAGTAATTATTAAGAAACAAAATAAAAAACTTCATAACATATTCATTTATTTTTAATCTTTAATTTATAAACATTTTCCAGCATACATCACAAAAACACATAAAAAACAAATAATTAAAATATACATTGATACATTCGCATAAAATTCCAAGACATTAACAATGATTTATCAAACTTCTATGTTTCCTCTATTTTGACATATCTTGAGATTTAAGGTCCTACAGAAGACATAGCAAAAAACAAACAAAAAAAAAAAGGGGGAGGGAAAAAGAGAAAAATGGGAAGGAAAAAGCAAATGGGGAATGAGAAAAAATGCTGAAATATCATCGATGCTAGCCCTTTACCCCGCCCCCAGGGAGAGATGGAGCAAGACTAAAACAAACTGCCATAGCACGATAGAAATCCCTCAACCTTGTTAGCTTTTATTAACTTTGACATTTAAATGATAGAGAGAGGGTTTCTACTTATAGTAACTTAGCTAATATATCTTTTAATATATTTTATTTTTGCTGCTTTAAGTTATATTTTATACAATCAGTTTCAATTTCTATCTACCATAGATGTGATGTCTCTCCATGTTGGCATTATGGAATTTTTCCAACATATGGCGAATAGCTATTTTGCTACTAGCAAGACCGTCATTTCAATATTTATTTTTTGTTTTGGGAATATTTTGGGAAAGAAATGAAACAATATCATTTCAAAATCAAGTTTATGTTTTGTTTTATAATTTTCGATAATTGAGATATACAGTTAGACCAGTACATTTGAATTGCTGGGCAAGATCACCACATATGCATTTGAGAGGCTTCTTCCATGTTACCGCTCCAGCATGTATCTTTAGTAACAGTTGGGGCTATTTTTGCTAATTTTTGAGGGGTAATGTACCACCTTTGAATACTTTTAAATTGTACTTCTATAAAGGTGGTACATTTTATATTTTTCCATATTCTGAAAAGAGGTCTTCCATATCTTATCTTCGCATTTTTATGGCATTCTTGTTCCCATTTAAGTATACCATTTGTTTTTATGGTCTTATCTAGTGATTTAATACTTTTCATTATATTTGAAATTGTATGTTCTTTATTGGTATTAAGTATTTCTATCTCAAAATGTGATAATTTGCTGACTGTTTTAAGATAAAAGTCAGATTCCAAGATTTCTGAATGTAGCATATTAAACAACAACCATTTATCTTTTGGGGTTTTCTTTTCTTCTGAAATATATGGGAAAGATTTCAGTTCTCCATTCAGATAAATGTCCTCTAGACTTCTGATATCCCATTTAGACCAGTCAAATTTCAGAAAGGGTAAAAGTTATATGTAGGTGATATACCTGCCCTGACCATGCTTTGCAGACCAGGTATCAGTGGTCAGATGGACCCTTGTCCCAACATTGTTTGCCAGAGATGCCAATACTTCCTTTTGCACAATCGAGTACAGGTTGGGGATTGCCTTTTGTGCAAAGAAATTTCGACCAGTTACCTTCCACTGCGGTGTCCCAATAGCTAAAAATTTTTTGAACGCCTCAGACTCCACCAGCTTGTATGGTAAAACCTGGCAGGCTAAGATTTCAGACAAGCCAGCTGTCAGTTGCCGGGCAAGGGGGTGACTTTATGACATTGGCTTCTTATGCTCAAACATGTCCTTGACAGACACCTGACTGTGGGTAGATGAGCAGGGACTGCTCAGGGCGAGACACGGAGTGGCAGATTGTTGAGAGGGGGCAAGCAGGGCAGCAGTGGTTGACGTGGCTGAAGATGCTGGATCAGGAGGAGGATGGCGGCTTTGACTTTGTGTGCTGCTTGTACTCATGTGTTGATCCCATAGGCGTTTGTGATGTGACATCATGTGCCTTCACAAAGAAGTTGTACCTAGGTGGGTGTTGGACTTCCCACGACTCAGTTTCTTTTCGCACAGGTTGCAAATGGCATCGCTGTTGTCACAGGCAGACATACCAAAAAATTGCCACACTGCTGAGCTCTGCAATGATGGCATTCTGGTAGTGGCAACAGCATTCGTTGACTGGCGTGCTATCTGGCTGACCCCGGGTGCCGATGCATGCTGTCTGACTGTGTCACTAGATACTTGCGACGACCTCCCCCTGCTTCCAACTCGTCTCCTCCTCCTCTCTGTCTCCCCATCTGAACTTTCCTCCTGTTCTTCTTCTCTTATAGCGGGCACCCACGTGACATCCACGGACGCATCGTCATCATCAACCGCTTCACTTGTATTTGACAACTCAACAAAGGAAGCAGCACCTGGTACAACTTCATCATCATCAGACCGTACGTCCATGTGTGTAATGCTGCCTGACTGGGACATATCTCTGTTATATACATCCTCTGGCACTAATGTTTGCGCATCACTCATTTCTTCCAACCGATGTGTAAATATCTCTGCTGTCGGATCAAGTGAAGTGGATGTGGTGCTTGTAACAGAACCTTACCTTTGCCTGGGAACATTTATTACTACACTGGCCCTTTAACTGTTTGGAATGTTGTTGTTTTTTTAATATATGTATGTAACTGTCATGCTGAGTTCAGTTAGTAAAAAGTTTTTCTCTGATGGTTGATAACTTCAATTTTACACAGCAGCTTGCCAGGTAAAAGGACGTCTCTAACGGCTGATACCCTCTCACTACCGGGGTAGCCGTTACATTGGTTGGCAGCGGTGGGATGGTCCTTTTATCCAGAGAGCAAGTGCTGAATGGAGTCTCAGTACGCCAAGCTGAAAAGATCCACACTAAAAGATTTATTGGATTATTGGAGGGAGCTGATAACTGACCTGCTGGAGCTGGACGAAATGGATAGATCCAAGGAAGTAACGGAGCCCTTTACATCTGTCAGCGAGGACGATGTAATTACTGGTATTGTACAGTGGAGATTATCCTTGTATCCAGAAACGTCCGTGGAACTAATAAACCAGCTGCTCCGGGAAACAAGGGAGGAGATAGAAACTAAGAGGACACAAGAAATGGAACTGGTAAGAGCTAGACAGCCCATTACACAGGCAGTTCCTACCCCCCCACCCACTGCTACAGTAAAGAAAATACCGTTCACTGCATTTAAAGCTTTTGTAGAAAGTGAGGAGGAAATAGATGGATATTTGGCTGACTTTGAGAGACAGTGCTCACTACACCAGGTACCACCAGACCAATGGGTCACTATTTTGTCTGGGAAATTGTCGGGCAAAGCCAATGAAGCCTTTCGGGCTCTTGCTCCAGAGGATATTTTACAATATCAGCAAGTTAAAAAGGCGCTGCTAACCCGATATGCCGTAACCCCAGAAGCATACCGCCGTCGCTTCCGGGAGTCCAAGAAGAAGGCTGTGGACTCCCACATGGAATGGGCAAACACAATACAAAGGGTGGCATCACTTTGGGTGAGAGGGTGCAATGCCAACACCGGAGAAGAAGTGTTACAGTTGTTCTTGATGGAACATTTCTTTCAAGATCTGGCTGCGGATATACAGGACTGGGTGAGAGATCGCCGCCCTGCCAACTTAACTGAGGCAGCGCAACTAGCAGATGAATACGCAGAAACAAGGAAGGTGAGCCAAGGTACCACACGACCAGCACCTAGAACAGAGGCACGTACCCCAACCTACGCTGCACGCACAGAATTTCGGGCTCCAGTAACCCCAGGACCTCCACGCCCTCAGGGGTCTTACAACCAGCCCCGAGAATCTTACAAAGTGACATGTTATCACTGCAGCAACACTGGGCATATTGTCCGTTATTGCCCTTTGAGATCAGCCAATAACGAATGGAGGCGCACAACATCCCACATAGAGACCCCGCCATCATGTCCCACTGCTGCTCACTGCCTGGAAATCAAAGGGAGCCCTGAGGAGTGTTTGGGAATCTTGTATGAGGCCAACCCCGTACAGGCTGCCTCCCCGGATAACCGCCAGCATCACCGCCAAGAGGTGCGTGTGAATGGACAGATAGCACAAGGCTTAAGAGACACTGGCGCTACCATCACTTTGGTGCAGAAACATCTTTTGAAACCAGAACATGTATCTAATCGTACCGTTGCTGTTCGTGTCGCAGGGGGGGCTGTTTTTCGCTTACCCACCGCCCGGGTACACTTGGATTGGGGAGTCGGGTCGGGAAAGACCACAGTAGGCATCATGGACAATTTACCTGCTGAAGTCGTGTTGGGCAATGATATTGGCCCTCTAGCCTCAGCCTTTTTACCCACGACTGCTGCTGCTTGTCCCGTGACCACCCGCTCACAGACCCGTACTGAGGACGATCCTACAACAGGTCGGGAGACCCAGGTAAGCCACAAGCAGACACTTAGCACTAACCCCACAGAGAGACCCATAGCGTGGGACACCCCCGAAGAGTTTGGGAGGGAAACTAGACAGGACCCCACCCTCCAAAAGTACCGAGAATTAGCCGACAGTAGAGGGGATGAGCGGGAACGTTTTATATGGGAGGGGGACAGGTTATATAGATTGACCGAAGGCAGAAAGAGAGGCTGTGTCCCTTCGCAGAAGCGCCAACTCGTAGTACCCAGAAAGTACCGGTTGGAACTTCTCCGAATTGGCCACGACATTCCGTTGGCAGGGCATCTAGGGGGTAACCGCACCACCTACAGGATCACCCAGATCTTCTTTTGGCCAGGGATCTCGAGGGATGTGCGGCGTTACTGCAGCACTTGTGATGTATGTCAACGAGTAGGAAAGAGGGGGGATCACCCTAAAGCCCGACTGTCACCTATGCCCGTGATCAAGGAACCATTTAGCAGGGTGGCAGTCGACCTCGTAGGACCCCTACCTAACCCCAGCCCTTCTGGTAAGAGGTATATTCTTACAGTAGTGGACTATGCTACTCGCTACCCAGAAGCCGTCGCTCTGACGAATATCCAGGCTGACACTGTCGCCAGTGCGCTGGTCGGGATATTCACCAGAGTGGGATTTCCTCAGGAAATCCTATCTGACCGAGGAACCCAGTTCACCGCAGACCTAACTCAGCAGCTATGGAAGGTCTGTGGTGTTAAAACCCTGCTTAGTTCACCATACCATCCTCAAACTAACGGTCTCTGTGAACGATTTAATGGTACCCTAAAGCAATTGCTGCGGACCTTTGCAGCGGAATACAGAGACTGGGAGCGATTCTTGCCGCACCTCTTGTTCGCATATCGAGAGGTGCCGCAGGAATCCACAGGGTTCTCCCCCTTCGAGTTGCTCTATGGACGGCGGGTGCGAGGCCCCCTCAACCTCGTCCGGGAGCATTGGGAGGGAGAGATGGAGCATGAGGGGGTCCCTATCGTACCTTATGTGCTGGAGATGCGGGACCGCATGGGGCACCTAGCCAGGATGGCCCGAGAACACCTCCAGGCGGCACAAGGCCGTCAAAAACATTGGTACGATCGGGACGCTAGGCTGAGAACGTTCCAAGTAGGTCAGAAAGTCCTGGTGCTTAGACCTGTTAAAGGAAATAAACTACAGACCTCCTGGCAGGGCCCTTACAAGGTGGTGGCACAGGTCTGTGACACCACCTATGTAATTGCCAGTAGCAAGGACGAAAGGATACAGAAGTCCTTTCATATAAACTTATTAAAAGAGTACCAGGAAAGGCCCGAAGATATAGCAGCCATATGTATCCCGGCCACTGAGGACCCTGACAACCTCCCCATCCCAGATCTGTTAGCTGATGCCGAACCTAAAACTCGGCTTAATACAGTGCAGCTAGGGGAGCGATTAACTCCCATAGAAAGAGAACAACTCCAACAATTACTAGCTAAGAAAGGATTGACGTTTTCCCAGGAGCCCGGTTACACACCCTTAGCGACCCATTATGTCGAAACCCCAGGACAAACTCCTCTCAGACAGACTCCCTATAGAATCCCTGAAGCCGTAAAAGAAGAGATGAGAAAAGAGATTCAGGAGATGTTAAAACTAGGAGTTATAGAGCCATCCGACAGCCCCTGGGCCTCCCCAGTCGTCCTAGTCCCCAAAAAGGACGGAACGACCCGGTTCTGTGTCGACTATAGACGCCTCAATGACCGAACCGTGACAGACGCATACCCCATGCCCCGAGTGGACGAACTATTAGATCGTATTGCCAGGGGACGATATCTGACCACCATCGATCTGTGCAAAGGGTACTGGCAGATTCCCTTGGCCAAGGACGCTATCCCTAAGTCGGCGTTTGTCACCCCGTTTGGCTTGTACCAGTTTAAGGTCATGCCCTTCGGGATGAAGAATGCCCCAGCTACATTTCAGCGCTTAGTGGACCGCCTCCTTGATGGCTTCCAGGATTTCGCTTGCGCGTACCTGGATGACATTGCGATCTATAGTGAGACTTGGGGGGAGCACCTGAGACACGTAGAGGCTGTGCTGGATCAGATTAGGGCCTCCGGCCTAACCCTGAAACCAGAGAAATGTAATTTCGGTATGGCTGAAGTCCAGTACTTGGGACACAGAAAGGGGTGGGGGAAACAACGACCAGAACCCGCTAAGGTAGAGGCCGTAGCCAATTGGCCCACACCCCACACTAAGACTCAAGTGTTAGCATTCTTAGGGACAGCAGGGTACTACAGGAAATGTATCCCTGACTACAGCGCCATCGCTAAACCCCTGACAGATTTGACAAAGAAAAATTTACCTAGGATAGTCCTGTGGTCTCCCGCCTGTGAAACAGCGTTCCAAACCCTGAAACAAGCCTTGATCAATGCACCGGTTTTGTTTGCCCCCGTCCCTAACAAAAGATTTGTTGTCCATACAGATGCGTCCATGTACGGACTGGGGACAGTGCTGAGTCAGGTCGGAGAAGATGGAGGGGAACACCCTGTCGCATACCTGAGTCGAAAACTATTACCCAGGGAAGTGAGTTATGCGACAGTGGAAAAAGAATGTCTAGCCCTGGTCTGGGCCCTAAAGAAGCTCACCCCATACCTCTACGGGCAGGAATTCACGTTGATCACGGACCATAACCCCCTAGTATGGCTGAACCGAGTGGCTGGGGACAATGGACGATTACTAAGATGGAGCCTGGCACTACAACCCTACAACTTCTCCATCCAGTATCGCCCTGGCCGGTTCAATGCGAACGCAGACGGACTGTCCAGGCAAACAGAACTTTTACCTTAACAGCAGACCGGACAGCCCCAAGTTGACCCGAAAAGGATCAATCCGGGTCTGCCCGAGTGTTCCACAAAGGGGGAGCAGTGTAACAGAACCTTACCTTTGCCTGGGAACATTTATTACTACACTGGCCCTTTAACTGTTTGGAATGTTGTTGTTTTTTTAATATATGTATGTAACTGTCATGCTGAGTTCAGTTAGTAAAAAGTTTTTCTCTGATGGTTGATAACTTCAATTTTACACAGCAGCTTGCCAGGTAAAAGGACGTCTCTAACGGCTGATACCCTCTCACTACCGGGGTAGCCGTTACAGTGCTGGTGTTGGTGGTGGCGGCAGGCGGGCGAGTGGTAACTGGAGAGGTGCCCGAAGCTAAGCTGGAGGAGGATGGTGCGTCTAGGTTCCGAGCGGAAGCTGTAGAAGATTGGGTGTCCTGTGTTAGCCAGTCAACCATGTCCTCAGAACTTTTCAAGTTCAGGGTATGTGGCCTCTGAAAACTGGGCATTATTCTAGGGCCAAAGGGAATCTCAGCACCACGACCATGACGGCCCCTGCGGGGGGGTGGCCTGCCACTGCCAGTCATTTTTTTTCGATTAGTGGTACTATAAGTGCAAGCTACTGTGATACCAGATATGAGTGTCACTGTGCATTGGCAAAAGTTGGCACAGTAGACGCAATAGGCCTCACACACACAAATAATATGGTTGCATAAGTCTGCACACCCTCTTATAACTGGGGATGTAGCTGTGTTCAGAATTAAGCAATCACATTCCAAATCGTGTAATATAGGAGTCCGCATACACCTGCCATCAGTTAAAGTGCCTCTGATTAACCCCAAATAAAGTTCAGCTGCTCTAGTTGGTCTTTCCTGAATTTTTCTTAGTCGCATCCCACAGCAAAAGCCATGGTCCACAGAGAGCTTCCAAAGCATCATAGGGATCTCATTGTTAAAAGGTATCAGTCAGGAGAAGGGTACAAAAGAATTTCCAAGGCATTAGATATACCATGGAACACAGTGAAGACAGTCATCATCAAGTGGAGAAAATATGGCACAACAGTGACATTACCAAGAACTGGAGCTCCCTCCAATATTTATGAAAAGATGAGAAGAATACTGGTCTGGGAGGCTACCAAGAGGCCTACAGCAACATTAAAGGAGCTGCAGGAATATCTGGCAAGTACTGGCTGTGTGGTACATGTGACAACAATCTCCCGTATTCTTCATATGTCTGGGCTATAAGGTAGAGTGGCAAGACGAAAGCCTTTTCTTACGAACAAAAACATCCAAGCCAGGCTACATTTTGCAAAAACACGTCTGAAGTCTCCCAAAAGCATGTGGGAAAAGGTGTTATGGTCTGATGAAACCCAGGTTGAACTTTTTGGCCATAATTCCAGAAGATATGTTTGGCGCAAAAACAACACTGCACATCACCAAAAGAACACCATACCCACAGTGAAGCATGATGGTGGCAGCATCATGCTCTGGGGCTGTTTTTCTTCAGCTGGAACTGGGGCCTTAGTTAAGATAGAAGGAATTATGAACAGTTCCATATACCAGTCAATATTGGCACAAAACATTCAGGCTTCTGCTAGAAAGCTGAACATGAAGGGGAACTTTATCTTTCAGCATGACAACGACCCAAAGCATACATCCAAATCAACAAAGGAATGGCTTCACCAGAAGAAGATTAAAGTTTTGGAATGGCCCAGCCAGAGCCCAGCCCTGAATCTGATTGAAAATCTGTGGGGTGATCTGAAGAGGGCTGTGCACAGGAGATGCCCTCGCAATCTGACAGATTTGGAATGTTTTTGCAAAGAAAAATGGGCAAATCTTGCCAAGTCAAAATGTGCCATGCTGATAGACTCATACCCAAAAAGACTGAGTGCTGTAATAAAATCAAAAGGTGCTTCAACAAAGTATTAGTTTAAGGGTGTGCATACTTATGCAACCATATTATTTTATTTTTATATTTTTTCTTCCCTCTACCTAAAAGATTTCAGTGTGTTTTTCAATTGAGTTGTACAGTTTATAGGTCACATTAAAGGTGGAAAAAGTTCTGAAATGATTTATCTTTGTCTCATTTTTTTACAGCACAGAAACCTGACATTTTAACATAGGTGTGTAGACTTTATATATCCACTGTATATATATATTAGCGACTTGTCCGTCAAAAATGACGGGACAACAAAATTTTAAGCCATGGCAATGCTGGTTGCCACACAATGTAAAGCTTTTGCTCCTCTGGGGACTTTCAGCGCTCATTGCGAGCCTCTCCCCGTGTGTACTTTTGCTCCTCTGAGAACCTTCTGCGCTCATTGCGAGCCTCTCCCCTCGTGTCCTTCAAGTTTTGTGCTTTGCAATTTTTTTAGTGCAGTGTAAATTAGAAAATGTTTTTAGGTCTCAGAGCATAATAAAGTGATTTTAATATATGTAACTGCTTTGAGAGTCCTATCACTGGCAGCCAATGAGCAGTAATCCAGATATATACTGTAAGTGCAGTGTAAAAAAATTTTTTTTTTAGTGCAGTGGAAAGTTTACATTATTATTTTCCATTACTAATTAATACTTAAATTAATGTACGTTAATAATTAATTAGGAACGAATAAATGTATTAAGTGCAAAGCATTAATGTATGTATGTATAAAGTAAGGGCAGTGTAAAATATGCTATTTAGCTTTTGGTTTTTAATTTTTTATAAATATTTTTTTTAATAATAATTATTTAATAATTATTTAATAAATTAATATACTTTACCTATTTCTAATTAATATACCAAGCAATTAATATCCTGAAGAGCTAACAATCTCTTTTATTTTCTTTCAGCATACAATGTACAGTTGGACTGTTGCTGCCCTTATGAGAAAATGTCAGCAATGTGCCAAGTGTGCAGTATAAATAGGCAGCGTTTGTTTAGTCGTGTAAAGCTCCATTTTAGATTTGTAATGTTATAATTTGCAAGTTACTGTTGTAAAATGGGGGCAATTGTCTATGTGTTATTCGGCTTGCAAGCATTTTCCGTCCTTTGTAATAGTGTATTTTGTACCTTGTAAGTTCCTGGGTAAAAGTGCTACGCAGCTGGCGGTGTTTTGCTCGGTCCAGGGTCGTGTAGCCTCGTTTACATTTTTTTTGGGCAACATTTTTTTTCTCGCTTAGCCGATTTTTGAATGCCAAAACTCAGCAAATTCGGCTTCATTTCGTGTGCAACCTCACTCCCAGACATCCTGGCTGTCCCCCAATGCCATGTGTGAGGTTATTTTTTGTGTGTGTGTTTTTCGATTTGCGCGGTTTGTCCGTTAAATTAGTATTTTTCCAACCTCACAATTTGTTTTCTAAGTCCCGCATTCCTCAACTGCTTGCGGCCTAAGGCAATCCTGCAATTCCTAACTGTTTAGATGCTAAGCGCCGCGTACTTCATAGGCTGAACTGCTCGCCTCGCGTTACTGCCTAAGTCCTGCGTGTTTTAATACCTCAACTGCTCGCCTTGCTTTGCAAGGCTCGCAGGCGTTGAGCCTCTTTTGCCTAAGTGCTCCGAGGTTCGATGCCTCAACTGCTCCGAGCTCGGAAGACTTCTGTGCTTCACCGGCTAGCAGTTTGACAATTATAATATGTGATATATATATATATATATATATATATATATATACATATATATAAATATATATATATATATATATATATTGATCACAACAACAATCATTTGATATATGGTGGGCAAAGGAGCAATAGAAGCCTCCACCATACAGTAGTACAGTAAATAAATAGTACATCTCTGTTCACATTTGAACGTCTAACACAAGTGAAAAAACCTGCTTTCAGCTCAGAATTCCGAGAAAAACAGTTACACTGCATTCTGGCAAGCTGAGCTGAGACAAGCAAATGTGCCCACAAATACCTCGCTCTTCAATCCATAGCCCATTCTAGGGATCCCCCGGGGAAAGCAAATAAGGGAGGGGGCTTTTGACCTGGCTGAGTGCTAGGGTAGAGGTTAAGGTTTCAAGGGTGGAACTTAATGGGAGGTTATTTAAAGGGGGTTTCCCGCCATTGTGCCACTTGACAGTGACACTGAGGACAAGGAAGAGGATCAGCTGAGTAGGGAGACAGCAGGGGAAGCAGTGAGGAGGATTTTGTTGTGTCCCCTGTGTCTTCTTGTGGTGACCCAGGAGAAGGGACGTCTGCCTGCACTGGTCAACGGCCAAGGAGTAGTCAGCGAGATGCAACAGCAGGACAACTAGAAGCGAGGCAGCGGCTGCTTCGCCAATATAGATATTATTATGGCGAGAGAAGTCAGAGGGACCAAGTACTGCCTTCCGGTGTGGACAGGAGGGTATGAGGATCATCCAGGAGAGTGAGAGGTGAAAAGGGCGACTGCAGGAGTGGCATGCGTCCATTGTCAGTCAGAGGAAAGGATAACAGAGAGATCACTAGCAGGAGTGGAGTGCGTCCATCCTCAGTTGGAGGACTGGGTAACAGCGAGATTAGACTACCTACGGGTGTTACTGCCCCTTCGTTATCTACTGACACTAGGTACACTAGTGAGTATAATGCAAATACACGCAATACAATTGACAATGTTGGCAAGGTTAAGGAGTTAGGGGCAGGTTTGACAGTTTTATGGTCGCAATTTGCAAGTGGTAGGGAGTTGGGCCCATGTAGAGCTTGGGTGCATCAAGAAGGAGGGAGGAGCAACCATTAGCTGGGTGGTCAGCCGTTAGTAGAGAGGGGGTCCTCTACAGGCGAGGGAGACAATAGTATAGACGTGGCAGTCAAGGACCCAGAGGTGATTAAGGCCATGCAGTAGGAAGTTACTCAGTATCGGTATTAAAGGTAACGGATACCGCATTGCAGAAGTTAGCATTAGGCTCAATAGGCCCTATTGAGGAGCATGTTTCAAAAGAGCTTAGGGAGAGAAGATGGAAACGGGGTTCATAGAGATATTCTTGTGGCTCCCGCTGGATAGTTTAATAGAATTTAAACATGAGGAAAAGAAAGATGATTTAAAAAGGAGGAAGATGAGAAAAAGATGAGTTATAGAAAGATTACAAAAAAAAAACTTTTAGTAACTGGCTGCAGGCGTATGTCAGCTTTGCCAGCACAGTGGGTGAAAAATGTCCTGAGTGTTGTTTGTCCCTGTTCTGTTATTGAGATGAGATAAAGGGGAGTCATCGGACTTATAGGGGGTTGGCGGGGCAGTATGATGAGAAGTTTAGAAGAGTATGGCGGTTAGACCTAGTATGCAGTGGGATGATAGGGACATGGGTAGCTGGTTGAAGATTGTTACCCCGGGGAAACTGGAGGATGCTAAGTTGTTAGAAAGGGGTTTTGCTGAGGGATAGATTATTCCAGCGTCAGATATTGTGCCTTTGGGGAGGCTGCCCAACTTATAGTCGCCAAGGAGAGGCCAGATTTGGTATGGTAAAAGCTGATAGGAGAGGTTTCCAAAGGACGAATGGCGGGTTCCTTTGATGTGGTTCCCCTGAGTAATTTGAGGATTTCTTCTTTAGGCTTGGTAGGGTGGAAGGTGTGCTTGATTAGCAAATGTTGACATAAAATTGACGTTTAGATTGCTTCCAGTGCATCAGGAATCTTATCCCGTGTTGGGGTTTCAATTTTTAAATCAGTTTTGTGGACTTAGGTTTTCCAATGGGTTGTGCAATTTCATGTTCATATTTTGAAAAATTCAGTAAATTTTGACACTGGGTAATTTGTTATAGGCCTTTTTTACATTCGGTTGTACATTATCTAGATGACTTCTTGTTTATAGGCCAGTATGTTTCTCAGGGGTGTAGCAAGTTATTTCAGGAGTTTCAGGTGTTTAGCGGTGGGGTTTGGGATCCCGTTGGTGGGGGGGGTCAGTTGGCCCTGTGCCAGGCATTGCAATTTCTGGGTATTCTCATTGATTCTGTTTCTTTCCAGTGTAGTTTACCCTTGGAAAAGGTGGTGGATTTGAGGCAACCAGAGCAGGAAGTCATGACGGCAAGGAAAGTTAAGTTGAAAGTGTTGCAGTCTTTGCTAGGAAAGTTAAACTTTGCTTGTAGTATTATACCCATGGGGAGGATCTTTGCAAGTAGATTGTCCTTGGCTACAGCGGTGATCCATCAGCTCCATCATCATATAAGGATATTAGTGGAGCACAGGGCAAATTTGAGAGTTTGGGTTTTTTCATCTCTGCAGAATAGAGGGTAAACATGGATGTTTAAGGAGGCCAGTGTTTAATGAGGTGTTAGAGTTATTTACTGATGCATCAGGTTCCATAGGCGTTGGGACATATTTTGGAGGACATTGGTAAGCAGATCTTTGGCCAGTTGAATGGAGAAAAGAGAAGGTTGGAGAATCTAATATTTTAGAATTGTTTCCAAATGTGGTGTCAGTCCTGTTATGGGGGGAGAAGCTGAATAATCAACATGTGGGTTTAGGTGTGACATTTTGAGTAGGGTTCAGGCAGTTAATTCACTGCCTCTTCACTGCCAGTAGTAAGATTGCAATATAATATAATGATAAGGTCTACACACATTGAGGGAGTTAGAATTGTCATAGTGGAGCAAGAGATAATGTCTGGAAAAAGGCATTCAGTAAAAAAAAAAAAAGGACTTGCGGCTGGTGGGGGTGCTGCATCACTCTAGGAGGGCGCTCAGTAACTGGTGAGGTATCCTGGTGAGGTAGTGAGTGGTCGTTGCCAGAGGTCCCTTGGGCATGGGGATCCATTGGCCCTCTGGCTGGGTGGTGAGCTCCTTCCATGTAGGGGTGTGCAGCTACCTCTTGTCATCATGCCATGTTGTCATGTTGTTAATAAAGCTGTGGCCTGGTTTTACCCATACAGGTGTATGTGTCATTATTTGAGTGTATGGGTATTTGGTTAGGTCCTCTCGGACCTCAGTCACTTATGCTTTGGTCAAAACATGGTTTTCTTTAAGATTATGGCTGCTGTATTACACAGCTTTTATGCAAAGCCAGGGTTGGATTATTTTACTTGCAAACGGTTTAGACATTAACGGCTGTGTGTTGAGTTATTTTGAGGGGACAGCAAATTTACACCATTATACAGGCCGTACACTTACTACTTTACATTGTTGCAGAGTGTCATGTCTTCAGTGTTGTCACATGCTCAAGGGGTCCTCTGTACTACAGAGTAAGTAAAATACGAAGTGTCCTGGCATGTTCTCTATTATAAATATGAGGTATGTTGTCATGCATATGCCGAAAACGGTCCCTTGTCGGAACCACCTGGGCAGGATGGGGCTCAGTAGTTGTTACAGCTTTGTAATATGTTTTTATGTTATGTTGATTACCCTATGTATATTAATTACTGTATGTTATGTTGCTTCTCTCTGTGTGTTTGACTCATTATGTTGAATCTGTATGTTGCATAGTTGGTTCATTGACAGTTAACTAACTTAGAATGTAGGGATGTCATCTGTAACTGACATGTTGGGAAGCTGTCCGTTATTAAAGTTTGCACTGGTGGTTGATACATAAAAAATGTGTTTCTGCCTTTTAAAGAAAGAGATAAAAATGTTTATTTTTTCACCAAACCTGCGTTTTGCCTCCTGCGTTCCTAAGAGCCAGTTCCTGCCCTGGAGAAGGCAGGAGTTGACAACATATATATGCAATTAATATTTGTTTTGGGTGTATGGGTTTAGCTGAATTTTACTGAACTGATATTATTTGTATTGTGGCACAGTGGAGAAGGAAACCTTTTACTCATGAAAAAGGGTCACTTTTCCATAGAAATACTGTAGTTCATTAGTGACCTGACAAAGAAATTATAATTTTGAAACATGTGAAATGAATAGATGATACTTGATAACATTATAATAAAATGAATTTAAACCGCTTTATCAGCCTTATTAAACTGCAATTCCGCCAATTGAATAGGGCTCTATATAAGCACATAGCATATATTTTGTGCAGACGATTTTAGTTAGGGAACTTCTATCCAAAAGCAAGGTCTTCACTAACTAAAAACTTCTGTAAAAAAATATGCTGTGTGCTTATATAGAGCCCTATTCAATTGGCCGAATCGCAATTTAATAAGGCTGTATATCTCCACATTGTGAAACAGTTTCAATCCTTCAATGTTTACCTCACATAAATAGGTCTCACATCATGGCCACTGATAATGCCTCCTATTTCAAATATTCATTAACCTGCAATAGTGAAGGGGGTGGGTAAACACAAGATAAAGTTAGTTTGGGTAAATATTATTCGCTTTTCTCCAAAATTTCATTGAGGGGAGATATCAGTCATGAAGCTTCTACTCATCTGTGTGCTCCTCAGAGCTGCTGGTGGGTTATTTTCAAGATAAAATAGAATATTCTGTACTGGCTGTTTTACTTTATAAAATGCTAAAATATAACTAAACTATTGGATAACCCTCGATTCTAAATGAACCTCCTGTGCCTTCCCAGCTGCATTTGATGATGATAACAAGATCGTCGGAGGTTACACTTGTGATCCGAACTCTGTCCCATATCAGGTATCCCTAAATGCCGGTTACCATTTCTGTGGAGGTTCCCTGATTAACAGCCTGTGGGTTGTGTCTGCTGCTCACTGCTTTAAACCGTGAGTAAAATTATTTAGCAGAGAAAAATATAGCCTAACGGCTGCAAACAAGTGCTTTGTTTCTTGTGCATGCCGTTTGTTATTTCTACTAAATTAGCATTCAACAATATTTATTTGTGTACATGGACTTTTGTACATTTGTGTCTCTTATTATACATCTCATAAACTTGCAGAAAAGTAGAGGTCAGACTGGGAGAGCACAATATCTTTTCCAATGAAGGCACAGAGCAGTTCATCAACTCTGCCAAGGTCATCAGACATAAGAGCTACAACTCCAGGACCCTGGACAATGACATCATGCTCATCAAGCTGTCCTCTGCAGCCTCTCTCAATGCCTATGTCCAGGCTGTGGCTCTGCCCTCTGGATGTGCCGCCGCTGGCACCAGCTGTCTGATCTCTGGATGGGGCAACACCCTCAGCAGTGGCAGTAAGTCAACAGAAGAAAACACACACAATTTATAAATAAACATTTTCAGCCTTATTAAATTGCAATCCGGCCAATTGAATAGGGCTCTATTTAAGCACATAGCATATTTTTTTACAGAATTTTTTAGTTGAACTTCTATCCAAAAGCAAGGTCTTCACTAACTAAAAACTTCTGTAAAAAAATATGCTCTGTGCTTAAATAGAGCCCTATTCAATTGGCCGAACCGCAATTTAATAAGGCTGTTTGTTTATACTTATGTCCACTCAGCAGAATAAATGAGTTACTCTTTTATGAACACATGCAGAGCTCTTCACGTCACATTTTATTTTATAGGGAATCTCTAGAAGTAATATAGAAGAACATTTGCTAACTTCACCAGCCTTCAGCTTTATAATAGATTCTATTAATTTAAAATATGAGACACAGTTTTTATGATTTGTTTTATTTGTCAGGCAACTACCCAGCTCTACTACAGTGTTTGAGTGCCCCTATCCTGACTGGTGCCCAGTGCAATAATGCCTACCCCGGGGAAATCACAGACAACATGATTTGTGTTGGTTACCTTGAAGGTGGAAAGGATTCATGCCAGGTAATACATCTTACCTTACCTCTTTTATTCTAGCCTTGTTGCCTCTAGATAGAAATGTATTCCTGCAGCGCCAAAAGGTGCCCACTGTTATTCACATTTTGTACCTTCATCTTACCACCATAAATTTTCTTCACTAAGGGTGATTCCGGTGGACCTGTTGTGTGCAATGGAGAATTGCAAGGCATTGTTTCTTGGGGTTATGGCTGTGCTCTAGTGGACCTTCCTGGAGTCTACACCAAGGTCTGCAACTATGTGTCCTGGATCCAGAGTACCATTGCTGCCATCTAAATATGCTATTAAATATATTTCTATCTCTAGCAATACTTTTCGTCTTGTCTTTAATTATACATTTTTAATAACTTAATTTTTTAGAAACGAATCAACCCAAGACGTGGTAAGTGACTGATTCATTTAAAAGTACAATTAGATACCTTAAGCAGGGGGTGGAGGAGGAACATGAAATTGGCACGCTAATGCATAATTTAGGTTATACCCATGATTATACCATGCAACAATATCTTAAGGACAATATAACCTGTAAAATCATGCTTCCATGACATTATATTATTAAAACATTTTTCTAGATTCTCACATACGTACCCAAGTAGGTTCTGACATACAAAGTCACATACAGTATTATTTATATTTATATTCTCCAAATATATTGGTCCTCCATGTTTTTTTAGATTATTGTCAGAATAGTTAGATTGGTCAGCTCTTTCTTTTGTAGAATAGTCTTCAGTCACGTTGTTAACGATCATACCCCCCAAGCACTGCCTTGAGCTTTACACTTTCTTTCCATGGGAAGGCTGGCTTGGTATTTCTCACTAATAATGCTATAAAATACAATGCTACAATAATTTGAAGAAATAAAAAAAATAAAAAAAACATATACTCCCCTTGTGTTCTCTCTGTTACCTTTTTCTACTCTACTATAGCTCACATTTACATAACTACTGCTTTTAAAATACACCTAATACAAAATAGTTCACATTATAAATGCATTTTAATTAAATATTATTTGCATGATTTATTTAGTAGCCTTAATAACCTTTGTTACCACATTCTATAATGAATGTGTGCACAAATCTAAAAACATGGACTTTTCAATTAAATTGTGTTTAATATACTGGTGGAAAATATTAAAATATTACCCCAACTGAGAACATGTGGGCCTTTTTGAAACATTATATTTGTTAAATAGACATGAACACTTTTATTAATTTTATGATATAAAATAATTATTTCAGAAATTCTCAGAAACATTCAGCAGTTTAATAGACCACTTTTTAAACTTGTCAGAGGTGATCCAAAGGCATCACTACAAGAACTGTATTTTCTTGTGCATAAATTAATATATATATATATATATATATATATATATATATATATATATATATATATATTATTATTATTATTATTAAACTAATAGTGTACAGCTTAAAGGACTACTGCAATGACATAATATCAATAAGCTCTTTTGAAGAATCAACTTGTATAGGCAAATGTTATTAGAAAGTTAAAAACACTTTATTAAATATTATATGCAATGGTATTTTGGTAGAAACTCCTTATTTCTGTGTAAAAGATTACCTTGATTACAGGGAAGCCTTCAGATGCTTCAAGTGAAATGTAACAATATTCATCTTTTCAATACCACTGAAAATGACAAAGATGCTGACCACTGACAGGGCTTTCTTCAGAAATCATGGTGACCAGTAAAGACCTAGGGCCTCATTCTATTATCGGCCATCAATCGTCCGAAAGGCTGCGATTCCTTGTGGGGGTACTGTTAACTCGCGATTCTATTATACGGCCCCGCAAGGATCTCCTCTTACGGCCGGCCGTAAATCTTGGAACCGGCCGTAAGCTCTGAAATCTAAAAACTAAAAATTAAATTCAAGCCTGCACTGTACAGCTCTGTAAATGCTAGGGATCATATTGGGGGACATGAGGATTAAAAGTAACCCCCTCTCAAGCTTGCACATCAGCCCAAACCCAAGTTCAAATTAACTGTTTATTTTCCGGCTGCGGCGTAGGCGGGTCTGAGGTGCTCCAAGCACTCTGGACTTTTTACATAGATATTTTACGTATATAAAAAAAAAATTATTTTACGGATTTGAGTATAGGGTAATTATGTGCTATTTTTGCTAACACCGAATATCACTTTATAGACTCCGCAAAGTGCAGGATGGCTTTATTTGAGCTATTTTATGTGCTTAATTGGTGCTAGCGGGACCTGTTTGCTGCAAGTAAGCTGCGGCTCGTTTTTAGCCTTGCAGACAGGGTTCCCGGAGCAATAGAATAGCAACCAGGCTTTTCTTACGGCCGATTTCCTTACGGCCGTTTTAGATCAAAGGCTTTTCTCCGGCGCGATCGGCCGCAAGAGATAGCAAGGCACCGGCCACAAGCCTGCCGGAATCGCCGGCCGGAGGGGAATAGAATAGCCGGAAAGCTAGAATGAGGCCCCTAATAATTACCCCCCAGGACCACTCATCCAAAGATAGATACTCACATTCTCCATGCCCAATCCTATGGACCATAGCTTTATTTTTACAGTACTTATACATCTTATACAAATGTATTATAGTTTATTGCCCTAAATTAAAGGGACAATGCAACGCAACTCAATTGTTATATAAAGTATAAATACATCTAATTGCAATGGGTTATTATGAAGAAAATTAATGGAAATGTTACTAACTTGATCTAAGATGATGAATTACATTTCACAAACAGCTCTCTTGCCACAAAGCAAAACATGAAGCATAAGGCTCATAAAAGTAATGTGAATTAAATAAAAATAGGTCAAGATGGAAAACTATTGTAATATGATTTAACTAAAATTAAATAGTATGCTTTTTGGCCAGTGATCTCCCCAAGATATTTTGCAAGCTCTTTATGAATGATTTGAATTATATAAAATAAACTCCCTGATTACTATAAAAAATATAAAAAAAAAAATCTTCTCTTTGGCAGCCAGATCTTCAGAGGCCTCGTACAGTGACTAGCTCCCTCATGAGCAGTCCTAGCCACTGATGAAGATGTGCTCTAAATGCTAAATTATTTGTTATAGAGTTGCATAGTAGTAATTGTGCTTGATAGAAATACTTCATAAGATTCCTTCCTGACCCCAGATACTGGCAATAGGATTCCTCCTTGGATCAATTCTCCTTCTCTAATAAAGTTAACTATTGAATCTGCTGTCACTACCTCCTTGTGAAGAACCCTTTTCTTTCTTTAAGGTGAAATATTTTTCCTTCTAACCTCAAAGGATGACCTTGTGTCAGTTGAAAACCTCTTGACACAAAATGTACCCCTAAAAATGCCTTATGTTGACTCTGGACATATTTATATAATTTAATTATATCCCCTCTATGGGTACTTTTTTCTAGAGAAAATAATTATAATTTGGTTAGTCTTTCTTTATAATTTAGCCCTTCCATTGCCCTTATTAGTTTTGTTGCCCTTCTCTGTACTTTTTCCAGATCTAATAAACCCTTTTTATGTAGTGGTGCCCAAAATTTTCCTCCATATTCCAAATGAGGGCATACTGGGGATTTGTATATTGGCAGAATTATATTTGCTTCCTTTGCTTCCACTTTAACATGAAACATAAGAATTGGTTCAAAAGAGTCAACCACAAGGTACACTAAATTAGGGTATGAAATGTATACTGCTAGCCTCTAAAATGTACTAACTTTTATTAGTTCATATAAAATCCAAAATAAGACTGCTCATGGCCAAAACGCCTTAGATGATAAGAAAGCAATGACAGATTAAGTACTGTGCACATCTGTGAATCATATTAAATGAATTGAACTTAAAAAACAACCTTTAATTTGCTTGCATTTATCCCTGAGAAGTTACCGTAATATTCAGTAATGAAATGTGTTTTGTGTCATCTGATCTGTGACATCACTGAATAATGCAGTGGGAGCTGCCCGCATATAACCCAAAGATTAACTGGCAGACTAACAGCCACATTACATTCGGGCTACGTGTTAAAATGTAGCCCGTAATGTAGATCTTAGGGATTTTTGCTATTAAATTAGTCCTGTAACACAGCCCGCAGACGATTTGAGGGCTGAAACACAGCAAGGCTGAGAAGTGTTGAGCAACGTTGAACTTCGCAGCCATAAATCCTTTGATCTGTCAAGCCCGTAACCGCTACTTGTTTGATTTAGCTATTAAATTGCCACAAAGTCACTCGCGAGGAAGCCTGTAATGCGCAAATGGAGCCCAAAGCCCAACGTGTGCTCGAGAGGACCTTCAAGGGGGGTAAAGTCCAATACGTATCACTTGTACTGCAAATAAAAACACACTACTGAACTTTTATTAAAAGTGTTGTTAGGTCATAGAATTAATAGCACAACATTCCCAAGCTCTCAAATCAGCTCAGAAAAATACTTCATTTCATTTTCCCGGAAACCAATGTGTTAATACATATACTGTAACTCGCATGTGATAAAATATCATATTTGCTGCTTTATTAATATTACATTTTGACTGGAATCTTGGTTCACTCGTAGTTCATAATTGAATGCCGTAAGACTTTGAAATCCATCCTTCATTTTCTTGTGACGCGATGCTGAGAATCTCTGTTTCCATTGGCTCCATCTAAACCCGTAACTACGGGCTTGCTTAATTGATTACGTTCTAGCCCGCAAATCCAACGGCGACAACTAGTTTACGGTTTTGCGTCTCCATCTCGTAGCTTGCAGCCTTTCTAATTTATTAGCACCGTAACTCAGCCAAATTTCAATCACGCAGCCGTTACGAGTTTCACGTTGGAGTTACTGGCTTGGAATCTAATGTGGCTCTAAGCATGGGCAACTTCACCACTGATTTATTTCTGTTATACCCTTACAGGTACCCAATACCTGACTGGTCAGTGCATAGCCCATTAATAACTGGACGTTACATCTCTCTGCCCAGTAAGGAAGATACACTAACCCTCATTATTTCTTAAAAAATAACACAATGTTGCTGTTATTTTTGTAACTTCTTAGTAATAAATCCTTGTGTATTACCATTGTTATAAATAGAGAGTAATAAAGAGTACTAAAAATGATATTAATAAACTAAATAGAGGAATTTATCATTTCTTCCTATAACAGGGCCACGATAGTTGACACTATATACATATGATCCATACTTTGGCTTTTTGTATGAGTTTATTTTTATGTTTTTATGTTCTGTTTGTTTGAATTAAAAGAAAGAGCACAATTAGTTGTGTAATTTATAGTTTGTGTAATTTATTACAGTATAGCTGTATCACATATAATAGTTGTCAAACTACGAAACGTTGTCACGCTTTGCGTGGTCGCAAAGTGAGGGGTGCGCATTTGCGAAGGGGGAGGCTCCAACGTTGGCTGCAATGAGCCAAAGGCTCATTGCAGGCCGTAAATGCAGACCCTCATGAAGCGAGGGGCCGCATTTGCGGAGGTGGAGGCTCTACAGCGCCTCACACGTGGTTACAAACAGCCACAGAAGCGGGACTTTGAAAAAAATAGTATAACACGCAATGACTAAATACGGACTTACACAAAAAAAATACAAGCCGCGAGACTTAGAAAAAAAAATTTCAAACTCGCAAAAATACCAACTTAACGGCCGAAACGGGAACAGCAAAAAACATTAAAAAAACACAAAATACAAACAAAAATAAAATAAAAACATCACACACAGCAAGGGGGGACACACAGGATGTCTGGAAGTGAGGTTACACCTCAATTTAAGTCTAATTTACAGAGTCTAGACACACGAAAATCCCCTAAGAAAAAAAAAAAGCCGGTGTAAAAAACGAAAACGAGGCTACAAGACCCCTAAACCGCAAAACACCGTTAAGCAGATACGACTTTTCCAAAAACCTGTACGAGGTACAAAATACACTATTAGCAAGGACGCTAAATCATCCACATCCGCGTAACACATACACATTCGCCTCTATTTTACAACACTAACTTCTGCAATGCGGAAGTACACAACTACACAAATGGCTTCCCCTCGAGCACGCAGCCTATTTACACTGCACACTGCACACATTGCTGTCACTTACACCTCAGCTCAACAGCACTGCAAACCTACATTGTATGCTGTAGGAACATCAAAACAGATTGTTAGCTCTTCAGCACATTGCTTGCTGCATATATTAATTACAAATAGGTAAAGTATATTAATTTATGCTTTCATTAATTAAATAATTATCATGAAAAAATACATATACAGAACAAAAAAAACACACCACAGTATCGCAATAAACCACAAACTCCTTTACCGCGCGCCTCACAAGGAGTGCCGACAGTGCTCATGGGATACAAAATACACCAAAGGAGAAGCTCGCAATGAGCACAGAAGACGACCAAAACACCTACTGTCTGTGGCAAACAGCATTACCTGCCTTACAATTTTATTGCCCCGACATTTTTGACGGGCAAGTCGCTAGTTATTATTATGATTATTACAATATTACACTGTATTATTACCACATACGAGCCCTTATAGTATTATTATTATTATTCATCAGGCATCCTAGTTACATACATATCCGACCTAAAGACATTCCCAGGAACGTATTTTGTCCTTAACCCGAGGACCGCCTGTACTATGGTTACTCATCACATTATGTCCCTACAGTTATTGCACTCTGTTGATCAGTTCAATAAGCTTTTATATATCTCCTGTATATAATGGAACAAAGCAGTTTTTTTTATTACCAGTTCACCCTTGTAAGTTGGGTTAGTCCAAAGAGGTTTTATGCTGAATTTTAAACAAATTAATAAAAAATAATTATTTATGTTAATTTTGGAATCTAGCCATTCGTTTGGTAAAGACTAATTTAGTGCACCTGTTGGTTGGCTCTCTTGAACCTGCTCCTGAACTTTACATGTTTCAATAGGATTAATGTAAGTCTAATAAATCAATTATCTGGAACCGTAAAACATTTAATAGACAATAACTACCTAGACTAACCAACAATGTATATATGACAGCTAGTACATAATGTCTTTATTTATTTTTTCTAAGACATGTTGGTATTCATCAAATTCAGCTGTTCAATAGCATACTGTAGATTTGGCCTTTTAAAGGTTTATCTCATGACCTACATCTGTCCAATGTCTGTTCTAGTATTCCATGACTTGGATCCATCCATCCATTTTTCCTGTTACTTTGAATCAACCCTACTTTTTTCATCTTTCATTGTGCCAGTGTTGCCTTGTTTCAGCCATCTATATGCACCAGCGTTGATGGGTACCTTTAATCTTCCTGTCCAATGTTACTGTGTAACTCCAGACTGGGCCTGTCTGCCTTCCACCTATTACAGTCCCGTTGTTGCGCCCTTTTCTATGATTACAGGAATATCCTGTATAATGCTGTAGATGGTTCCAGGCAATAGGAGCGCTAAGCGAAACTGCTCTAAACGGGGCAGCTTATCATGGGGAAGACAGGGATAGGGGAACTCATGAAAAAAAGACAATTTCAATTAAAATGTAAACTTTTTTGTCTTTATATGAACTTCAAAGAAACAGCAAACATAACATTAACACAAACTGAAGCGGAAATATAAACTTTATATTATTGATGTTGAACCTTCTGGATCATCCTGGATTCTGTGTTTTTTTGGGGAGAAATATACAGTGTTATAGCAAATTTGAGCGTTAAAAGGGGTCCAACAGGCAATAACAGTGTTATAGTGGGGCAGTACTATAGAGTATCAGAGTGTTAAAAGGGGTTTAGCATTAGGGAATAACAGGAAAAACAGGGCAATGGCGAAGCAGCGCTAAAAGGAGTAGCGTTAATTAGGGTATGCCTGTTCTTGTCGCTGAATTCACTATGCCTATCTGACCCTGAAGAGACTCTGTCTGCCCCTGAACCTGTCTACTCTCTGCCACTGACGGCCCTCTTCTTTGGTATAGGACCCAAACTCTTTAATCCTAACCCTAGGATGCAAACAGGTCTACAGACCCCATCACTACAATATCTAAATTCCCCACAAGATCATTAAAATCATAAGCCCTTATGTACATCAAATATATTTGCTTTTCTTAAAGGTTTTACTTTGGAACTTACTTTGTGAATCATTGGACAAAAATATTAAATATCATTAATGTTTCCTTAATCATTCACACATAGGGTGAGACTAATATTATAATGAGTTTTTTAAGCTTATATTAGTGAAAAACTCTAAATCTAGTTTTTATAACATTCTAATTTTCTAATAATTACAATTTTGATAAATCATATAAAAAAGTCAATAAAAGAAAAAATATACATAATGAATTATTATTCTCTTTTCAGTATTATAAAATTAATAAACCCAAATGTTTATCAACATAATATATTAAAATATGTTAGATTAATATGTATAATGTTTCCTTTTTCAGAGCTGCTGTCACTGAAAAACACTATATTGCAAGGTTACTGGTAATGTTTTCTCCTCATGTGTAAAATGTCATTATCTTGAGGTGACGTGGGATGGTGGGTTACGAAGTTTCGACTGAAAATAAACCAGTTTCCATTCCTAATAATTTGCTGCTATAGTGATTCCTTTACCCATGATTCAAATAGACAATACTACCCACGAGACATATTAGACTACATGGATAGCAATCAAGTCCATTCAATAAGAGGGAACCTGTCATGCACAAATGAAAGAAGAAACTACTGAAGCCTACCTGAAGAAGGACGTCTGAGAGACAGATGTGCATTCATGATACCTCATATCTTTGAGGGAATGTAAGGTGAGGGCAATTACATATATATTCGGTGTGTCTTATTTGTTATCTGTGTGATCCACACCATGAGAAGTTGCGCTTCTTTTTCCCCTCCCCTCTTGTGTACCAAAGAAACAGCACATCACTAAAACATTCTACAAGGCGAGTCATTTGACTCACTACACACACCTTTACAACCTCTTGAAGGGTGAATCATCCATGTAGCATATTTGCACATATCTCCAAAAGTGTTCTTTGAACTTTTTCCTGAGCACCTCGATCAAGTGACCCCAGCACATCCCCATTAATTGTACCATTTTTTTTTTTATTATTTCTATTAATGTTCAATTACAAAATACCAAAACTTCCCAAAGATGTATGCAAAGTGGCAGAAGGAACTAAATATAAAATATACACAGTTCTCCTCCCTTCACTATAGATACATTCACACAGTTACCCCCAACACCATATATACATACACACTGCTCATCCCATGCTTTATAAATAGTTCAAATATAGCTTTTACATTCTAGTACTCACCATTTTCTCTCCATGAAATGACAGTTATCACAGCAGAAACCAATGGCGTTCTCCTCTTGTCTTACTCCGACTGCTGAAGTTCAGCTCATAACAAACAGTACTAGCGGAGAATCTGTGAACTGAATTATTTCATTTTTTTAGGTATGAAATGAATCATCCTTCACAAGTAAGCAAACCTAGGTAGCTTCCTATTCAGTCTAACGATAACTTTGTTCATGCATATATATAAAATCATAGGTGGATGTATTTTTTATATATATTTTAACAGAATGTGTGAGGTACAGTTACAGACATGTAACTGTATATAGATTTGCATACATATGCACTCATTAACACCTTGTACTGCACCAACATCTTCAAACAGCCTGCTGACCCCTGAAAATGTGCTGCCCTCTCCTTGGGTCTCGAAGGGGGTAGGCAGTTACACAGCACTAGATAGAATATTGATACAGCTTTTCTCCTAAAGATTTAAAAACATTTTCTTGTGACCTTCTTCTGGATCGTCTACCATACTACATGTGTCAAAAGGGACCCAAAGAAATTGAACCTGATGTATTTCTTCAGCATAACCTTCTGTGTTACAAGGATATTTTAGGCAGCTCCAATGCTTGCATTAGAATGTAAGAAGAACGTTGTTCTTATATAACACACTTAGATGCTAGAACAGTACCAATTAATTGTAACAAAATCCACCATGGGGAAATGTATTTGAAAAATGAAGTCAGGATCCATAGACCATATTGTTTTTACTTATAAATGTAGAAATATTTTAATATAATGACCCTGAAAAGGGCGCAGGCAAGAAGAATACATAGGGAATGCCTGTTGGTGAAGGATACAACAACCTTATTAAATTGTGATTCGGTAAATTGAATAGGGCTCCATTTAAGCACACAGCATTTTTTTTTACAGAAGTTTTTAGTTAGTGAACTTCTATCCAAAAGCAAGGTATTCACTTACTAAGAACTTCTGTAAATAAAATATGCTGTATGCTTAAATAGAGCCCTTTTAAATTGAACGAATCACAATTTAATAAGGCTGTAAATTAGCAACTTATTTAAAGCTATGGATGTTTAAGTGAAATCTCTAGAACATTTAATAATGAATGTCTTGAATATATCATCTCAATTATTTCCATAGAAATGCAACACAATAGAATAGGGGAAAATATAGCTCCCTAATTGCCTAAACATTAGTATGAAGAGATTGATGTCTGCACATTCTGATTGGTTAGAAGTTTAACTAATTATAAAATAGTCTCTATACTTCCAATCAAAGTCCTAACATTTCAAATACTCAATATTTCCGTCAGTCAGAGGCCTAGAAAAATCCTATATCCTTTTTTCAGAATGGGAGCTCATGCACTGGCATGGGAAGGGAGGGGCGCGGGGGGTGGCCCGCCCCAGGCACAACCTCCTTGGAGTGGCGCGAGCTGCGTCGAGAACACCGGTCAGTTGCTGCTGATGCTGCCAACGCGCACTCGCAAGTGTGTGTGTGTCTTTGTAAGTGCATGTGTGTGCATGCGTCAGTGTGTGCCTCTGTGTATGTATAAGTCTGTGTGAGTGTGTGTCTGTGTGAGTGTGTGTCTGTGTGAGTGTGTCTGTGTGAGTGTCTGTAAATAAGTGAGTATGTCTGTGTGTCTGTGATTGTTTGTGTCTGAGTGAGTGTGTGTCTGTGTAAGTGTGTCTGTGAGTGTGTGTCTGTGAGTGTGTGTGAGTGTGTGTTGGTGTGAGTGTGTGCATCTGTGAGTAAGTGTCTGTGAGAAAGTGTTTGAATGAGTGGGAGTGTGTGTCTGTGTGAGTGAGTGAGTGTGTGTGTGTCTGTGTGAGTGTGTGTAAGCCTGTAAGTGAGTGTGTATCTGTGAGTGAGTGTGTCTGTGAGTGAGTGTATCTGTGAGTCGGTGTCTGTGAGTGAGTGTCTGTGAATGAGTGTCTGTGAGTGTGGGTCTGTGGGTGTGTGTCTGTGTGAATGTCTTTGAGTGTGGGTCTGTGAGTGAGTGTCTGTGAATGAGTGTATATCTGTGTGAGTGTGTGTGTCTCTAAATGAGTGTGTGTGTGTGTATCTGTGAGTGTAAGTCTGTATGTGTCTGTGAGTGTCTGTGAGTAAGTGTGTGTCTGTGTGAGTGTATCTGTGAGTGTGTGTCTGTTAGTGTCTGTGTGAGTGTGTGTCTGTGTGAGTGTTTGTGAGTGTGTGTTTGTAAGTGTCTTTGTGAGTGTGTGTCTGTGTGATTGTGTGTCTGTGTGAGTGTGTGTGTCTGTGAGAAAGTGTGTGAATGAGTGTGAGTGTGTCTATGTGAGTGAGTGTATGTGCCTATGGGTGTGTCTGTGTGAGTGTGTCTGTGAGTGTGTGTCTGCGAGTGTGTCTGTGAGTGAGTGTCTGTAAGTAAGTGTGTCTGTGTAAGTGTGTGTGCCTGTGAGTAAGTGTGTCTGTGTGAGTGTGTGTGCCTTTGAGTAAGTATGTCTGTGAGTGTGTATGTGTGAATGTGTGTGATTTTGTGTGTCTGAGTGTGAGTGAGTGTCTATGGGTGTGTCTGTGTGAGTATATCTGTGAGTGTGTGTCTGTGGGTGTTTGTGTGAGTGTGTGTCTTTGTGAGTGTGTGTGTGTCTGTGAGAAAGTGTGTGTATGAGTGTGTGTCTGTGTGAGTGAGTGAGTGTGTGTGTCTGTGTGAGTGTGCCCCAGGCGACAAAAAATAAGAGCAAAACTATTATTATACCCTATTCTGATTGGCTGCATTATTAAGCAACCAAAATAGGGGAAAATATAGCTCCCTATCTATCTATTTATTTACCCCCCATGGCAATGAAGAGGTTTAACATAATACATTAATAATGTTTGCAAAGATAGTTATGAACTCTCAACCTATGCCTCCGATATTGCAATAAAGAAAAATAAACATTGTGGTCCCTTCTAAACCAGGAGGTGTCATTGGGCCCCCTTCCCCAACCCAATCTGCTTTTGTGTGATTTAACCCCTAAATAACACCTATCTACATAGGCCAGTCCTAGCACCTAACTGCTTATGTGGCCTGGGATGAGTCTATATGGCTAAACTTCCCCTTGGGAGTTCCACATGTATACCCATAGTTTCTATTACCTATATGACGCTCTATCAACATACATGGGTCCTATAACTAGCCCCTATTAGAGTCACTATTGACCCTTATTTCCCCTATCTAAACTCCCCTCTAGCTACCTCTCCTCTCCCTACTCCTATCGCATCTAAAAGTAACCCCTCTCAAGGGGTTCTCCATGGTGCCTTAACATACTATCAAAGAGCAACTTGTTTGAAGTCAATAATACTAATCTTCACCGCTCCTGGAAATGGGCTTCTTGTTTTCTGATTAAAGACCCTTGCCTCCTCTGTTCAGTCTGTGAAATATATGCTTTAAATTCACCTCTCTGGTTTTATCTTTCAATAGCCAATCAGATAAGAGCAAAACTATTATTATACCCTATTCTAATTGGTTGCAATATTAAGCAACCAGAATAGGGGAAAATATAGCTCCCTAATTGCTTAACATTAGTATGAAGAGATTGATGTCTGCACATTCTGGTTGGTTGGAAGTTTAACTAATTATAAAATAGTCTATACTTCCATTAAAAGTCCTAACATTTTAAATACTCAATATTTCAGTCAATCAGAGGCGTAGAAAAATCCTATATAATTTGGAGTCATGCCTAATTGATGTTATTCAGAATGGGAGCACATCCTAGCACTAGCGTAGGAAGGGAGGGGCACGGGGGTGGACCGCCCCGGTTGTCACCACCTTGGGGCGGCAAGAGGTGCGTCGAGAAAGCCAGTCAGTTGCTGCTGATGCCGCCACTGAGCACTCACGAGTGTGTATGTCTGTGTGAGTGCGTGTTTCAGTGTGTGCCTCTGTGTGTATATAAGTATTTGTGAGTGTGTCTGTGAGTGTGTGTCTGTGAGTGTGGGTCTGTGGGTGTGTGTCTGTGTGAGTGTCTGTGAGTGAGTGTTTGGGAGTAAGTGAGTCTGTCTGTGTGTGTGTTTGTGATTGTGTGTGTCTGAGTGTGAGTGAGTCAGTGTGTGTCTTTGAGTGTGTCTGTGTGAGTGTATGTCTGTGAGTGTGTCTGTGAGTGTGTGTCTGTGTGAGTTTATGTGTCTGTGAGTGAGTGTCTGTGAGAAACTTTCTGAATGAGTGTGAGTGTGTGTCTGTGTGAGTGAGTGAGAGAGTGTGTGACTGTGTGAGTATGTGTCTGTGAGTGTGTGTGAGTTTGTGTCTCTGTGAGTGTGTCTGTCTGTGATTGTGTGTCAATGAGTGTGTCTGTGTGAGTGTCTGTGAGTGTGTGTCTGTGAGAGTCTGTGTGAGTGTGCATCTATGTGAGTGTGTATCTGTGTGAGTGTGTGTGTGTCTGTGAGAAAGTGTGAGCGTGTGTCTGTGTGAGGGAATGTGTGTCTATGGGTGTATCTGTGTGAGTGTGTCTGTGAGTGTGTGTCTGTGTGAGTGTATCTGTGAGTGTCTGTGTGAGTGTGTGTCTGTGTGAGTGTGGGTCTGTGAGAAAGTGTGTGAATGACTGTGAGTGTGTGTCTGTGTGAGTGTATCTGTGAGTGTCTGTGTGAGTGTGTGTCTGTGTGAGTGTGGGTCTGTGTGAGTGTGGGTCTGTGAGAAAGTGTGTGAATGACTGTGAGTGTGTGTCTATGGGTGTGTCTGTGTGAGTGTGTCTATTAGTGTGTGTCTGTGTGAGCGTATCTGTGAGTGTGTCTGTGAGTCCGTGTGTGTGTCTATGTGAGTGCACGTGCCTGTGAGTGTATCTGTGAGTGTGTCTATGTGAGTGTGTGTCTGTGTGAGTGTGGGTCTGTGAGAAAGTGTGTGAATAACTGTGAGTGTGTGTCTATGGGTGTGTCTGTGTGTCTATTAGTGTGTGTCTGTGTGAGCGTATCTGTGAGTGTGTCTGTGAGTTTGTGTGTGTGTCTATGTGAGTGCACGTGCCTGTGAGTGTATCTGTGAGTGTGTCTATGTGAGTGTGTGTGTCTGTGATTGTGTGTGACTGAGTGTGTGTCTATGGGTGTGTCTGTGAGTGTGTGTCTGTGAGTGTGTGTCAGTGTGTGTGCGTGTGCATATGTGAGTGAGTGTTTGTTAGAAAGTGTTTGAATGTGTATGAGTGTGTGTCTGTGTGAGTGTGTGTGTGTCTATGGGTGTGTATGTGTGAGTGTGTGTCTGTGTGAGTATGAGTCTGTGAGTGAGTGTGCCTGTGAGTGAGTATCTGTGAGTGAGTGTCTGTGAGTGGGTGTGAGTTAATGTTTGTGAGTGTATGTCTGTGTGAGTGTGTGTGAGAGTGTGTGTGTCTGTGTGAGTGTGTCTGTGAGTGGCAATTGGACTGACTGTTGAAATGCGTATAAAAAGAAGTAAGCTGTGGAAAATATTTAGAAGTAAATATGAGATCTGAAGGCCAAAATCAATTCAATGATTGGCTCATTCAGATTGGAGAAGGAAAACAGACAAAAATAAATAATTTACCTGATGATGCTGTTCAAATTCCAACAGAAATGATTTCAAAAGAACCACTAATTTCAACAATCTTCCTCAATACCATCAATAACGAGGATTACTCAGACATTGCAAGCAAAGTTATATTGACATAAAAAATATATAGATGCCTTGAAGCTAAACAACGAAATATTAAAATTAATCAATGCACCCCAAAAAAACTATTACAGTGCAGATTCTGTTCTGTCTGATGACAAAGATAATGAAGCTAACTTTACTATGGAATTTCTAAATTCTTTAACTCTGAAATGCCACCACATGTTTTGCAACTTCAAAAAGGGGCAATTGTCGTGCTACTGAGAAATATGTATCCCAAAAAAAGGACTTTGTAATTGGACCAGATTAATTGTGAAGGATTTAAAGGATAATTTTATACATGCAGAAATTATGAGTGGTACCCATAAAAGCGAATCAGTTCTTATACCGAGAATTGATTTGGCTCCAAGTGAGAGTGGTTTGCCTTTTGTCCTTCAAAGGAGACAATTTCCCATTATCATTTTTTGAAGGAACCTGTGTTTGCACATGGTCAACTATATGTTGCATTTTCAAGATGCAATAATCCAGAGGAAATTAAAGTACATGTTGAAGAAAACCCAAGTCAGGGTGATTTATTGGAAGATCAATGCGCTTTTACCAAAAATATTGTGTACTATGAGGTGCTGTAAATATAGAGGATTGTGGTTTCATTTCAACAACTACATTTTATGTTACTCGGACTGATTTTAGAGGACCACTATTTCAATAAGAAACTCTATACAATGGCAAAAAAACATAGAGAACAGTGGTTTTACTTCCAGGACAAAATTTTAGCTCTCTGGGACTCTTTATAGAGGACCACTATTTCACATAGGAAACTCTATGTGCCATTTGCACAAAGTACAACAAGAAGAAAAAAAGTGAAAACAAAACAAAAACAACAGTAAACAGTGGTTATATCCCATAAACAAAATTAAAAGTTTGCTTGACTCTTTGTAAGGAAACCACTTGGACGTATAAAAAAAACAAAAAAAAACAACATTGACAAAGGAACACTTCTCTTATTTCAAAGAAGTTATACCACACCAAATATAGAGAACAGTGGTTTTATTTTGAGGACAAAATTTTATGACACTGGGACTCTTTTTAGAAGAACACTATTTCAATAAGAAACTCTATAAAATGGCAAAAAGCATATAGAACAGTGGTAATACCTCACAGGTGAACTTTTATATCTGACGGTATCTTTTTAGAGGACCACTATTTCGATTAGGAAACTCTATGAGCCATTTTCAACAACTACAACAATAACAATTAGAAAAATTAACAGATTGGAATGTGTTAGAAGTTACCTTTTTGCATGATTGGCCCCACAAAACAATTAGGTGGCATTTTCCTGAAATTCAAGGTTAAATGTTATTGTTTTATGTTACGAATTCACATGTTAACATTGTATTTTGTTGTGGAAAGTGGTTCATTGTATATTATATATACTCAAGGATTTCTGTTACTACAAGTTTCGATATTTGTTAACACATTGAAATGTATAATTAAATACAGAGTATTGATTCAGGGAGTAATCTGATCACCAGTTAATGGAGTCAGGAAGGAATTATTTTTTTCCCCCCTTGGATACAATTGGCCAAGTTTCAATGGTTTTTTTTATTGTTTGCCTTCCTCTGGATTCAATGCCAATTTAGTTTAACAAGAGTCTAAAAAAATGAATGTTACAAAGCATGTAATTGTTCTAGTTTACATAGTCTTCTGTTATTCATGGATAACTATCAATTCAAAATGTTAGTATTGTTAAAAAAATGGTATTGTATTATGTTATGGTTTACAATATGTATTCATGAAAACTTCAGACATTGTTATATTGTTATTCCATATATGACAATTAAAGGGTTAATATTGAAAATAAAATTCTATACTTGTTGGTGAAATACAAGTTGAAAGTTAAAATTTTTTAAAGTTTTATTCAAAATGTTGTATTTCTTTGTAGATAAAAAAAGGTTAAGAATATCAGAGAATCATATTGTGTGGCAAACAGTTTTCACAGCATTAACATTTTATTGACGGTCATTTTTTGACGGGCAAGTCGCTAATATATATATATATATATATATATATATATATATTTATATTTATATTTACTGAACAAGCCAAAAAATTAATCACATATATAGTTGTCGTAATTTCGAGTGTTGGTCACTCAATGTTAGAAAACAATTACTACTTTAACGTTCGAAAAAATTTTCAAGGCCGTAACTCGGAAGCCGCTCGGGGGTTGCCAAAAGATAACAATTGCTTACAAAATTATCTTACAACCTCACACACATCACAGGGGGAGAGGCAGGGAGCCTGCAAGTGATCTTGCAAGATAATTTGCAACTCAATTGGTGTTTTTTGGAAATCTGAAAACGGCTATGCGAGAAAAAAAATGGTGTCTGTAAAGTCATAAGTTTTTTTGAAGCCCGTAAATCTAAAACACATTTCCGGCTTGAGGAAACTGCTAAATTTCCAAACCCTGCAAATTGTTTAAAACCTGTACCTGAAAAAAGAAGCACAGAGGAGGGAGAGGGGGGAGAAAGACACAGGAGAGGGAGAGGGGGGAGAGGGGGGAAATTAGACACAGGGGAGGGAGTGGGGGGAAAAAAGTCACAGGTGTGAGTTGGGGAGAAAGATAAGGGGAAAAAACACAGGGCAGGGAGAGGGGGCAAAGAGAAAGCGAGAGGGAGAAAGGGGGGGAAAGACACACAGGAAAGAGAGAGTGGGGAGTGGTTCGCAAAGAGTCCAGTGATGAGCTCAAAAGGTGCTCATTTCAAGGCATGAAAGTGGCAGCTTGGCCGAGGCCTGCAATGAGCAATGCCCGTAAATCATTGCCAGGCTTCAAAATCATTTTTGACGGGCAAGTCGCTAGTAAGGAAATAAAGAAGGAAAAGGAAATAAGGACAGTTTCCCAAAAAGGAAGTAGAAGGAATTGAATGTAGAGATTAGTTGGACTGATGAGAGTGGGAAAGTGGAGAGAAAGGAGGAGAGGGGAGATATGTGAAAGTTAGGAAATCTTTTCCAAATACATAATGTTACTGTGGTATTTATGAGAAAACAAAAAACCATGTTGAGTAGATATGACACCTTCTAATGGCAGACTGTGAAGAGTTAAACAGTAAGCTTATCAGTGAACCATAAGATTACTGAAGAAGGTGTTTCTCTAAATAGCTTCCTAGGTAACTTAATTCCGATAGGGGACAGTATACAGTGTCTTGCAAAAGTAATCACCCCCCTTGGAACATGCCCACAGCTTTAAAGATGTTTTTTTTTAATGTGAAGCAAACAACAAATAGGACAAAATAACAGAAAAAGTCAATGTGCATAACTATTCACCCCCCCACCCCCCACCTTTTGCGGCAATCACAGCTCCAATGGCTTTTGATAAGTCTCTATGAGCTTGCCACATCTTAAAACTGGGATTTTTGCCCATTCTTTCTTGCAAATTTGCTCCAGCTCCTTCAAGTTGGATGGTTTGAGCGTGTGAACAGCAACCTTTAAGTCTGACCACAGATTTTCTATTGGATTGAGGGCTTTGACTAAGCCATTCCAACACATGTACATATTTGCCTTAAACCACTCAAGTGTTGCTTTAGCAGTGTGTTTGGGGTCATTGTCCTGCTGGAAGGTGAACCTCCGTCCTAGCCTCAAATCACGCACAGAGTGGTACAGGTTTTGCTCAAGAATATCCCTGTATTTAGCACCATCCATCTTTCCCAGTCCCGGCTGCTGAAAACATCCCCATAGCATGATGCTGCCACTTCCATGTAAGGATGGTTTTCTTTAAGTGATGTGATGTATTGGGTTTGCGCTAGACATAGCGTTTTCTTTGATGGGCGAAATGTTCAATTTTAGTCTCATCAGAGCGCCTTCCTCCATACATTTTGGGAGTCTCCCACATGCCTTTTCTCAAACTCAAAATGTGTCATTTTGTTTTTTGCTGAAAGTAATGGCTTTCTTCTGGCCACTCTGCCATAAAGCCCAAATCTATGGAGCTTACGGCTTATTGTTGTCCTATGTACAGATACTCCAGTCTCTGCTGTGGAATTCTGCAGCCCCTCCAGGGTTACCTTAGGTCTCTGTGCTGCCCTTTGATTAATGCTCTCATTACCCAGTCCGTGAGTTTTGGTGGTCGTCCGTCTCTTGGCAGGTTTGTGTTGTGCCATGTTCTTTCCATTTGGTTATGATTTGATGGTGCTCCTGGGGATCATCAAAGATTTGGATATTTTTTTAAACCTAATCCTGACTTGTACTTCTCAACAACATTGTCCCTTACTTGATTGGAGAGTACCTTGGTCTTCATGGCAGTGTTTGGTTTGTGGTGCCTCTTGCGTAGGTGTTGTAGCCTCTGGGGCCTTTTAAAAAAAATTGTGCATATTTAATAACAGATCATGTGACACTTAGATTGCACCCAGGTGGACATCATTTCACTAATTATGTGACTTCTGAAGGTAAAAGTTGTATGTATTTATTTTTTCATTTCACGCCACCAACTAAGACTATTGTGTTCTGATCCATCACATAAAATTCAGAGTAACAAAACATTGAACTTAAGGATGTAATTTAACAAAATAGATAAAAAGTCAAGGGGGGGGGGGGCATGAATACTTTTGCAAGACACTGTATATAACTGCCACTCAGATAAGTTTATTATTGCATCTATTTTTAACTATATCTGGAAGTTTTTGAATTTAGTTACTAAAGAAAAAGTAACTGGAAAAAAAGCTAATAACCAGAATATAAATAAAGGTTATTTAATAGTACCAATCACTAATATGTACATGCCGTCTAGATTATATAGGCTAAACATTATAGATGCACCAAACCATTTCTCCACATTTGCCTGGTGTATAAATGCAATCTTCAGTGTGTTTAGAGAGTTCACAAACAATAGTTTTGAAGAACTAGAAATGATGAAAAATGCTAAATCCAAAACCTTGTGTTTTTGTTTATGTTGTCAGATCTTTAATATGTTGATGACAGTGAGTTATGACATTGAGGTCAAAGTAAAATTTGAAGTTGCTGTGCTTTTTAATTAATTATCATTATTAGTATTAACAATATAATTACTCACTCAATAAAAAGATCAAATAAATAAAGGAAACATATGTTTAACACATTCACAACTTTGACATGTTTAAGATTTAATGATACAGGAATATATATTATGAATGAAGAGTGATAAAGGAACTATGTAATAAGATGCCATACACCATTTGTTGAAAGCAACAGTTTTTTTAGGCTATATTTCATACAAAATTGTATTGGCATAATAAAGCATTAAAGAAATGAAAGATGAAAGAAAGAGTTTGCACAGAAAATACATTGTAAATTTGCTTGAGTGATTTAGTTGGCAGCGATGGTGTTCTGGATCCAGGAGACGTAGTTGCAGACTTTGGTGTAGACCCCAGGATAGTTCCTGAGTGCACAGCCATAACCCCAAGAGACAATACCTTGGAGCTGCCCATTACACACCACACGTCCACCAGAGTCACCCTGGGAGGGAATGATATTGTTATAAAGATGTAGTACAAAAACTGCTCTTATACACAGAGCTAACACAAACATCAATGGATACATTTTACATATGACTTTGAAGAGTAAGACAGAGACCAAGTAATGAAATCAACAAGATCTAGAAATACCAAGTAAACGGCAGGTGACAAATTCATAGAAACAGAGGTAGTCTTGGTGAGTTACCTGGCAGGAATCCTTTCCACCTTCAATATATCCAACGCAGATCATGTTGGCAGTGATCTCTCCTGGGTAGGCATTGTTACACTGGGCTCTAGTCAGGATAGGGGCACTCACACACTGCAGGAGATCTGGATAATTGGCTACAGACAACACAACAAAATATTAAATGGTTGTGATATTATATTTATTATTATTAATCTACAAAAAGATGCCCTATCAAATTGTCCATAATATTTAATTATAAAAGCATATATTCCTGAAATAAAAACATATTATTTGTCAACTCAAATATGGAGAAATATTTTAGAAGGATGTTTTTTAAAATCTCAGAAATAGATTAAGATGGTGTTGCTCAAACAATTGGATTATCACATGCATTCTTCAAAATCAATAATTTGCAGTTTTTTATACTTACTGCAACTGCTGAGGGTGTTGCAACAGCCAGAGATCGCACAGCTGGTTCCATAGGCATTGAGAGAGGCTGCAGAGGACAGCTTGATGAGCATGATGTCATTGTCCAGGGTCCTGGAGTTGTAGTTGGGATGTCTGATGACCTTAGCAGAGCTGATGAACTGCTCTGTGCCCTCACTCACAACAATGTTGTGTTCTCCCAATCTGACTTGAACGCTCCTGCAAGATTCATAAGTATATCAATCAGAAAAGACGCACTGCAAATAAGAAAATATTTTTGAAATGTGCTCCAATAAAAAATAGCTTAAGGTTAATGACGAAGAATGTTCTGTTTTGTGTAAATGAAGAAACCTTTTAATTTCTCTATTACTTACGACTTGTAGCAATGAGCAGCAGACACGACCCACAGTCTGTTAATCAGGGAACCTCCACAGGAATGGTAACCGGAGTTCAGGGACACAATACATGGGACAGAGTTCTTGGCACAGGTGTAACCTCCAACGATCTTATCATCATCATCATCAAATGCAGCTGAGGAAAGAAGAAGCAGCGTTTATTACTCTCTTAAATATTTAAAGTTCCTGTAAATGCTGTGTACCAGTATAATGAATTTTGTTATTCTATTCATGATTACATAGTTACATAGTAATTGATGTTGAAAAAATACTTTTTGTCCATCAAGTTCAACGTTTTAAATACTCCTCTGATCTGCAATATGCGGATTAGTTGTTAAATGATCCAGAGGAAGGCAAACAAAATGCAAAAACAAACAAACAAGTGAACTCAGTCAATTGTCTCAAAAGGGAAAAATAATAATTCCTTCAATACCCCAGATACTGGTGATCGGACTCCTCCCTGGATCAATACTCCCTCTCTAATTATACGTGATAACCCAAAATACCCTTTTTCATTAAAAATATATCCAGTACCCTTTTAAAGTTATCTATCAAATCCACTGTCACCCCCTCCTATGTTACAGAATTCAACAGATTAACCACCATTACTGTGAAGAACCCTTTTCTTTCTTTAAGGTAGAATCCTTTTACTTCTAACCTCAAAGGATGTCCTCTTGTCAGTTGAAAACCTCTTGGCACAAAAAGCTCACTTGACAAATATTTATATTGACCTTTGCTATATTTATATAATGTAATCAATTATTCTCTTAGATGCCTTTTTTTTTAGAGAAAATAAGCTTAATTCTAATATACTACAATAATCAAACCATATACTTTGAAAGTAATTACAAAGACAAATTAATTTTTAAATAACAAACAGCTCAACAATCATTAATTATTCTACATTTTACAGTATGTCTGAATAAGGAAGATGGGGTCCCGAGACCCTACCACAGGCTTATAAATGCATTAATTATTTTTTTCCCATCAGATAGTATATCATTACTAATTAAATTGTTTATATGTAAACTTCTTTATTGCCACAATAATTAAGGTATCTCTCAGCTCTAAAATGTTTTTTCTTAATTATCTAATCATGGCCTTTTATCCATGGGCAGACCGTCTGGTGGTGCAGGTTGTGCAATGCATCAGGGTCCTCCTTTAGGGGGGCAGTGCATTTCAATTTTTCTTCATTTCATTTGTTTTTGTGTAGAACAGGGGTCACCTTTGCCTCCTTGGCTGCATCCCTCAACCAGCTGGGAACTGGTCAGTGCTTGTTTAAAAGGGGAATTTCTATAGAAACTCAAAGAAGTGTCAGTTTAGCACAATTCAACACACCGGGGATAGGTATCAGGGAAAAGGTGTGTGTGAGAGAGAAAAAGAGAGAGAGAGCAAGGTTGGATGACATAAAAATACAGGGGAAAGGGTTCTGTGAGCGGGAAGCATAGGAGATAGGGATGGGTGCTTTGTGAGTTTGATCCTGAGAGGGTTTGTGTGGGGATAGAAGCCGAGAGTACATTGCTGCTGACAAGGTCTGCGTGCTTGGTAGGAAAGGGTGCCAGGAGGGGTGGATGCTATGTGGGGGTGAACGTTATGAGAAACTGGTTGCTATGTAGAGATAGTATATATATATATATATATATATATATATATATATATATATATATATATATAGTAAATAGATAGTTCATTTTTGTTCACATTTGAGTCTAAAATAAGTTTAAAACATTCAAATGAGCCCAGTAAGGTTTTACTTTGTAATCCAATACCATTTTACTCATGGCTCCTTTTAAGCATATGCCTGCTGTATTATGCAGCTTTAATCAAAGCCCATGATGGATTACGCACGAGCCAGAAAACATACCCAAAGACAGTCACTGTTTCGATTTTAATGTCTCTCATCAGTGTGGGGCCAGTGCCTGGCTTGTGTAATAGGTTTTGTGGGTAGGTGCAGGGGCCTGATCTCAATGGGGGAGGTTGTGGGAATGTGGGACGAGCCCCAGGGAGAGAACAGGAAGGCCCGGGAACCCCAGGCAAATTTGGAAGGGCAAGAGGTTGTGCCAAAATAAAGATAAGAATATGACAGATGATAATGTGAATTGATAGCAGAACACTTGATTAGATTCGAACAAGTGATAATGGGTAAACATCTTGACACATGGCCACCAGCAATGGCGTGGTACTTTCCAGGATAGGCCTATTAGAGATTGTACCTGATGGATAAGAGGCACTAGTTTATTATTGGTGTGTCTTTTCTTTTGGTCCCTTCCATGTATATATATTTATCATATTAACATGAGACACTTCCAAAATTAATAATAGTAGCCTACCCAGGTATATCACTGTTTATCTTCACTGTTTATGGTGTCACATTATGCATTATTGCACACTTAATAGGTCTTCTTATTGTTATGTATTGGTATTAGAACAACTTTGGGCGAGCATTACTAGCAATATAAGGTATTACATAGATGTGACTTTTAAGAGCTATCCTACTATTTTATAGTGTCAATTACAGAAAGGGTATTCCCTTTTTTTTAAGCAGTTTAATAACTTTTGGTATTTTAAGATGAGTTTATGTCTTTCTTAAATATTGACCTAGATCAAATAGGTGTTTAAGCACTAAGGGACACCTGCCCTTTGCCTCCCGCCTTTTTTTTGTCTTCTTAAGAAGAGTGAAACAGTAAGCTTTTCAGGGGAGTCTCAGCTTTCTGATGATGGGTAATGTTTCCATAACTAGCTTGCTATGTAACTTTATATATCTTTATATATATATATATGTCATTTAGATAAGTTTATTATTACTATTTTTGAAAGTTTTTAATTTAAGTTTCTGGGTAAAAATAACTGGTAAAAAAGCTAATAACTAGAATAAAAAAAAAAAGTTTTTGCATAGTACTAATCATTAATATGTACATGCAGGCTAGATTATATAGGCACAAACAATTATAGATGCAAAAACAAATCTCTCCACTTTTGCCTCCAAAACTTTGTTTTTTTGTCTATGTTGTCAGATCTTGAACATGTTGATGACAGTGAGTTATAACATCGAAGTCAAAGTAAAACTTGAAGTTAAGGGTCAAGTTGTTGCTGTGTTTTTTCATTATTATTATTAGTAGTAACAATGTAATATTTAAATCATTACTCACACAATAACAAGATAAAATAAATACAGAAAACATTTGTGTTACACATTCACAACTTGGACATGTTTAAGATTTAATGATACAGTAATATATATTATGAATGAAGAGTGAAAAGGGATCTCTTGAAGAAGATGCCATACTCGATTTGTTGAAAGCAACAGTTTATTTAGGCTATGTCTAATACAAAATTGTATTGGCATAAGAAAGCATTAAAGAAATGAAAGATGAAAGAATGAGTTTGCAGAGAAAATACATTTTACATTTTTTGGAGGGTTTTAGTTGGCAGCGATGGTGTTCTGGATCCAGGAGACGTAGTTGCAAACTTTGGTGTAGACACCAGGATAGTTCCTGAGTGCACAGCCATAACCCCATGAAACAATACCCTGGAGCTGTCCATTACACACCACAGGTCCACCAGAGTCACCCTGAAAGGTAATGATATTGTTATAAAGATGTAGTTAAAAAACTGCTCTTATACACAAGAGCGAACACAAACATCAATGGCTACATTTTACATATGCCTTGTAAGACATAGACCAACGACTGAAATCAACCAGATCTAGAAAATACCAAGTAAACTGCAGGTTAAAAATTCAAAGTAACAGAGGCAGAATTGGTGAGTTACCTGGCAGGAATCCTTTCCACCTTCAATATATCCAACACAGATCATGTTGGCAGTGATCTCTCCTGGGTAGGCATTGTTACACTGGGCACTAGTCAGGACGGGGGCACTCACACACTGCAGGAGATCTGGATAATTGGCTACAGACAACACAAGTAACATTTTAATGTTTGTGATATTATATTTATTATTATTAATCTCCAAAAAGATGTCCTATAAAATTGTCCACAATATTTAATCATGAAAGCAAATATTCCTAAAAATAAAAACATCTTATTTGTCAACTCAAATAGAGAGAAATATTTTAGAAGAATGTTTTTTAAAGCTCAGAGATAGATTAAGAAAGTGAAGATGGTGTTGCTCAAACAATTTGATGTATTCTTCAAAATGAAGTCGCAGTTATAATTTGATGTTGTTTATACTTACTGCCACTACTGAGGGTATTGCCCCATCCAGAGATCAGACAGCTGGTGCCAGCGGCTGAACATCCAGAGGGCAGAGCCACAGCCTGGACATAGGCATTCAAATTGGCTGCAGAGGACAGCTTGATGAGCATGATGTCATTGTCCAGGGTCCTGGAGTTGTAGCCAGAATGTCTGATGACCCTGGAAGAGCTGATGAACTGCTCTGTGCCTTCACTCACAACGATGTTGTGTTCTCCCAGTCTGACTTGAACGCTCCTGCAAGATTCATAAGTATATCAATCAGAAAGGATGCATTGCAAATAAGAAAATATTTTTAAAATGTGCTCCAATAAAAAATAGCTAAAGTTTAATCATTTCTGAAGCTGTAATCTCAATCCATGGGGCTTTACAACTTTTAATGAATTCAATTGTAAGAGAGGACAGTGATGAGATTACAATTTAACCTTTATTAATTAAATTACAAAGATCACAATCCTGGATAAAGACACTTTAAAATTTTTGAACTGCACTTCAAATAATTTCCCCAGGTAGGACGCATAAAATAATTGTATAAAGGATAGCCTATTAGCTCCTTTGAGGAAGGACATTTCTGTGGCCCTAACAAATCAATCATCCCTATGTAGTACTTGTACTGGTAGGCTAATTCTAATGTATATAGGCAGGTTCTGAGGTGTATAGGCAAGAGGGGAGGACTCTCCTACCATAAGTCTATGTAGCTAAACCTTTATACAATTATTTTATGTGTCCTAACTGGGGGAATCTCCATGGGCATATTTTGATTATTTGGAGTGCAGTTCAAATATTTTAAAGTGTCTTTATCCTGGATTGTGATATTTTTTAAATTAATTAATAAAGGTTAAATTTTAATCTCCCCACCGTCCTCTCTTACAGTTAAAGTTTAATGATGAAGAATGTTCTGTTTTGAGTAAATGAAGACAACTACCAATTTCTCTATTACTTACGATTTGTAGCAATGAGCAGCAGACACAACCCACAGGCTGTTAATCAGGGAACCTCCACAGAAATGGTAACCGGAGTTCAGAGACACAATATATGGGACGGAGTTCTTGGCACAGGTGTAACCTCCAACGATCTTATCATCATCATCAAATGCAGCTGAGGAAAGAAGAAGCAGCGTTTATTAATATTTTAAATATTTAAAGTTCCTGTAAATGCTGTGCACCAGTATAATGAATTTTGTTATCATAATTCTGATTACAATATACTACAATAATCAAATGAGAAACTTGTAAAGTAATTACAAAGACAAAAGAATCTTTAAATAACAAACAAATCAACAATCAATAATAATTCTACATATTATGTCTCAACAATTCAACACACTGGGGATGGGAATCAGGGAAGAGGTGAGAGAGAGAGTATATTTCTGTATATTTCTGTAGTGTAGTAAAGGTGTCCCTTGTCCTGCCCCTTTGTCCGTACCTATATATATCCTATAGAGTACGAAGCTGGCAAGCACAGACAGGTGGTAAGGGAAAAGGAGCAGCTATGAGACTAAAGATTCTAGCGAAAGGGGTATTCTATATAAAAAAAAATTTTTTTTTTTTTGTTTTTTTTTGCATCAGGGCCTTCCATTCCATAGTTCCGCCAATGATTAACTGTATATATTGTTTCCAACGTTATGATGAGTTTCAATTAGATTCTCATACAGCGTTCCCAAGGGGCAGTTGGGATCCATTATTATGTGTCAACAGTTTTTTTCGGTTTCTAATGGCGTGATCAGGTACTTAGAGAGGTTGCAGCATGCTGCATTTTTAAAAAGCAAATGTCCCCTGTTTTAATGAGGAGAATGCAAGTTTTGGTCAAACCATGTAAATACCAAAGAAGTTGGCATTTACCCTCATTTGAGAGTTACTAGTATTTGAGACTCTGAAGTTGTGTTGAACGTTGAAGCTTATGTGCAGTTGTAATCTTTCATGTGAGTTGAATCTCCCCAAGATTACCTCTTATCTCACACATTATATATAAATCTGCCTAATTTATGGCTATCTTACTAAAGAACAATACAATTCTGTGCACTGTTTTCTTCTCAGTCTGTGTGGAGAGCTCTAAATGTTCTTAATGTAGCTCTTCACATCAGCTGCACATACAACACTTTAATCTATTATATCATTAACGATCTTCCAAATAAATATATGACACTATCAATAACTTATACAGCACTGCACATTAATATATTCTTGTGATAGAAAGTTGCACAATTTTTTATGGAAAACAGGCAATACATTCTCTATATCTGAGGACTTACCAGCTGCTCCAAGGAGCACACAGATCAGAAGAAGCTTCATGGTGGAGGTCCTTTAAAGATGTGTTTTTTGGTAGAGACCAGTCTGGTATTTTTATACTGTCTGCTGTTATTGATTTTTCCTACCCTTTTAATGCTATCAGTTCACAAATGGAAAACATGTTCTTGTTACCTTAAATAGAAAATGTATATGCGGCATGCCGTATCAATGGCCTTGTTTAGGATGCTATTTTAGTAATATATTGTGCACGATAAAAAGTCTTCTGTTCTAGTGACCAAAAAATGTCCATGAATACTCAGCAAGCATCTGTTTAAGTAAATAAATAACACCTATTTTTCACATGACTCAAATGTATTACTACCTAAGGGTAATAAAGGAGCACAAATAACCACAGTGGATTCATCATCTCAATAATGACAACATGAACAATTTGCTAAAGTAGAGAGTTGTCTACAGTACCAGATACTGTGTCCTGTTTTAGAAATAATTTTGAAGGCCCCAGATACTATTAGCATTATTGCTTGGATAACTTATTTGGCATTTGCCAAAGCATCACAATAAACTGACAGAAATTTCTTGTCTTGACCACACAAATAAAGCTAAATAGGTGAAGAATCAACTTTCTTTTTTAAATATTACCATTCTCAAAATTTGCAGTCATATAAATAAATTGCGACAATATACTCATGATCGAACGTCAAAAAAAATGTGTTATTTATGTTTACTTTTTGTGAGAGGTTCCTTAAATTTTGGCTACATGGATGTTGTATCGTAGTAAGCAGAAGAAACGTATGCATCTATATATGGATGTTATTTTGATGAACTTTGTGTGCATAGATCTCACACAGGTAGTGAAAGCATTAACTAATTCAAATAAATCAAAATACCAGAAGAAGGAAAACTTTATTGATATAATGATTATTCTTTTTTTAATAGAACCAGGGTCAAATGTAATAGAGAGTGAAATATTAGAGAATAATTGAAACAACAGATGTTTCTGGGCTATCCAGTAAGGCATATACTGCATTTTACATTTGACACCTCAAATAGCTTCACGACTTTAGAACTTATGGCTCATGTTTAATGGTATATTATGTATCCCCATGGTTTTCATTCTTCTCATACATGCCTACCTATATCCTCTCTCTGAGCTTAACACTTTCTAGAGATTAACTCTGCGAACGTGTAATTCAGGGGCGGATTTACCAATGGTGCAAAAGGTGCAGAGCTCCAGGGCCCTCGTTTGGGAGGACTCAGTGCTGTTTAATTTAAAAATATATATATTTTTTGCATTTAATTTTGTTTTTGAAGTGTTGGGTACCCCTGGGGCATTTCACCTTGGCCTAACTCACCAAGGACCCACTAGGTCACCCCTTGGACTCCTGTGTGCCTCTTTGAACTCTTTGTGCCTGACAGTTAAAAAAAGAGCATTTCTACTGAAGCTCCAACAGATGGCATTCTGAAGCAGTTCAGCTCACTGGGGATATTTAACAGGGAAGAAGGTAAGAGAGGAAGGACTGAAAAGTGGCAGCAAAGTACAGGGGGATTGGTTCTATGAGGGAGATATAGATGAGTACTATGTGAGGACGGTACGTAGAGTGGTTGGGTGCTATGCAGGGATGGATCTTGAAAGGGGATGGCTGCTGTGTGATGTTTATATATGCATATGTGTTTATGTGTGCTGTGTCGCAGGCAGAGGAGCTTCACACAGGAGGAGAACAGGCATGAGCAGTAAGTGATTTGGTACAAGCGGGGCCCTGAGTAAACCATTTTTTCTATAGTGTGTTCCCTAACTGATGATCAGGGCAATATCATCTGCTCTATGAAATACATTCAAAATATATTATTTTCCAAGAACTCTTGTTATAATTTTAGTTATAACAAGATATTTCAAATGTTGCCTAAAGGGTTATATTTCCTTAGTATTTTAAACAATTTAAAAATGTACACTAAACAAGCATAAGCCTGTCGGTGGTGCCAGGATGATGTGCACACTCTGTTTTTTTTCCTCTGTTAATGGCACAAATGCTAAAATCTACTACCTCTTCTGAGTGAATGTCATTTCACAGAACAAGATTTTAAACTTTATCTTTCTCAGTTCAAATATTTTACTAAGTTGTCTTATCTTTGTTTATCTTCTTCCCAAAGGTCTCATTAGCAATTGCCCTGATGGTTAGCACTATGTGAAGATGTAGTACTCATGGAAAATAAAGAATGGCCAATTTTTTTTCCTTTATTATTTTCTCATTAGCAGATGATGCACACTTAATATTTTGTGCTTAGTGTCCAGCTTTTGCTCTGATAACTACAGGAATTTGAAGTAAATTTTTTTATCAACTTATGTCACCATATTATCTCATTGACATGAAGACTTAGAAACAAAGAGGAAAGTGACAACATTATGAAACAAAGAGGAAAGTGAAAACAATATGGAGCCCCGAACCTCAAAACTGAAAAAAGACGCATGAAAGCAAAACTTAACAAACTTCAAAACCAATTTTATTTATGACATTAATATTTTTTTAGGGTAATGAAACAGCACAACTGACCACAATGGATTCATCATCTTGATAACAACAATAACAAGTCGAGAGTTGACTACATTACCAGATACTGTGTCCTGCTAAAGAAATAATTTTGAAAGCCCCAGATTCAAACTGTTAGCATTATTGCTAGGATAACTTATTTGGCATTTGCCAAAGCAACACAATTAACACACAGAAATGGTCTGTACATCAGTTACCAAGGAAAATGCAATAATGATAATTAGGGAGGCAATTTAATTTAAAAATACTAAGTTTCCCAATGTCATATTTTGTTGTCAAACACTCCACCTTGAACAAATGCCAGTTTCTAGAACACTTACTTTTTCACATATTCACAAACATTTTGGTAGACTAGGCTATACAGTGGATATAAAAAGTCTATACACCCCTGTTAAAATGTCAGGTTTCTGTGCTGTAAAAAAAATGAGACAAAGATAAATCATTTCAGAACTTTTTCCAACTTTAATTTTACCTATAAACTGTACAACTCAATTGAAAAACAAACCAAAATCTTTTAGGTGGAGGGAAGAAAAATAAAAAATAAAAATAATGTGGTTGCATAAGTCTGCACACCCTTTTATAACTGGGGATGTAGCTGTGTTCAGAATTAAGCAATCACATTCCAAATCGTGTTAAATAGGAGTCAGCATACACCTGCCATCATTTAAAGTGCCTCTGATTAACCCCAAATAAAGTTCAGCTGCACTAGTTGGTCTTTCCTGAAATGTTATTAGTTGCATCCCACAGCAAAAGCCATGGTCCACCGAGAGCCTCCAAAGCATCAGAGGGATCTCATTGTTAAAAGGTATCAGTCAGGAGAAGGGTACAAAATAATTTCCAAGGCATTAGATATACCATGGAACACAGTGAAGACAGTCATCATCAAGTGGAGAAAATATGGCACAACAGTGACATTACCAAGAACTTGAGCTCCCTCCAAAATTTATGAAAATATGAGAAGAAAACTGGTCTGGGAGGCTACCAAGAGGCCTACAGCAACATTAAAGGAGCTGCAGGAATATCTGGCAAGTACTGGATGTGTGGTACATGTGACAACAATCTCCCGTATTCTTCATATGTCTGGGCTATGGGGTAGAGTGGCAAGATGAAAGCCTTTTCTTATGAAGAAAAACACCCAAGCCAGGCTACATTTTCAAAAACACATCTGAAGTCTCCCAAAAGCATGTGGGAAAACGTGTTATGGTCTGATGAAACCAAGGTTGAACTTTTTGGCCATAATTCCAAAAGATATGTTTTAGTGCAAAACCAACACTGCACATCACCAAAAGAACACCATACCCACAGTGAAGCATGGTGGTGGCAGCATCATGCTTTGGGGCTGTTTTTCTTCAGCTGGAACTGGGGCCTTAGTTAAGATAGAGGGAATTATGAACAGTTCCAAATACTAGTCAATATTGGCACAAAACCTTCAGGCTTCTGCTAGAAAGCTGAACATGAAGAGGAACTTCATCTTTCAGCATGACAACGACCCAAAGCATACATCCAAATCAACAAAGGAATGGCTTCACCAGAAGAAGATTAAAGTTTTGGAATGGCCCATCCAGAGCCCAGACCTGAATCCGATTGAAAATCTGTGGGGTGATCTGAAGAGGGCTGTGCACAGGAGATGCCCTCAGATTTGGAGTGTTTTTGCAAAGAAGAGTGGGCAAATCTTGACAAGTCAAAATGTGCCATGCTGATAGACCCATACCCAAAACGACTGAGTGCTGTAATAAAAACAAAAGGTGCTTCAACAAAGTATTAGTTTACGGGTGTGCATACTTATGCAACCATATTATTTTATTTTTATATTTTTTCTTCCCTCTACCTAAAAGATTTCAGTGTGTTTTTCAATTGAGTTGTACAGTTTATAGGTCACATTAAAGGTGGAAAAAGTTCTGAAATGATTTATCTTTGTCTCATTTTTTTTACAGCACAGAAACCTGACATTTTAAAAGGGGTGTGTAGACTTTTTATATCCACTGTATGCATATACATACAAACATGGCAGGAAACCATTGTAATTAGTGGAAACCACCTCATGAAGGGAGAGAGCAATAGTTTATCTTATAGACAGAGAGAAGGTTCTAGGTCTTTTCTGGGTTTTCTGACGTTGATTTTCTCTGGGCTAATTTCTCTCTGTCACTCTCTGGCACAAATGTATACCCCCTTATATTCTATCTATCTAAGATATTTTACTATATCTGTCTACAGTGGATATAAAAAGTCTACACACCCCTGTTAAAATGTCAGGTTTCTGTGCTGTAAAAAAACTGAGACAAAGATAAATCATTTCAGAACTTTTTCCACCTTTAATGTGACAATAAACTGAACAACTTAATAGAAAAACAAACTGAAATCTTTTAGGTGGAGGAAAGAAAAATAAAAAATAAAAATAATGTGGTTGCATAAGTCTGCACACCCTCTTATAACTGGGGATGTAGCTGTGTTCAGAATTAATCAAACACATTCCAAATCATGTTAAATAGGAGTCAGCATACACCTGCCATCATTTAAAGTGCCTCTGATTAACCCCAAATAAAGTTCAGCTGCTCTAGTTGGTCTTTCCTGAAATTTTCTTAGTCGCATGCCACAGCAAAAGCCATGGTCCACAGAGAGCTTCCAAAGCATCAGAGGGATCTCATTGTTAAAAGGTATCAGTCAGGAGAAGGGTAGAAAATAATTTCCAAGGCATTAGATATACCATGGAACACAGTGAAGACAGTCATCATCAAGTGAAGAAAATATGGCACAACAGTGACATTACCAAGAACTGGAGCTCCCTCCAAAATTGATGAAAAGTCGAGAAGAAAACTGGTCTGGAAGGCTACCAAGAGGCCTACAGCAACATTAAAGAAGCTGCAGGAATATCTGGCAAGTACTGGCTGTGTGGTACATGTGACAACAATCTCCCGTATTCTTCATATGTCTGGGCTATGGGGTAGAGTGGCAAGACTAAAGCCTTTTCTTACGAAGAAAAACATCCAAGCCAGGCTACATTTTGCAAAAACACATCTGAAGTCTCCCAAAAGCATGTGGGAAAAGGTGTTATTGTCTGATGAAACCAAGGTTGAACTTTTTGGCCATAATTCCAAAAGATATGTTTGGCGCAAAAACAACACTGCACATCACCAAAAGAACACCATACCCACAGTGAAGCATGGTGGTGGCAGCATCATGCTTTGGGGCTGTTTTTCTTTAGCTGGAACTGGGGCCTTAGTAAAGATAGAGGGAATTATGAACAATTCCAAATACCAGTCAATATTGGAACAAAACCTTCAGGCTTCTGCTAGAAAGCTGAACATGAAGAGGAATTTCATCTTTCAGCATGACAACGACCCAAAGCATACATCCAAATCAACAAAGGAATGGCTTTACCAGAAGAAGATTAAAGCTTTGGAATGGCCCATCCAGAGCCCAGACCTGAATCCGATTGAAAATCTGTGGGGTGATCTGAAGAGGGCTGAGCACAGGAGATGCCCTCGCAATCTGACAGATTTGGAGTGTTTTTGCAAAGAAGAGTGGGCAAATCTTGCCAAGTCAAAATGTGCCATGCTGATAGACTCATACCCAAAAAGACTGAGTGCTGTAATAAAATCAAAAGGTGCTTCAACAAAGTATTAGTTTAAGGGTGTGCATACTTATGCAACCATATTATTTTATTTTTATATTTTTTCTTCCCTCTACCTAAACGATTTCAGTGTGTTTTTCAATTGAGTTGTACATTTTATAGGTCACATTAAAGGTGGAAAAAGTTCTGACATGATTTATCTTTGTCTCATTTTTTTGCAGCACAGAAACCTGACATTTTAATAGGGGTGTGTAGACTTTTTATATCCACTGCATATCCAGTTTCTACACTAACCTTCCTACAAAGAAAAGTACCAAAAGGATTGCTTCAAACTATATTCAGAATGGATCCTATATTCAGACAGGTAATTACCATGAAATCCTATACCTGGTAACATATAAATTGTTTTACTAAATATTTTATAATAGAGATAAAATAGTCCAATATCTACAATCATTCTGTTACATTTCTGGTATGGTCACAGAACACAGACTAATTAGCACCTGCATTCCAGACTTTTCATGTTAATCAATATATTTCTATCTGTACCCATTTTCCCTAAAACTGTCTGATTGGCTTTATTCAATAATAAACATATGTAACTCTGTTACAAATCCAATTGTTAAAGACACCTATACAAAAAACATAGAATTATTCAACACCTATCTTCTTTAATAACACAATCAACAAAACGGTTTTATATCATTCTTGATTGAATTGATGCATATATAGAAACAAGTTATATCACTAATTAAATACTGATACTGATATATGAAAGTAATTTAGCCTTCTATAGATACATTATAACCTGAGTAGTTACATTGCTTCTGTATATATGTTTGCTGCCATATAGGAGGTTATACCTAATTTTGCTATTTACTGCATTCACAGAGTAACGTACTATATCACTAAATATTAATACCAAGTATATTGTATAGAATAGACATCTGATTATTTATCCAAGTGTGATAAGAATGTATACTCTGCTTATCATTTCTGTATTGAAGTAACTAGATTTAAATGATATTAAGATAAATTGTTAATCCCAATTTAATAAGAGTTTATACACTGTTTATTGATCCATATATTTAACTAATAAAATATAGATTGTTTTAAGATATATTGCTATCCAATCAGTCAGGGACTGTAATATTCCTATCTTGAACTAACCAACAGCCTTATTAAATTGCGATTTGGTAAATTTAAAAGGGCTCTATTTAAGCACTCAGCATATTTATTTACAGAAGTTTTTAGATAGTGAAGTCCTTGCTTTTGGATAGAAGTTCACTAACTAAAAACTTCTGTAAAAAAATATTCTGAGTGCTTAAACAGAGCCCTTCAAAAATTTACCAAATCGCAATTTAATAAGGCTGAAAGTATATAATGTTTTAAGATAGATTGCTAACAAAATGTTATTCTATTTTATACATTTCTCATTGATCTATACTGTAAATTGTACTAACACAATATAAAATGTTTAAAAACTGTGTTATAAATTATTTTCCAGTCATTCACAAGAATTTATAATAACCATAATATGCATATTGTGATCTATCTAAACATCAAAGTAATTACATCCAACAAGTAATTGCACCAATTATTAATTCCTGATTTTACTAATGTCCCAATAAAAGCTATTCTGAAATAGAGTGGATACGTGTCTCTAAATTTAACATTGAACTCAATAAACGTTATCATATCTAAACATTGTAATATTTGTGTCATATCAAATTGTATGACATATCTGAATATCAGCACGTTATACACATATTTTCCTATGATTGGAATTTGAATGTATATATATTTTACCACAGAGATAAACAAGGTAGAACCTGCCAGAAATGCCTGTTCCCCATTCTGTCAATAAACCAAGGCATATCCAAAATTCCCCATTATGGGGATAATACTAGGAATAATAATTGCATAGGAGCAAAAAGAATGAAGAAACTGAGTAAGTGGCACTAGTAGTGTGGAGCAATAAGCTTATGTTCACATTTTATTTTTGTTATTCAATGTTTATTGTTCTTTTGTTTTAATCACTTATTAAAGGTTAAGTTTTACCTTATTAGTGCCTCAGGCCTTTTGGTCCATTCCATGTATATATAATTATCATATTAACATGAGACACTTCCAATATTAATAATAGTAGCCTACCCAGGTATATCACTGTTTGTCTTCACTGTTTATGGTGTCACATTATGCATTATTGCACACTAAATAGGTCCTCTTATTGTTTTGTATTGGTATTAGCACAACTTTGGGCCATCATTACTAGCAATATAAGGTATCACATAGATGTGACTTTCAAGAGCTATCCTACTATTTTATAGTGTCAATTACAGAAAGGGTATTACCTTTATTATTAAGCAAAATGATCATTATTGTTAGTTTATTAACGTTTGGTATTTTAAGATGATTTTATGTCTTTTTTAAATATTTTCCTAGATCAAATAGGTGTTTAAGCACCAAGGGACACCTGCACTTGGCCTCCTCCCATTTTTTTGTCCTTTTAAGAAGGGTGAAACAGTAAGCTTTTCAGAGGAGTCTCAGGTTTCCGATGAAGGGTAATGTTTCCATAAATAGCTTGCTAGGTAACTTCATTGTGCTAGGGAGAACCTTATATATCTGTCAATTAGATAAGTTTATTATTACTATATTTGGAAGTTTTTAATTTTTGCTACTGGAGGAAAAGTAACTGTAAAAAAGCTAATAACAAGATTTTTTTTTTTTTTTTCATAGTACCAATCATTAATATGTACATGCAGACTAGATTATATAGGCACAAACAATTATAGATGCATCAAACCATCTCTCCACTTTTGCCTGGTATATGAATGAGATCTTCAGTGTGTTTAGTGGGTTCACATAACATCATTTTGAGGATCTAGAAATCCAGACAAATGCTAAATCCAAAACCTTGTGTTTTGGTTTATTTTGTCAGATCTTGAACATGTTGATGACAGTGAGTTATAACATCGAAGTCAAAGTAAAACTTGAAGTTAAGGGTCAAGTTGTTGCTGTGTTTCTTCATTATTATTAATAGCAGTAACAATATAATATCTAAATCATTAGTCACACAATAACAAGATGCAATAAATACAGAAAACATATGTGTTACACATTCACAACTTGGACATGTTTAAGATTTAGTCATACAGTAATATATATTATGAATAAAGAGTGAAAAGGAATCTCTTGAAGAAGATGCCATACTCGATTTGTTGAAAGTACAGTTTATTTAGGCTATGTCTAATACAAAATTGTATTGGCATATGAAAGTATTAAAGAAATGAAAGATGAAAGAAAGAGTTTGCAGAGAAAATACATTGCACATTTTCTTCAGGGTTTTAGTTGGCAGCAATGGTGTTCTGGATCCAGGAGACGTAGTTGCAGACTTTGGTGTAGACACCAGGATAGTTCCTGAGTGCACAGCCATAACCCCATGAGACAATACCCTGGAGCTGTCCATTACACACCACAGGTCCACCGGAGTCACCCTGAAATGGAATGATATTGTTATAAAGATGTAGTTCAAAAACTGCTCTTATACACAGAGCTAACACAAACATCAATGGATACATTTTACTTATGCCTTGTAAGAGTAAGACATAGACCAACTACTGAAATCAACAAGATGTAGAAAATAACAAGTAAATTGCAGGTGACAAATTTGAAGTAACAGATGAAGACTTGGTCAGTTACCTGGCAGGAATCCTTTCCACCTTCAATATATCCGACACAGATCATGTTGGCAGTGATCTCTCCTGGGTAGGCATTGTTACACTGGGCACTAGTCAGGATGGGGGCACTCACACACTGCAGGAGATCTGGATAATTGGCTACAGACAACACAAGAAAAAATTAAATGTTTGTGATATTATATTTATTATTATTAATCTCCAAAAAGATGTTCTATCAAATTGTCCATAATATTTAATCATGAAAGCAAATATTCCTGAAATAAAAACATGTTATTTGTCAAATCCAATGGAGAGAAATATTTTAGAAGGATGTTTTTTAAAGCTCAGAGATAGATTAAGATGATGTTGCTCAAAGAATTTGATTATCGCATGTATTCTTCAAAATTAAGTTGCAATTATAATTTGCAGTTCTTTATACTTACTGCCACTGCTGAGGGTATTGCCCCATCCAGAGATCAGACAGCTGGTGCCAGCGGCTGAACATCCAGAGGGCAGGGCCACAGCCTGGACATAGGCATTGAGAGAGGCTGCAGAGGACAGCTTGATAAGCATGATGTCATTGTCCAGGGTCCAGGAGTTGTAGCCAGAATGTCTGATGACCTTGGCAGAGCTGATGAACTGCTCTGTGCCTTCACTCACAACGATGTTGTGTTCTCCCAGTCTCACTTGAACGCTCCTGCAAGATTCGTAAGTATATCAATCAGTAAGGACATACTGTAAATAAGAAAATATTTTTGAAATGTGCTCCAATAAAAAATAGCTAAAGTTTAATTATTTCTTAAACTGTAATCTCAATCCATGGTGCTTTACACCTTTTAATGAATTCAATTGTAAGAGAGGACGGTGATAAGATTACAATTTAACCTTTATTAATTAAATTAAAAAGGATACAATCCTGGATAAAGATGCTTTAAAATCTTTGAACTGTGCTCCAAATCAGGCAGGTTCTGGGGTGTATAGGAAAGAGGGGAGGACTCTCCTACCATAAGTCTATGTAGCTAAACCATAGTCACCAAGGTGCTAACTGACAACAGTCTTGAATTGTGCTGTATATACAGCATACCTCTCTTTTCTACAAAAATGAACTACTGACAGGGAGAGCAGGGAGGCCTAAAAGGTGCTGGACAATTTGAAAACATCAAATCCCAGACGCACGTTTCGTCAGATTAATCTGACGTCTCTGATGACGTCAGATTAATCAGACAAAACGGGCAATCAGGTTTTTTTGTTTTAAAATTGTCCAGCACCTTTTAGGCCTCCCTGCTCTCCCTGTCAGTAGTTATTTTTTTGTAGCCTAGATAGGTCTGCTGTATACGGCTGAATTCAGGACTGCTGTTTGAACCTAGGTTACTAAGCTTTAGCTACATAGGCTTATGGTAGGAGATTCCTCCCCTCTTGTCTATACACCGTAGAACCTGCCTATATTCATTAGAATTAGCCTACTAGTACAAGTACTGCATAGGGATCATTGTTATTTTGATTTACTAGGGCGACATAAATTTCCATCCTCAAAGAAGAAAATAGGCTATCCTTTAAACAATTATTTTATGTGTCCTAACTGGGGGAATCTCCATGGGCATATTTGGCTTATTTGGAGTGCAGTTCAAATATTTTAAAGTGTCTTTATCCTGGATTGTGATCTTTTTAATTTAATTAATAAAGGTTACATTTTAATCTCCCCATAGTCAAGTCACAAGTTTAATGACGAAGAATCTTCCGGTTTGAGTAAATTAAGACATCTACCAATTTCTCTATTACTTACGATTTGTAGCAGTGAGCAGCAGACACGACCCACAGGCTGTTAATCAGGGAACCTCCACAGAAATGGTAACCAGAGTTCAGAGACACAATATATGGGACAGAGTTCTTGGCACAGGTGTAACCGCCAACAATCTTATCATCATCATCAAATGCAGCTGAGGAAATACGAATCAGCATTTATTACTCTCTTAAATATTTAAAGTTCCTGTAAATGCTGTGTACCAGTATAATGAATTTTGTTATTCTATTCATGATTACATAGTTACATAGTAATTGACACTGAAAAAAGACTTTCAGTCCATCAAGTTCAACGTTTTCAGTTCTCCTCTGATCTGCAATATGCAGATTGGTTGTTAAATGATCCAGAGAAAGGCAAACAAAAGGCAAAACAAACAAACAAGTGAACTCAGTCAATTGTCTCAAAAGGGAAAAAAAAATCCTTCCATACCCCAGATACTGGTGATCGGACTCCACCCTGGATCAATACTCCCTCTCTAATTATCCGTGATAACTCAAAATACCCTTTTTAATTAAAAATATATCCAGTCCCCTTTTAAAGTTATCTATCAAATCCAATGTCACCCCCTCTTGTGTTACAGAATTCTACAGATTAACCACCCTTACTGTGAAGAACACTTTTCTTTCTTTAAGGTGGAATCCTTTTACTTCTAACCTCAAGGGATGTCCTCTTGTCAGTTGAAAACCTCTTGGCACAAAAAGCTCACTTGACAAATCTTTATATTGACCCTTGATGTATTTATATAATGTAATGAATTCTTATCTTAGATGCCTTTTTTTCTAGAGAAAATAAGCTTAATTCTAATATACTACAATAATCAAACCATAGACAAATTAATATTTAAATAACAAACAGCTCAACAATCATTAATAATTCTACAGTATGTGTGAATAAGGAAGATGGAATCCCAAGACCCTACCACAGGCTCATAAAGGCATTAATTCTTGTTTTGCCATCAGATAGAATATCACTACTAGTTACATTGTTTATATTTAAACTTCTTTATTGCCACAATAACCAAGGTATCTATTAGCTCTAAAATGATTTTTCTTATTTATCTAATCATGGCCTTTTATCCATGGGAAGATCTTCTGGTGGTGCAGGTGGTGCAATGCATCAGGGTCCCCCTTTAGGGGGGCAGTGCATTTACATTTGTCTTCATTTCATTTGTTTATGAGGAATAGGGGTCACCTGTGCCTCCTTGGCGGCACCCCTCGCCCAGCTGGGAACTGGTCAGTGCTTGTTTAAAAGGGGAATTTCTATAGAAACTCCAAGAGGTTTCAGTTTAGAACAATTCAACACATCGGGGTAGGTATTAGGGAAAAGGTGTCAGAGAGAGAGAGCAAGGGTTGGATGACATAAAAATACAGGGGTAAGGGTTCTGTGAGCGGGAAGCACAGGAGATAGGGATGGTTGATGCTGAGAGGGTTTGTGTGTGGATAGATGCCGAGAGTACATGGCTGCTGACATGGTCTGGGTGCTTGGTAGGAAAGGGTGCCAGGAGGGGTGGGTGCTATGTGGGGTTGAACGTTAAGAGAAACTGGTTGCTATGTAGAGATAGTATATATATATATATATATATATATATATATATATATATATATATATATAGTAAATAGATAGTTAATGTTTGTACACATTTGAGTCTAAAATAAGTTAGAGAACATTCAAATGAGCCCGGAAAGGTTTTACTCTTTAATCCAATACCATTTTACTAATGGCTTCTTTTAAGCATATGCCTGCTGTATTATGCAGCTTTAATCAAAGCCAGAAAACATACCCAAAGACGGTCACTGTTTTGATGTTAATGTCTCTCATCAGTGTGTGGCCAGTGCCTGGCTTGTGTAATAGGTTTTGTGGGTAGGGGCAGGGGCCTGATCCCAATGGGGGAGGTCGTGGGAATGTGGGACTTGACCCAGGCAAAGAACAGGAAGGCCAGGAACCCCTCAAAAATTTGGAAGGGCAAGAGGTTGTGCCAAAATACAGATAAGAATATGACAGGTAAAAATGTGAATTGATCGATAGCAGAACACTTGATTAGATTTGAGCAAGTGATAATGGGTATACATCTTGACACATGGCCACCAGCAATGACGTGGGACTTTCCGGGATAGGCCTATTGGAGATTGTACCTGATGGAGGTGAGCTTACTGTTTCTCCATGTGCTTCTTTACAGCTTCCATGTGTGGCCCTTACTGATGGGTTAGAGTAGATTATCGTGGTGTATTTTCCCCTGGTACTTAATATATGTTATGTGGCGCAGTAATTTGCCCACTATTTCTTCTCCCAATGTAAATATGACAAGAGAAATGTATATGAGATTATCTTTATATTTTTAGGGTCCACATTAGAGAAAAGGATAATATTGCAGGCAGTCATGTTTTTGTGTTGCAATGTAATCAGGCAGTGTGTCTTTAATTGCTTTGTGCTCTTGCAGCAAGACTTTTCATGTTGGCATATGCATGACCATTGCAACATATGATAAGGCCTACTTGATCCCTGGGAATTGTTGTGCAATGCATTCTAATGCCTTCCATTGCTCTGTCCATATGTTCAAGTCCATTATTGTGTTGCAATAGTCTTTTGCAGTGTTACAAACTAGTCTGTAAACCCTTTGTGAGTCTTATTTGGTGGCCGTAATATTTTTGGCTACATTTGCTGTTTACGGGTTTGAAGGTAATAGTGGTCTTGGGGAATTGTAGCAATTGAATAGCGATTTGCGATTTTAGCGATTGTAAATTTTGCGGGCTTGAAAGATCAAAGGCTTAAATTGGTCAGAGTTACGATTTTACGAATAGTATCGATTTTATGCTTGTATCCCTCAAATATTTTGCGGGTAGCTAAAAGACAGTAATTGAATAGCAAATTAGTTTACGGGCTGCATTACTCCAGTAACTAACAATTGCTCAGTTGAATAGGGGCCTAAATGTTCCCTGTTTTAGTGAAGAGAATGCAAGTTTGGTCACACCATGTACATACTGAAATAAGTTAGTGTTTACCCTCATTTGAGAGTTACTAGTATTTGAGACTCTGAAGTTGTGTTGAACGTTGAAGATTATGTGCACTTGTAATCTTGCATGTGAGTTGAATCTCCCCAAGATTACCTCTTATCTCACACATTATATATAAATCTGCCTACCTTATGGCTATCTTACTAAAGAACAATATAATTCTGTGCCCTGATTTCTTCTCAGTCTGTGTGGAGAGCTCTAAATGTTCTTACTGTAGCTCTTCACATCAACTGCACATACAACACTTTAACCTATTGTATCATTAACGATCTTCCAAATAAATGCTTGACACTATCAATAACTTATACAGCAGTGCACATTTATATATTATTGTGATAGAAAGTTGTACAAGTTTTTGTGGAAGCAGACAATACGTTCTCTATGTCATAGGACTTACCAGCTGCTCCAAGGAGCACACAGATCAGAAGAAGCTTCATGGTGGAGGTCATTTAAAGATGTGTTTTTTGGTAGAGACCAGTCTGGTATTTTTATACTGTCTGCTGTAATTGATTTTTCCTACCCTTATAATGCTATCAGATCATAAATTGAAAACATGTTCTTGTTACCTTAAATAGAAAATGTACATACAGCGTGCCGTATCAATGGCCTTGTTTAGGATGCTATTCTAGTAATATATTGTGCACAATAAAAAGTCTTCTGTACTAGTGACCGAAAATTGGCCATGAATACTCAGCAAGCATAAGTTTAAGTAAATAAACAACACCTTTTTTTCACGTGACTCAAATGTATTACTACTTAACGGTTAATAAAGCAGCACAAATAAACATTGATAATGACAACATGACAATTTGCTAAAGTTGAGAGTTGTCTACAGTACCAAATACTGTGTCGTGTTTTAGAAATAATTTTGAAGGCCCCAGTTAATTTTAGTATTATTGCTTGGATAACTTATTGGGCACTTGCAAAAGCATCACAATAAACTGACAGAAATGGTTATTTCTTGTCTTGACTACACAAATAAAGTTAAATAGGTGAATAGTCTACCATCTCTTTGAAATATTACCATTCTCACAATATTTGCAGTCATATAAATAAATTGGGACAAAGTCCTTATGAATGAACATTGATTAAACTGTGCATAATTTTATTTATGCTTATTTTTTGTGAAAGGTTCCTTATCCTAGTAAGCAAAAGCAACTTATGAATCTATATATGGATGCTATTTTGTGGTATGTTAATTACAAATATAAACATGAACTTTGTGTGCATAGATCTCACACAGGTAGTGAAAGCATTAACTAATGTTTATAAATGAAAATAACAGAAAAAGGAAAACACTATTGAAATAATTATTCTTTTTTTAATAGAACCAGGGCCAAATGTAATAGAGAGTGAAATATTAGAGAAAAATGTAAACAACAGATTTTTCTTGGCTATCCAGTAAGGCACACATTGCATCTTAAGGTTTGATATCTCCAATGCTCTTCACGACTTTGTCCTTTAGAACTTATGGCTCATGCTTAATGGCAAAGGATAAAATGGTAAATTATGTATCCTAATGATTTTCACTCTTCTCATACATGACTTCCTATATCCTCTCCCTGAGTTTAACACTTTCTAGAGATTAACTCAGCCAATGTGTAAATGAGGGGCGGATCTACCAATGGTGCAGAGCACATGGGCACTCATTTGTGCTGTGAAAATTTAAAAAAAACTGATGACAGTTTTTTTTTTGCATTTAATTCATTCTCTGGGGTGTAGGGCATCTCTGGGGCCTTTCACCTTGGCTCAACACGCCAAGGCCTCACTGCCCCCCACCCCCTCCCCGGAACCTCCCTGTGCCTCTATGACCACACACCCTTACAGCCTGAAATATGTGTGTGACTGTTTAAAAAAGATCATATCTACTGATGCACCAAAAGATGTCAGTGTGGAGCAGTTCAGCTCGCTGGGGATATGTATCAGAAGGCAAGAGAACAAGGACTGCAAAGTGGCAGCAACGTACAGGTTCTATGAGGGGCGATAGAGATGAGTATTGTGTGAGAAGGGTGCATAGAGGGGTTGGGTGCTATGCAGGCATGGATCCTGAGAGGGGATGGTTGCTGTGTGAGGGTGATGTTTATATATGTGAATATATATATGTATGTATAAAGCATTTTTGCTACCAAATGTCATATTTTGTTGTCAAACACTCCACCGTGAACAAATGCCAGTTTCTAGAGCACTTAATTTTCACACATACACAAACATTTTGTACATTTTCTACTAAATACAAAGTACACAACACTGACTGATTCTAAGGGAAGCTATCACTCCCCTTGAAACATGATGATCTGCTAGAAATACTCTGTATTTACAATGTGTGCTGAATTATGAGGAAAGTGAGGTTCCCAGAAGTGGGTATTCCGCTATTATCTGAGTGAGTGATTATACTCCAGGAAGTATATTGCAGCCTGCAGTCTGATCATAGTGCACCGACTGGTTACCAGTACAAGCAAAAATGTCAGTCATATAATATTGATTGTTTTTACTGACTATATTTAGTATTTTATTTTTATTTTTAATGTTTTACAGAAACTATTGAATATTTTTCTGAATGACTATGAGGATAGTCCATTCATTTAGAAACATTTATGACCTTAAGCCCTTCCAATATGGTACCTTTATTCATTTAATTTTCACTTACTATTGTAGATTTATGTAAACCATTCCACTATATTAGTATTATTACATATCATATCTGTTGTGCAATTTGTGGGTAAAAAAAAAGACTGTATACACATATTTTCTACCATATGCATATATCACCTACATTATATGGTTGTGTGTTGGTTTTGATGTTACCATGGTAAGCACATACATGCTTATGGTATACTCTTTTAAAATGTAAGAGGTTAAATCACAAATAAATGACAAATTACATTTCTTAGTCTAGTAAACATTTCAAGGTAAGACTTGACCAGTTAGCAGAGAACTTGAGAATTTAGCATGCAAGATAGAGGATACTCAGGTTTACGCATTTGGCTTCAATTCCCAATTGTTCTAATTAGGGGTGTTATCAAGCAGGTGTGAGATTGAGTACAAAGGACAATTATTTGACCCACAACTGTTGGCAGACACAATCTGGGACACAGGTCACATATATTCTCTAATAAATTATTTTTAATACATGTAACTAGACTGCTCTGTTGCTATGCTTGTGCATATAAACAGGGCAGGAAGCCATTGTATATAGGTGGAAACCACCTTGTGATGGGGAGACAGAAATAGTTTATCTAATCGGCAGAGAGAAGGTTCTAGTCTTTTCTGGGTTTCTGACTGTCATTTTCTCTGGGCTAATTTCTGTCTTTCACTCTCTGGCATAAACTTATGCCCCCCTTATAGTCTATCTAAGATATCACATATAATTGTCGAACTACGAGACGTTGTCACGTTTTGCGTGGTGCGTACGACTTAGGCAATGAACGGTGTAGGCGCTCACTGCCTGCAAGCCTCGCGTAGCCACTAAAACTCGCAGCACTTTGGCGATGTGCATTAATTTATTAATTAGTAATTAGTAATCATTATAAAAAAATATATTTACTAAATTTTAAACTGCCTTTAGATTATTAATATATTAAGGCTTACCTCTTTCTAATATATTTAGACATTGATTAATTAATTATTAATGTATATCATTTTATTAATTAATCATTAGTAACACAACAAATATTCTATATTTTACATTGCCTTTAGTTTACGAATAGCTCTTTAGAATACATTGATTCATTGATTAATTGATTATTAATGTACATTAATTTATTAATTATTAATTTGTAATCATTACAAAAAAATGTGTATTTTACAAAGCAATAAAAAAAATATAGATTTCAGATTGCACTTATATATCGGTATTACTGATCATTTCCTACATTACTTTATTAACTATTAATTAGTAAAAAATAATAAAATAAAAAAATTACCACAAACAATATGTATGTTTTAAAATGCACTGATGTTGCTGCTGATTGCCTGATAGGGATGAATCCAAATATTACAAATACTTTCCATCTTATTTCACAGTATCATCATCTCTGCAGCTGACTGAACACAGAGAGTGACGTTTGCAGCCTTTGAACAGCATAAAGATCACCGTTACAGGTATATCATTTTATTATGTTCTTATGGAACACAAAAGGATTGTCGTTTTATTTTGCATTGATGAAAGTTATTGATTAATTACCATATATTAGTATATTCATTAATTAATAATTAGTAATCATTACAAAAAAAAGGTTTAATACTGCAATAAACTGCACTTATATATCTGCCTTACTGCTCATTCATGTACATTGCTTTTGGAACTATTAATTATTAATAATTAATAATAATTCCCCAAAAAACAAAAACATGTATAATACATAAAAAAATATGTACATTTTACAAAGCACTTACATATCCGGAGTGCTTATAATTGTCTGACAGGGATAGAACCTTATGAATATATTGATGATTATTCATATATGTTTTGCATGTATGCCAATTGAACATCATAGTTTCAATGAGTCATGAATTAATTGAATACAAACATTCAAAATGATTTTCATGTCATTTCACAGATTCCTCATCTCTGCACCTGACTGAAGACAGAGAGTGATCTCTGCAGGACTGTGTCTGCAATAACATCACTTTCCCAGTTATATGATTTCAGGATGCCTTTTCTGTTTTGCATTGATGACAGTTAATGATTAATTAATTAACCTATATTCATTTAGGGCCTCATTCAATTGCAATTTGCCCAATTGAATAGGGCTTTATATAACTACATAGCATATTTTTTTACATAACTTTAGTTACTGAACATATATCCAAAACCAAGGTCTTCACCAACTTTAGGAAAACATAATTACCTCTTTAGGTTTACAATTGATATCAGTTAGTGATTGATTCATTAACGTATATTCATTTATTAATGATTTAATAAGTAATTATTACAAAAAAACATATCCAAAAAATATATATGTGTAACGCTTTCCTTTTTAATGTATGCCAGTAAAAATAAATAAATAATGGATTAATGTATTTCTTGCAAAAATTCCAAATGCTTTTCAAATTATTGAATTCTTTCATTAATGCTATTAAAGTCTTGCATTGAGAGCAGGTAAACACTATATGTACAATACAAAAAAACATTAGATCTTACACGCTTAAGAGAGGAAGACCGACAGAGACTTTTAAATAAAAGAAAAATGAGTAAGAAAGCACAAAGTGAGTGTGCTGGAGCTTCAAAAAAAATAAAAAGTAAACAAAAAAATGTCAGTGAAACATTGTCTAATGATTCAATATTGCCTCATGACACCAATGTTCATACACATAACACCAATGTAGATATAGAAAGTTGTAGTGATATCTATGTTGAGGAAGCTCAGGATAATGCTTTCATTACAACACTAAAAGTAGACACTCATTGTGGATTACTTAATGTTGTTTGTCAGTTTTGTGGGGCCTATCATTTTCTTAAGGAAAGACCAACTGACGGAAACTTCATTAGATGCTGTCAAAAATGTAAGGTAAGACTTCCACAAAGACACCCATTTTCAGGTTACTTACAAAGTATAATTAGCGATCCAACATTTCCAAATTATACCAATTTAAAAAAACATTAGGTCTTATAACAAAGCAATTTCATCTGCTTCTGTGGGTGCTGAATTCGCAGAAAATGTCCCATGACATGGTCCATATTGTTTTAGAGTACAAACTTACCACCGCACTTCACATTTACACCCACAAGAAGGAGAGCAAAAGAAATTTGCACAGTTATATGTCTTAGATACAATGGAAGCTGTTGAACAACAGATGATGCATCCAGAAAATAAACAGTGTTTGCACATAGTATTTGAACAATTGGATAAAATTATGGCCAACAACCCATACAGTCAAGCATAGAAACAATTTTCACAGGTTGAAAAAGAACAACAGCAACATGCTCAAATACATAAATTGCCAATGCCAAGAGTAAATATGATTTTAAAAAGTGATTGCAATACTGATCAAAGACGGTATGATTTACCAACAGTAACTTAGGTTGCCATTAACTTTAAAAATGAGGAGGTGAACCACCTTTTCATTGGGATATTTGAATATATCCATGCAATGAACAACCTTTTATAAACATAAATATATTAAGTTGTAATTTGTATCCAATGACATATCCCATTTTCTTTCCAAATGGTTAGCCAGGATGGGAACCAAAATTACAATTGCAAAGTTATCCCAATAGCAAAGTTCGTGTTAGTAGCAATATTTCTATGCTGGAATTTAAAGTGGCAAAAACTGCTATTTGGGATCATTTTAATCCATATTTTATGTGGGAAAAACTCACACAACAATGTATTATTGATTCTATATGTCAAAGCAAATAATCTAAATGTTATAAAATTTCAACAAAACAAGCTTCACATAGAACGAGATTGTGGATTGATGGATTATGTTGCTGAATTGGCTGCAAACAGAGACATTCCTGCTGGAAGAGCAATCATTTTGCCATCCTCTTTCCAAGGATCCCCTCATACTATGAAAGAAAGATATAATGATGCCATGGCTATTGTCACAAAATTTGGAAAACCAGATTTATTCATTACATTCACATGTGATCCACAATGGCTAGAGATCAAGGAAAAATTGAATCTTGGACAAAATACTTCTGACCGACCAGATTTAGTGGCAAGTGTATTCAAAATAAAACTCAATTCATTAATTCATGATATAACTAAAGCACAATTATTTGGAAAATGTGTGTCTTTGGTTTATACCATTGAATTTCAAAAAAGAGGCCTGCTACATGCACACATACTTTTAATCCGATGGGAAAAAGATAAATTGAATACTACAGAGAGAGTGGATTTCAGTAATTACTGATGAATTGGCACATCCAGAAAAATATTCAAAACTTTGGGAGATTGTAACACACAGAATGATTCATGGCCCATGTGGAGATATCAATCCAAATTCACCATGTATGGAAAATAAAAAAATGTACAAAAGAGTTCCCAAAACAATTTTAAATGCAAACATATGCTATTTGTGATCGATACCTTTTGTTTAAAAGAAGAGAAGGACAAACAGCTATTATCTGTGGCCAAAAGGTCGATAATAGATATGTAGTTCCATACAATCCACAATTGCTGGTGAAGTACAATGCACACATAAATGTGGAAGCTTGCACTTCTATTACATCCTCAAATATGTGTATAAATATATATACAAAGGATATAATGCAGCAACTGTTGTTGTGCAAGGTGCACAGAAAACGAAAAGGAAAATCCAATTTAAATGTCGAACTTTCATGTTATTTAGATGCTCGCTATGTCAGTGCTCCAGAAGCAATTTGGGGTCTTCTGAAATTTGAGATGCATGATCGGTCACATGCTGTGTATCGATTAGTTGTACATTTGCCACAAAGTCAGTTTGTTTGCTTTACTGTAGGCAATGAAAGAACTGCCTTAGCCCAAAGTGAACATCAAGAAACAAAATTTACTGCTTGGTTTCAATTAAACTGCCAGAACACTGAGGCCAGAAAATTTGTATACATTGAGATTCCATATCACTATGTATTTGTAAATGGCCAATGACGACAACGAAAAAGAGATACTCATAAAATTATATCACAAACATATGCCGTCAGTCCAAGAGACATTGAACGTTTCAGTTTAACATTACTTCTTTTACATGTTCCCGGTGCACAAAGTTATGAACATTTACACACAGTGAATGACATAGTTTATGATACTTTCCTATTAACTTCAAGACATCAAAACTTCATAGCAGATGATACAGAATAGGAGGGTTATCTGGAAGAAGCAGCACTATGTCAAATGCCAAAGCAAATGAGAGAACAATTTGCATTTATTTGCATATTTTGCAACGTACCTGATGCATTTGCTTTGTGGGAAAAATTTAAACAAAATATGTGTGAAGACTTCTTGAAACGTTGCAATGAGCCCATTGCACTCCTAAAAGCATTAATGGAAATGCAAGGAATACTTCTTGCTCATGGATTAAATTTGGCAAGTTTTAATTTGCCTGATCCAGGACTTATAGATGACATCAGCTTTGATGACTATGACACTCGGCTACAAAAACAAAAAACATAAGAAAAACTGGCAACTTTAAATACTTTTTGTTAGTATTGCAAGCATTTAATGCCATCACAAATGTTACAGATGATGAAATGTTCAAAGACCGTTATTTCTATCTAGATGGCCCTGGTGGATCTGGAAAAACTTATCTGTACAATTGTTTGATGAGTTACATTCGAGCACAGGGTAAATAGCAATGCCATGTGCAACCACTGGAATTGCCACACCTTTTAGAAGGTGGCGAAACTGTGCATAGTGAATTTAAACTGTCAGTTCCCATTTTAGAAACATAAGTGTCAGATACTCGACTGAATTCTTTACAAGCAAAAAAAAAAAAAAAAAGGAAATTAATTATAATAGATGAGGCAACAATGTTGTCATGTCATGCCTTGCAATGTATTGATAGATTGGATAGTGATGGATAATTATTTGCCATTTGGTGGAAAAGTGATATTGTTAGGAGGAGATTTTAGGCAAACATTACCTGTTTTGCCACATGGAAATAGGACTGACATCATTGAAACATGTATCAAGACAAGTAAACTGTGGAAAATATTTACACACCTGAAATTAGAGATAAATATGAGATCTGAAGGTCAAAATTAATTCAATGATTGGCTCATTCAAATTGGAGAAGGAAAACATCCACAAATAAATGATTTACCCGATGATACAAACTTCATCTATTGTTACATTATTCCTGCATAGATGATTATTAAAAAGTTTAATATGGTTAAAAGATGATCATTTACAAGTTGTTGAAAGACAAGTTGACTGTTAACAAAAAAAAAAAAAATTATTGTAATTGTTGTACTTTTTTCTACATAACAATAAGGTTAAGAGTGTCACAGACTCACATTGTGTGGCAAACAGCTTTCCCAGTATTTACATTTTAATTGACCGCCATTTTTTGAAGGGCAAGTCGCTAGTTTTAATATATCTGTCTATATTCAATTTCTACCCTATCTTTCCTACAAAGAAATGTTCCAGAAGGATTGCTTCAAACTATCTTCAGAAAGGATCCTATATTTAGACAGGGTGTTTCCTGAAATTATATACCTGGTAACATATAAATTGTTTTACTAAATATTTTGTAATGGAGATAAAATAGTCCAATATCAACAATCATTCTGTCAGATTTCTGGAATGGTTACAGAACAAAGACTAATTAGCACCTGCATTCCGGACTGTAGATGTTAATCAATATATGTATATCTGTACCCATTTTCCCTATTCAATAACAAGTTAACTCTTTTACAAAACCATTTATTAAATACACCTATACACAAAACCTTCTTAACATTTCTCAACACATTTCTTTAATAACTCAATCAACAAAACTATTTATATTGTTATTTATTGAATTTATTGCATATATAGAAACAAGCTATATCACTAAATAAATAAGGATATACAAAATGTTTTTAGCCTTCTGTAGATATATTATAACCTAAATAGTTACATTGCTTCAGTATATATTTTGGCTTGCATATAGGGTGTTATACCTGATATTGCTATTTACTGCTTTCATAGAGTAACGGGCTATATCACTAAATATTAATACCAAGTTTATTGCATAGAATAGACATCTGAGTGTTTTTCCAAGTGTGATAAGTATTTATACTCTGCTTATCATTTGTGTATTGAACTAACAAAATATAATCAATATTAAGATGAATTGTTAATCTAAATTCAATAAGAGTTTATACACTATCAGCCTTATTAAATTGTGATTCAGTAAATTTAAAAGGGCTTTATTTAAGCACACAGCATATTTTTTTGCAGAAGTTTTTAGTTAGTGAACTTCTATCCAAAAGCAAGGTCTTCACTAACTAAAAACTTCTGTAAAAAAAATATGCTATGTGCTTAAATAAAGCCCTTTTAAATTCACGAATCACAATTTAATAAGGCTGTATATATTGAACTAATAAAATATAGATTGTTTTAAGATAGATTTTTATTGAATCAGTTAATATCAGATTGTAATATTCCTATCTTGAACTAAACATGTATATCATGTTTTAAGAAAGATTGCTAAACAAACTTTATAAGATTTTATAAAGATCTTATTGATTTCTATATTGTACTAACAGAATATAAAATGTTTTATAACCTGTTTTCCAGGCATTCACAAGAGTCTGTAATAACCATAACATACATTTTATATTATGATATATCTAAACATCAAAGAAAAGTAATTACAAGTAGTGATGTCGCAAACATAACATTTTCGGTTCGCGAACCGCGACCGCGAAACGGCGCAAATGTTCGAGAAACGGCGAACATCAGCGAACCGCCATAGACTTTAATGGGCAGGCGAATTTTAAAACACACAGGGACTCTTTCTGGCCACAATAGTGATGGGAAAGTTGTTTCAACGGGACTAACACCTGGACTGTGGCATGCCGTAGGGGGATCCATGGCAAAACTCCCATGGAAAATTACATAGTTGATGCAGAGTCTGGTTTTAAGCCATAAAGGGCATAAATTACCTAACATTCCTAAATTGTTTGGAATAACGTGCTTTAAAACATCAGGTATGATGTTGTATCGATCAGGTAGTGTAAGGGTTAGGCCCGCTTCACAGTGACAGACCAAACTCCCCGTTTAACGCACGGCAAACAACCACAAACAGTCAATTTGCACAACCGCAAACTCCCCATTTGCACAAGGTTGGATACCAAGCTAGCCATGTCCTGTTCCTTGTCCTCACTGATGTCATTGAAGGTCTCTTCCTCCACCCAGCCACGTACAACACCAAGGGTCCCCGAAAGGTGACAACAAGCCCCCTGGGACGCCTGCTGTGTTTGGTCTTCCACCTCATCAAAGCCACCTTCCTCCTCTGACTCCTCTTCTTCAGACTCCTCTCACTGCATTGCCTCTCTCTGCATTATTATAAGTTGTGTTAAGTAGTACTACTCTTATCAGTTTAAAACCTCTTACAGCAAATATCAGGGGGCGTGTATAAGGCCTGGATTTTTAGAACCGGGAGATGGAAAAAGATGCTTGGTTGGTCGTATCACTTCAATTTTGGGGCACGGCACGTGCAGTCAAAGGTGCCACCAGATAGGAGTGGCGTATTTGTAAGTACTACTCTTATTAGTTTAATACTTGTTACGTCACCTATCAGGGGGCGTGTATAAGGCCTGGATTTTTAGAACCAGGAGATGGAAAAAGATGCTTTGTTGGTCGTATCACTTCAATTTTTGGGCACGGCACGTGCAGTCAAAGGTGCCACCAGATAGGAGTGGCGTGTTTGTAAGTACTACTCTTATCAGTTTAATACTTGTTACGTCACCTATCAGGGGGCGTGTATAAGGCCTGGATTTTTAGAACCAGGAGATGGAAAAAGATGCTTTGTTGGTCGTATCACTTCATTTTTGGGGCACGGCACGTGCAGTCAAAGGTGCCACCAGATAGGAGTGGCGTGTTTGTAAGTACTACTCTTATCAGTTTAATATTTTTACGTCACCTATCAGGGGGCGTGTATAAGGCCTGGATTTTTAGAACCAGGAGATGGAAAAAGATGCTTTGTTGGTCGTATCACTTCAATTTTGGGGCATGGCACGTGCAGTCAAAGGTGCCACCAGATAGGAGTGGCGTGTTTGTAAGTACTACTCTTATCAGTTTAATACTTGTTACGTCACCTATCAGGGGGCGTGTATAAGGCCTGGATTTTTAGAACCAGGAGATGGAAAAAGATGCTTTGTTGGTCATATCACTTCAATTTTGGGGCACGGCACGTGCAGTCAAAGGTGCCACCAGATGGGAGTGGCGTGTTTGTAAGTACTACTCTTATCAGTTTAATACTTGTTACGTCACATATCAGGGGGCGTGTATAAGGCCTGGATTTTTAGAACCAGGAGATGGAAAAAGATGCTTTGTTGGTGGTATCACTTCAATTTTGGGGCACTTTGTGACATTAGCTTCTTACGCTCAAACATGTCCTTTACAGGAACCTGACTATGGGCAGATGAGCAGGAACTGCTCAAGGCGAGAGACGGAGTGGCGGATGGTTGAGAGGGGGCAAGGAGGACAGCAGTGGTTGATGTGGCTTATGATGCTGCACCAGGAGGAGGATGGTGGCTTTGAGTTTGTGTGCTGCTTGTACTCATGTGTTGGTCTGGAGTCACCCAAACATTAGGTCTCAACCTGTAGAGGATAAGGGAACCAGGCTACTCTAGACCTCATTCATCATTACAGGTTTTGACAGATCGGTACTATGCGTGCAAGCTACTGTGACAACAGATATGAGTGGCACTGTGCACTTGCAGAAGTTGGTAGAGTAGACGCTGTAGGTCTGACACACACGCTTGCAGTCAACTAACTGCTATGCAATCTATTACAGTAGAATTTTTTTTTTTTTTTTAAATGTACACTACTGATACACCAGATATGAGTGGTGTGTTAAGTAGTACTACTCCTATCAGTTTAATCCCTGTTATGTGCCTTTTTTTTGGGTTTGGTTGTTTAAGCCACAGTGCAGCACCAGAGGCCAGAAAAATTAGGCATGTACACATGCCTGAAAAATTAGGTATTGTTGATCTTGCAGCGAGCAGAGAAGAAAGTAGGCCTGATTCAACGCCCCATCCCTGCATATCCACACTCAGAGATTGAGGGGGCGACCCTTACAAGGCCACGGGACGGAGATATAAAGGGGGGCCATCCCAAATAAGCACACAAGCGGGGACAAAGGTAGTGAAGGGGACATCGAGGCCCATGGACTGACGGTCGCCATCTTGGCAGGAAAAGGGCCCAGCAATTAAGCCAAACTGACCCAGCACAGGCAGCTACTTGAGTCAAACGCTGTACAATTACACCTTAATAAAGCTGAAACATGCAGCAGCAGGGATTCTAAACGGCCACACGGGGACAAGGAGGCTAACAGCCCCCACAGTCTCTGCACCACTCTTTTTAACAGATAACCCAAGGGGCTAACCAGGGACCTTGCCCACAAAAAAAAAAAGCAGAATTTTATTGGAGGAATTATTAGTGTTTTTACCCCCCAAGAGAGGACATAATATATGGTATCTTTAGACTACCTGATGGCCAAACCTCCTTTAGCCCAAATGCTATCCAAGAAACATTTAAAAACTTCGATCTGACCATATATTCATCCCAATCCCGTTGCAACGGATCTGACATAGAGTCCTTCCTACTACAGCAAGAAGTCCACAAAATACCTGTACCTCAATTGGACAGCTTGAACCTAGACATATCCCAAGATTAAGTTAAATCTACAATCCAAGATCTTAAATTTGGCAACCCCCAAGGGCCAGACGGTTTTACTCATCTGTACTATAAGAAATTTGAGCCCTTGCTTACCCCCGCACCTAACATCTTTGTTTAACGCTATACTAAATGGAGAACCTATGCCCCCTTAATTGAATCAGGCCGACCTCATAGTCTTTCCAAAAGAGGGTAGGGACCCGAATCTCAAACTGTATTACAAGGCAGCGCAGCTGGCTTTCATTCCTCTGGCGCATTCTCCAAAACACATCAGCCACTCTGGGTATTTATGGAAAATGTAAGCATGTCACCTTATACATGGGATACAGTAATATGGATTCCAGGCCTGTATACTTTTTTGAGAAACTTGAAAAACCCGTTGATTAAGCAGTCATTAAAAATATGGACGGAGATGAACTGGACACAAAAACTGGACAATCGGGTATCAGATCTTACCCCTATCGTACCCAATACCCACTTTAAGATACATCTTCCGGAAAGCTCTCTCAGGTGGTGGAAGTCTCAGAACCTACTAAGGGTTGGTCCATGGTGGCATGACGACAAAATAATGACCTTTGAGTGGGTAAGAGATAGATACAATTTACCCCTGGCTGAACAATATAATTTTTGCAGGATACATCATTTTATATATACGATAAGTGGTAGGGGAACCCCCCAAAGAAACACCTGGCTACTCAAAAAATGTAGGGATTCCCCCTTTCAGCCTGGTATTATTAGCCTCATGTATGAACTATTTAATGAAAACTCATGGGCAAACAAACCAGACTATACCAAAGCCTGGGAGAGGGATTTGGGCACCGAGTTGGCAGACAGCACATGGGATTAAAGTTGGCAAGGCTTAAGTAGGGGATCTTTAAATTATAGTCTGCTTGAGACTTCAATAAAGGTCCTACACAGGACATATATTACTCCTTTTAAGCTAATAAATGGGATCCAAAACGGAGCAGCTCATGTTTTAGGAACAGTGGTAATGAGGCTACATTTATTCATGTCTGGTGGGAGTGTTCGGCAGTCATAAGACTATGGGAAGAAACATGCTTACTAGCTTCTAAAATGTTTAAGATTGACCTAATAAAATATTTTTTGAAAGAAAAAATACACATAGCTAGTAGTTGGAAAATCCCAAATTAAAACTTTCAGGTATTAATAAAAAAAATCAACTATTTACTGCTCAACGAGAGATTTAACCATGTAGTCTTGGATAGAATCACCCAGTTCAAGACAATTTGGGATCCCTGGATAACATCCCCATTTAGTGCCCCCCTAATATAATAAAACATTTGTTAATAGTTGAAGCGACTCGGGGGGAAGGACCGGAGTGGGGGAGCCCTGGAGGAGACCCTTCAGAAGCAACCGGCGGCAAAATCATCCGAGGAAAGGAGAGGTCGCCTACTGAAGCCTGCCCTAGGGTAACCCAAGGGCGATTGAGCAGGTTAGATATTGTAAATAATAAGCTACTGCTGGAGTGATGATAGATAATAGGACTTTACTATTGTCTGTTTTGCCATGTCTTAGTTTTCTCTTAAAAATTGCAATCACAGTAAAAAAAAAGAAAATGTATTAACGAAAAAAGTAAAAAAAAGAAGGCCTAGCCACCTAATTTTAACAAAATGTCTTCATTGTAAATATGTATTTTTGCACAACTGTTGTGTTATGCAAGACTGTTCAATATGCTTTCTTTTTCATTACATGCCGTACGCCTTCTGACATAAAAATTAAAATTCAAAAATTAGGTATTGTTGCAGCGGCCAGAAAAATTGACCTTTGTTCCCCAGGCAGAAAGTGCCATAAAACATTGCGTCTTCTTGAACCCTAGTTGGTGGCGGATAATTCACACAAGTCATCCGGCATTCACAGATAACATACAGCAGCGTGTGGACCATTTTTAGCCGAAGGCAGCTCATCTCATCAGGCCTTTTTCAGTCGAATGTATCGCCCAGTGTCAGTCCCTTCGGGATCCATCCCTCATTCATCTTTATAAAGGTGAGGCAATCTAGACTTTTTTGCCCTAGGCGACTTCTCTTCTCGGTGACAAAACATCTTGCTGCACTGAAGGTCCTTTCTGACAGGACACTTGAAGCGGGGCAGGCCAGAAGTTCAATTGCAAATTGGGATACCTCAGGCCACAGGTCTAGCCTGCATACCCAGTAGTCAAGGGGCTCATCGCTCTTCAGAGTGTCGATATCTGCAGTTAAGGCGAGGTAGTCTGCTACCTGTCGGTCAAGTCGTTCTCTGAGGGTGGATCCCGAAGGGCTGATGCGATGCGTAGGACTGAAAAAGGTCCGCATGTCCTCCATCAACAACACGTCTTATAAAGGTCCTGTCCTTGCAGGCGTGGTCGTGGGAGGTGGATTACTTTCACCTCTTCCCCTGTTATATTGCCCTTGTGCTATGACATCACCCTTATATGATGTGTAAAGCATACTTGTTAATTTGTTTTGGACCTGCTGCATCCTTTCTGACTTGCGGTAATTTGGTAACAAATCAGGCACTTTCTGCTTATACCGGGGGTCTAGTAGCGTGCACACCCAGTACAGGTCGTTCCCCTTCAGCCTTTTTATACGAGGGTCCTGCGACAGGCATGACAGCATGAAAGACCCCATTTGCACAAGGTTGGATGCCGAGCTAGTAATGTCCCGTTCCTCGTCCTCAGTGATCTCGCTGAAGATATGTTCTTCCCCCCAGCCATGTACAACATCACGGGTACCAGATAGGTGACAACGAGCACCCTGGGATGCTTGTTGGGATGGGTCTTCCTCCTCCCCCTCAAAGCCACATTCCTCCTCTGACACCTCTTCCTCACAATCCTCTTCCAGCATTGTCGCAGGTCCAGCAAGTGATGCTGATAAGGCTGTTTCTGGTGGTGATGGTGACCACAACTCTTCCTCTTCCTCGTCACGATCATCTACGGCCTGATACAGCACTCTTCGCAAGGCATGCTCCAGGAATAAAACAAATGGTATGATGTCGCTGATGGTGACTTCGGTTTGACTGACAAGGTTTGTCACCTCCTCAAAAGGACACATGAGCCTACAGGCATTGCGCATGAGTGTCCAGTAACGTGGCAAAAAAATCCCCAGCTCCGCAGAGGCTGTCCTAGCACCCCGGTCATACAAATTCTCGTTATTGGCTTTTTCTTGTTGGAGCAGGCGGTCGAACATTAGGAGTGTTGAATTCCAACGTGTGGGGCTGTCACAAATCAAGCGCCTCACTGGCATGTTGTTTCGCCGCTGGATATTTGAAAAGTGCGCCATGGCCGTGTAGGAACGCCTGAAATGGCCACACACCTTTCTGGCCTTCTTCAGGACGTCCTGTAAGCCTGGATACTTATGGACAAAGCGCTGTACGATCAGATTACACACATGTGCCATGCACGGCACATGCGTCAACTTGCCCAAATTCAATGCCGCCAACAAATTTCTTCCGTTGTCACAAACCACTTTGCCAATCTCTAGTTGGTGCGGAGTCAGCCATTGATCCACCTGTGCGTTCAGGGCGGACAGGAGTGCTGGCCCGGTGTGACTCTCTGCTTTGAGGCAAGTCAACCCCAAGATGGCATGACACTGCGTATCCGGGATGTGGAATAGTATCTGGGGAGCTGGGGGGGTGCCGTTGATGTGGAGCAAGACGCAGCAGCAGAAGAGGACTCAGCTGAGGAGGTTATGAAGAGGATGGAGTAGGAGGAGTAGAGGAGTTGGCAGCAGGCCCGCCTGCAAGTTGTGGCAGTGTCACCATCTCCTCTGCAGAGCCACGCATTCCATGCTTGGCAGGCGTCAGCAGGTTTGCCCAATGCGCAGTGTAGGTGATATACCTGCCCTGACCATGCTTTGCAGATCAGGTATCAGTGGTCAGATGGACTCTTGCCCCAACACTTTGTGCCAGAGATGCCATTACTTCCTTTTGCACAATTGAGTACAGGTTGGAGATTGCCTTTTGGGCAAAGAAATTTCGTCCGGGTACCTTCCACTGCGGTATCCTAATCGCTAAAAACTTTTTGAACGCCTCAGACTCCACCAGCTTTTATGGTAAAAGCTGGCGGGCCAAGAGTTCAGACAAGCCAGCTGTCAGATGCCGGGCAAGGGGGTGACTTTGTGGCATTGGCTTCTTACGCTCAAACATGCCCTTGACAGACACCTGACTGTGGGGAGATGAGCAGGAACAGCAAGAGGCGAGAGACGGAGTGGTGGATAGTTGAGTGGGGGCAAGGAGGACAGCAGTGGTTGATGTGGATGAAGATGCTGGACCAGGAGGAGGATGGCGGCTTTGAGTTTGTGTGCTGCTTGTACCCATGTGTTGATCCCATTGGCGTTTGTGATGTGACATCATGTGCCTTCGCAAAGCAGTTGTACCTCGGTGGGTGTTGGACTTCCCACGACTCAATTACTTTTGGCACAGGTTTGACATGGCATCGCTGTTGTCAGAGGCAGACACACAAAAAAAATGCCACACTGCTGATCTCAGCGGTGACGGCATTCTGGTGGTGGCAACAGCATGCGTTGATTGGCGTGCTGTCTGGCTGACCCCGGGTGCTGATGCATGCTGTCTGACTGTGCCACTAGCTCGTTGCGATGACCTCCCTCTACTTCCAACTCGTCTCCTCCTCCTCTCTGTCTCCCCATCTGAACTTTCCCCCTGTTCTTCTTCTCTTCTAGCGGGCACCCACGTGACATCCACGGACGCATCGTCATCATCATCACCGGCCTCACTTGTATATGACAACTTATCAAAGGAAGCAGCAGCGGGTACATCATCATCATCACATCGTATGTACATGTGTGTAATGCTGCCTGACTGAGACATATCCCTGTTATCTACATTCTCTGGCAATAATGGTTGCGCATCACTCATTTCTTCAAACTGATGTGTAAATAACTCTTCTGACTGATCAATTGAATTGGCTGTGGTACTAGTGTTGGTGGTGGCGGCAGGCGGGTGAGTGGTAACTTGAAAGGTGCCCGAAGCTAAGCTGGAGGAGGATGGTGCGTCAATGTTCCAAGCGGAAGCTGTAGAAGATTGGGTGTCCTGTGTTAGCCAGTCAATTACGTCCTCTGAACTTTTCAAGTTATGGGTAACTGGCCTCTGAACACTGGGCATTATTGTAGGGCCAAAGGGAATCACAGCACCACGACCACGACGGCCTCTGCGGGGTGTCCTGCCTCTGCCTGTCATTTTTTTTTAAATGTGGACTGTTGGTACCCCAACTAGACTGGATTGGTTGAACTTGGCACAGTACTTGTAAGCAGGACACACACTCTGGTTAGCAGTCAAGCAAATGAACTTTGATTGACGGTCAGTCAAATGCACTTAGATTTTAGAAAATAAAAGTTTTTTTTTTTTTAAATGTGGACTGTTGGTACCCCAACTAGATTGGATTGGTTGAACTTGGCACAGTACTTGTAAGCAAGACACACACTATGGGTAGCGGTCAAGCAAATGAACTTTGATTGGCGGTCAGGCAAATGCACTTAGATTTAAGAAAATAAAAGTTTGGGTTTTTAAAAGTAGACAACTAGTAAACAATATTATATTGTATGCGTTGTGCACACACAGTATAAGCTGTGAGCCTGACACACACACTTGCAAGCAGGGGCTAGCAGGGAGACAGGCAAATGAAATTAGATTACACAGAAAAAAAACAAAGAAAAAAAAATGATGTTATAGCCCTAAAAAGGGCTTTTTGGGGTGCTGTGCTTACAGCAGAGATCTGATGAGTCTTTCAGCACTGCACTGGACACTGAATAAACTTGCCTAGCTATTGATTTCCCTATTCAATCAGCATCACCTACACTCTCCCTCCTCTATGTAAGACTGCAAGTTAGTTATGATTCCAAAATGGCTGCTGTCCATGAGGTAGATGGCTCTGGAAGGGAGTGTATGCTGCTGATTGGCTGGAATGTGTCTGCTGACTGTGACATGCAGGGTCAAAGTTTGCTCAATGATAAAGTATTGGGGGCGGGTCGAATCTCGCATATGTTCGCTGTTCGCCGCGAACGCGAACATGCTATGTTCGCCGGGAACAATCTGCCGGCGAACTATTCGCAACATCTCTACCCGTGAGAGCTTTAAACAGATCATTAAGCCCCTCAAAGACTGTAAATCGTACAGAGATTGTCAGACTGAATATCACATTTAAAAATGGCCAATATATCCAACAAGATGTCTGCATCCCTGAAGACATTTAAAAGATCCATTCATGAAATAGCGTCCATCTAATGGAAAGTGGTCAATTTTAAGGGCATACTATATGGATGCCTTGGCTCTCTCTATTCTCAGGTTGGGGATTATGCCTGTATATCAGGATCTAAACGCCAAGCAGAAAGTGCAAGCTGGATTAATGGCGTGAAGATCTGTTGATGGGCGATTATCCTTTAAAAGACTGTAAACTACATTGGGGTGGCCAGGAAGTCCATCACAACTGACAGTCACCAATTGTTTAAACCAGTTTCAGAGATACATACTAGCAGCCTTATTAAATTGCGATTCGGTAAATTTAAAAGGGCTCTAATTAAGCACACAGAATATTTTTTTTACAGAAGTTTTTAGTTGGTGAACTTCTATCCAAAAGCAAGGTCTTCACTAACTAAAAACTTCTGTAAAAAAAATATGTGGTGTGCTTATATAGAGCCCTTTTAAATTTACCGAATCGCAATTCAATAAGGCTGTAGATCAGTACATGCACTGGGATCAGACAATGCAGGTATCCAGCTAAGTTAAAGAGAGGTCTCAATTGGGCACCCAGGCTCTGTAACAAGAACCTAAGAACTTGTTGGATTGTTACTGGAAGCTGGAAAGCTGTCAAGGGTGGTCTTGCTCTCACTGCAATATAAAATAAGGTAAAAGGAAAAGAAATCAAGTCCTAATATTAATAACCCCAAAAATAAAGCCTAAAGACAAAAATAAGTGAAATATCAACATTTTTATCATTGCCATCTCCAAGGAACAGAGCGATTCAGACTGGCTTGCTCCTAGTGGATATTACCCCAGATCAATCAGTTATTATCTCTCCGGAAAACACTCCCCAAAGTTCAGATGAAAGTAACTTATCTTTACAGGGAGAAGAAATACCTGCTCTAAAATGAAAGCACTTCTAGATTGTTTTCAAGACAATCTTCTAGATGATCTGACTAGGAAGATAGCAGATAATTCTCAAGCTATTAAGGAAGTAAATCAGAAACTAGAGGCTACTGAAAAGATTTGTGAAAAGCTGACTATAGATAATAGTGCCCTATTAAAATATACCTCAAAGTTAGAGGATAAAATAGAACATCTTACTAAGAAAGTATATAATATGTAAGATTGTTCTACAAAAAAAAAATCTCTGCCTAAGAAGTATCCCAGATTCAGTACAAGGCAGGAATTAAGATCTTATGTTGACGACATAGAATTTCCTAGAGAGGAATCAAATATTGATGTTATGCACAGGACTCCCTTACCAAAAAATCTGAATTATTCAACGCCCAGGGACGTGATCCTGAGGACTCAGTATCTTAGATTTAAGGAGAAAATAGTTAAAGTTTCTTACGACAAAAAAAAAAAATGAATCCTACCTATGATAATTACTTCATATTTCAAGATTTATCAAAGTATACACTTGCAAAAAGGAGGGAATACCAAGTGATGACAGGCTCTACAATGTGAGGAAATCAAATACAAGTGGTCTTTTCCTTGTGGTATTTCTATACTTAAGGATCATACTTAGTTTAAGGTAGGCTCTGCCCAAGACGGAATGGTCCTATTACAGAAATGTAATGTACTAATGGACAAAAAGGACAAGTACAAACCAGAATTGCAAACGAGTAGTTTGAGGTGGCAAAAAAGTAACCAAATAATTGGGTGGAGGATACATTTTAACTTGGGACAGTAACCTTGAGTCTTAGAAGGCACATACTGTAGTCTAGAATAGCACACCCTCAATCAATAAAGATACCAATTTAGCTGTAAGAAGGCGTGGGAAAAGGGATATAATATTATTAAGAGATACAATGTTTGTAAATTGTATTTTTGGAATTACTTTTTTTTTTCTTATAACTTAAGAAACATATGATAATAATAGTTATAATTATTTTTTTTAAATTGGTATAACACAGTTAAAGTATATTAGAGATAGAGAGATAGTAATTGATATATTTTTTTTTGTTTCCCTCCTATAAGGCAATTTTAACAGGCTATTGTAAGAGTTTAATGCAATTATAATCTAATGGTTTGGCAGGAACATCCCAAGTCCTAGTTAGTTGATAGGATATATTTTGGGGATAAGTTTACTCTAAATTTAAAGTGAGGATGAAAATAATATCACATATATAGTTGTGAGCACACAAGTTGTTGCTAACACTTGCGTAGCGAGCCCGCAGCCCTCGCGTAGCCCTCAAATGCTGGCAAGGAGCGCCAAAGGTGCTCCTTGCCAGCAACTGCGACCCTCACAAACTTCACGTCGTAACGCAAAAAACATACGAGACACCTTACCACACATTACGACCTCGCAAAAATCGGCCGCAACCCGCGGACATGAAAAAATTAAAAAAAACAATAAATACACACAACACATACATAAAAAGCTTACCTACAGCAAGAGGGAGCATCCAGGACCTCAAAAAATCAAGTCACACCTTCGTTTAACTCAAAATAAAAGCGTTTAGACACTAAAGAAAAATTCTAAGCGAGATAAAAAATGTCCGCCGAACAAAACGAAAACGAGGCTACAGCACTGTAAACACGCAAAACACCACAAGAAACTCGCAAAACACCACAAAACACCTACGGATATTCCGCTAAGATGCATACCACAGATTACCCGCCATTTTAGAACAATGCAGAAGTACACAACTATGCTAACGGTTTGGTCTCGCGCACACACACTATTACACTGCACACATTCATCACGCTTACACAGCAGCTCCACACCACTAATACTTCAGCAACATCAAAACAGATTGTCAGCTCTTCAACAGAATGCTTCCTGCATATATTACTTCAAAATAGGTAAAGTATATTAATTTAATAATGTATTATTTATTTCATTATTATATACCAAACAGCATTAGCTCACTTACAATTTCATTGCCGTAATTTTTTGACGGGCAATTCGCTAGTAAATTAATAATCTTTAGAGCCCATTTCATCCAAATATAAGTGGTCTTCCACTCCCGACATTTCCCTACATCGATACATTTGCTCTGTTAATCAGCTGGGTAGTCGAACCCAGTTCAGTTTTTACTGTTGTTAAGGGTAGTTTGAATTGTATGAATGTATGTATGTTTCCAATGACTAATTTGTTTTCTCTGTGGGTAATTAAAAGAAGGTATAATAATGGGTGCAAAGTTAAGGATATATAAAGTATCTCATGGGCTTGAAAATAATTTTGCACAATGTAAATGGCCTGAATTCTCCCTCCAAAAGGAAAATTGCCTTTTTAGATTATATTAAAACTGGAGCGGATATTATCTGTCTCCAGGAGACGCACTTAAGAAAAGACTACACACATTATATGAATAATAAAAAGTATAGTATGAGAGTAGATGCCTGTTTTTAAAAAAGGCTAGAGGGGTATTCATCTTCTTTAGTAATAATATAAAAGTTCAGGAACAACTTTCAATAATCGATCCAAATGGTAGGTCCATTATTTGGACGGGCTAGTGAATAATAGACTGTTAACAATTGCTAATGTATATATTCCTAACTGGCGAATTGCCTGTCAAAAAATGACGGCAATAAAATTGTAAGTGAGCTAATGCTGTTTGGTGTATAATAATGAAATAAATAATACATTAATAAATTAATATACTTTACCTATTTTGAAGTAATATATGCATGAAGCATTCTGTTGAAGAGCTGACAATCTGTTTTGATGTTGCTGAAGTATTAGTGGTGTGGAGCTGCTGTGTAAGCATGATGAATGTGTGCAGTGTAATAGTGTGCGTGTGCCAGACCAAACCGTTAGCGTAGTTGGGTACTTCCGCATTGGCGTAAAATGGCGGGTAATGTGTGGTATGCACCTTAGCGGAATATCCGTAGGTGTTTTGTGGTGTTTTGCGAGTTTCTTGTGGTGTTTTGCGTGGTTAGAGTGCTGTAGCCTCGTTTTCGTTTTTTTCGGCGGCCATTTTTTCTCTCGCTTAGAGAATTTTTTTGTGTCTAAACTCTTTTATTTTGAGTTAAATGAAGGTGTTACTTAATTTTTTAAGGTCCTGGATGCTCCCTGTTGCTGTAGGTAAGCTTTTTATGTATGTGTTGTGTGTATTTATTATGTTTTAAATTTTTTCATGTCGGCGGGTTGTGCCGATTTTTGCAAAGTCGTAATGTGTGGTAACGTGTCTTGTATGTCTTTTGTGGTGTTTTGCGAGTTTCTTGTGGTGTTTTGCGTGGTTAGAGTGCTGTAGCCTCGTTTTCCTTTTTTCGGCGGCCATTTTTTCTCTAGCTTAGAGAATTTTTTTGTGTCTAAACTCTTTTATTTTGAGTTAAATGAAGGTGTAACTTGATTTTTTGGAGGTCCTGGATGCTCCCTCTTGCTGTAGGTAAGCTTTTTATGTATGTGTTGTGTGTATTTATTGGCCGCATATTTTTGCAAGGTCGTAATGTGTGGTAACGTGTCTCGTATGTTTTTTGCGTTACGACGGGAAGTTTGCGAGGGTCGCAGTTGCAGGCAAAGAGCGCCTGCCCGCGAGATCGCAAGCGTTAGCAACAACTCGTATGCTCACAACTATATATGTGATAAGAACCAAATTAAATATTTGAGATGTTTCTTAGGAAAAGTTCAAAAGTTTAGAATAGGAACTACCATTCTCTGTGGAGACTTTAATATGGCTCTGAATGCTACCCTGGATAAACAGGGAACTTATAAAAATAAAACAGAAGCCCAAAATATTAGGGTATCTATGGAGTTTTCAGAACAAATTAGAGCGTTAAACTTATATGATGTATGGAGGACTTTGCATCCTCTAGATAGAGATTTTCCATTCTTTTCTAATAGGTTTCAAACATGGTCAAGGATTGACTATTTACAGATTTGGATTCCTTAAATCTAGTCGTCAACACTAAAATCAAATTAACTCCATGGTCAGACCATAACATAATAACCTTTGTTTGGAGGACAAAAGATCATTAAAGAAGAAAAAGGATTAGAAAATAGATTTGACAGTGTTTAGAGACCAGGAATTTGTTAAGTACTTGAAGAGAAAATCTTTGGAATTCTTTAAAATAAATAGATAATGAGTAAATTCGCCTACAACGGTTTGGTGTTGTTATAAAGCCTATATCCGAGGCCTTTTAATCGCTATATGCAGATATATATAAAAAAACAGGGGAAACCCCTAATGGACTTGTATGTTGATTTATACAAACTCCATCAACTTAATATAAAATCCTCCAATAAGACATATGAGATGAATATCAAGGAAATTAATAATCAGATAAAGAATTTTTTACAGAGACAAGCTGATAATTTGATATGGAAATATCAGCAAAAATGTTTATGTTCGGTAACACAAATGGCAAATGTTTGGCCAATAGTTTAAAGAAACAGAGGTTACAAAATTACGTCTCTAAAATGTATGGCTTAGATGGCAAGATACAAACTTTCCCTGAAAAGATTGGGGAGGTGTTTTTTGATTTCTATCAAAAATTATACAATCTTGGGGAGGATCCCCTGCAGTCTAAACCGAGTGACTTAGATATTAGGTCTTGGATAAAATTAGGTTTCCTAGACTAACGGAAGGCAACCTAGACTTCCTAAACAAAGATATTATAGAATCTGAGATAGGGGGAGGTATTGTTAAGTGTAAGCGGAATAAGGCTCCAGGGGTGGATGGCTTCGACCACTTCTTTTACCAGGTTCTTTAAACCTGCAATAAAGATCCACTTGTGTGATATATATAAAGAGATAAAACATTCAGTAAAATTACTGTTGGACCTATTGAAGATTAAAATTGTTAATATCTTAAAGCTTGGTAAAAATCCGGAGGACTTTAGGAGCTACAACCCTATTTCCCTTATTAATCTATATATAAAGTTGTATTCTAAGATACTAGCAAACCCTTTGAAAGAAGTAATTTCGGTCCTAATCCATCAATATCAAACAGGCTTTATAACTGGCCGTCAGGCCTCAGATAATACGAGGCGCCTATTAAATATTGTTAATTTTGTTAAAGCCAAGGATGACCGCACGTTGATCCTGTCTTTAGATTCTGAGAAGGCGTTTGACAGGGTCAACTGGGAATTTCTGAAAGAGGTCTTGCAGAGGTTTGGACTGGGCGATTTTGCGAGTAAAGCAGGTGCCCTATATTCTGACTCAAAGGCGTTTGCTCTAGTTGTAGACTATGAAACAAAGACATTTACCATTAAAAATGGAACCTGACAAGGTTGCCCCTTGTCTCCCCTGCTGTTTACCTTTTTTCTTGGAACCATTATCTCTTCTTATACAAGACTGGGAGATTGAGTGAGTGGTTAGAAGGAAGGAGGAATACAAATGTATGTCCTTCGCCGATGATTTTGTTCTAACTCTGATCTCCCCCGGCTCTTCATGTGCAGAGTTACAAAAGATTCTTGTTGAATTTGGTCGGATCTCTTTTTTTAAGGTTAATTTTACCAAATCTGACTCCCTGGTTGGGGGAATAACGGGGGAGATAAGGGATTCCCTGGAAAGAGATTATCCATTTAATTCCTTAGAACACTTAGGGAATAAAACTCTCATTTCAAGCAAAAAATATGTTGCTGGACAATTTAAATGACCTAACTAAAGATTTAAAGAGGATTCTGACAGAATGGAGGAAGTTAAAACTCTCTTGGTTAGCCAGAATTTTGTCAGTTAATATGAATATAATTCCAAAGATAACATATATTATGAAATGTGTTCCAGGCTTTCTTCTTTCGCCAAAAGACCTTCCCCATATATAATAGCAAAAAGACCCTTAAATGGTCTAAATGGGAAAAAAAACTTAAATGCAAGGTCCACTAAGGAATAATAAGTAACTTGCCTTCATCCGTACCCTAGTTGGCCTTAGAATTAAACTTCCCATATTGATTAGATTATATAGATTATATAACTTTTAATAATATTATCTGTCATTGGAAACCTGTATGTATAGCGGATATATATCTGTTCTTAATCAGAATTTATTATTCTAAGCTGTTTTATTTGTGTTTTATGACTGTATTTATGTACTGTTAATTGTTGTACTGTTTGAAAACACTGAAATAAAAAGAAAAAAAAGAAAAAAGAACTAAGGGTAAGTAAACTTTTGATCAGGGCCATTTGCGTAAATTCTGTTATCATTATGATGTAAAAAGGAGGCAAAAAACTATTTGATAATAAATGGCTTTATATGATCACTATCCTTCAATAAAATATATTTTTGTTTGCATGATCAGTCATATTTTCTAAATAAATGCCAACATGTTTCAATTTCTGCCAGGGTATGCAAACCTCTGAGTACAACTGTATAAAACACATTTATGTAATAAATAAAAATAGGTTCTGAAATTAGCACAACATTTATTTTTATGCATCCTTACTTAAAGTGATTTATTTTTTTCAAAATGTTTTATTGGGCAATTTTATAACATGCACATCTGTTCAGGAGTCATACCATAACTTTGACATAATTGGAAAGTTGCATCATCAGTATGCAAGAAAACATGAAATAGTGTATATAATACTGTAAAACAAGTGGATGATGAGATAGTGTCATTATTTACATGAGGTCAAGGACCTATCCCCAACTGTGGGGAGGTCTAAATAAACTAGGTTACCTAGACATTTTACATTTTTAAGGATAAAGGCAACAGTAAATGTAACATCCTAAAGGAATCAGAGTAAGATGCACTAAGAGCCAAAAAGAGCTATATTATAAAAAGAATATAGCTCAAATTAACCTAAAATAAATATATAAAACATTGAAAGTAAAAAGAACCAGAAAATAAACATTACATTTAAAATTAAAGTTCATGTCCCAGGAGCGTCCATAATGAAGTCCAAGAGACTATTAGCTTAAAGTCTCTTACTTGCCCTACCCAGTCACCTTTGTTCCCCAGCAGTCACCTAGTCACCTACAGTACAGAGTTTGCTAAAACAGTAGAGTGTTGAGTGGGAGGGGGGGGAGAGGTGTTATGTCATAGGAGGGCTATAAAGGGAGTTTATCCAAGGGTCTCACATTTTGGAGAATGTGGGCATTAAGTACTCTAGTAGGTGAGTAAGCCTCTCATTCATAGCAATGTAGTTAATTTTGTTAATAACCATTTGGAGAATAAGTATGGGTGATTTCCATTGTCTAGCTATGTGGCTCTTCGTAGCTAGCATTAAATATTGGAGGAGTTAATTCTAAAAAGTTGGTAGGAAGAAGGTAGGAACAAAGTGTCCTAAAAGGCCTACTTCTGCTGTCGCAGTGATGGGAGTGACAAAAAATTAGAGGCTAATTGGAAAATCCTATTCAAAGGCATTCAGCATGGGGGCAAGACCACCATGTGTGAAAAAAGGTTCCAGAAACCTGGCAAACTGTATAGCAACTCAGACTAGGGGAGCCTATCCATTTAAATAATTTATCATGGGTGATATAAGTCCTGTGGACTACTTTGATAGAGGTTCAGTGATTGTTCGATGTTCTATGTCATGTTCATGTCAAACAATTTGCAACTAATCACTGTAGTTACCAGAGTAAAAGATGAACACTAAAAGCTAAGATAAGGTTTTAAAATGTTTGAATAGATAAAGATAAAATTGAATATCTTTTTTGTGAGATGGCAATAACTTAGAAGAGGCAGAAGGTTGTGCCATTACAGGAGAAAAATCCATGTGTGCACATCAGCCTGACCCCACCTAAATATTTATGATCACATAGTAAGCATTTTTAAATAATTTAACATAATAAGCAAACATATAAATTTATGCAGCAAATGGGTGTGGAGTAGTATTTGATGTGTGCCAGATAGGATAACAGAAAAGGCTGGCCTCATTGCAAGACATTGACACAATTAAAATAATAACCTTAGCTTCTTTCTGGGAATGTAGACAACTCTAAACTTTGTCAAGTTGTCATGTTGTTGTTATCAAGATGAAGAGTCTATTGTAATGTCAAACAAGGTGCTACTAGACAGCTGCTAAGAGACCATGTTTTGGGAAAAACGTCAAAGGAAATATAATAAATTATTACAATTTTATAAAAGAATATTGTGATACAAAAGTGTTCTGTAATGTGCTAAGCCTGTGATCAGCGAAGCTGCTTTGTTACCTCTAAGTAGTAAGAGATTTGAGTCATGTGAAAAACATGTGTTGTGTGTTTACTTAAACATATGCATCCTGAGTATTCACGGTCACTAAAACATAAACACTTGTCTTTTAATATATATTATAAGAATAGAGTCCTCACCAAGGCCATTGATAAGGCATGCCATATACAAGCTCTACTTATAGTAACAAGATCATGCTTTCAATTTCCTATCTGATTGCGTTCTAGGTGTTGGAAAAATCAATAACAGCAGACAGTATATAAATACCAAACTGGCCTCCACCAAAAACACATCTTGAAAGGACCTCCACCATGAAGCTTCTTCTGATCTGTGTGCTCCTTGGAGCAGCTGGTAAGTCTTCAGACACAGAGAATAAAACCTGCTTTCCTTAGAAATGTGCACAAAGCTTACAATACTGTAGGAATGTAAAGTGCACAACATTTTTGTATCTGATATTGACTGTTATTTTTAACTTTCTTGTCACATAATAATCAGTGTTTGATAGTGTCATTATTTTATTTGGAAGATCATTAATGATATAATAGGTTAAAGTGTTGTATGTTCAGCTGATTACATTACATTAAGAAGAATCAGAGCTCTCCGCACAGAAGAAAGTACACATAATGATACTGGTCTTTAGTAAGATATTTAAAAGATAAGCAGATATATATTTCATATTTGAGATAACAAGTAATCTTGCCCATAACTAAGAATGTTCTTTTTGAGGGTGAGTGCAAACTTCCTTTAGTATGACACCTTACACTCTCCTCCTAAGACTAAAGTCCTGGAGTGTCTAACAATGCAGCATCCCGACCCCTGACTAAGCACCTTCTCACTCCATCACAAACTGAAAACAACATTATTTTTGACACATAATAAGGCATCCAACAAGAGAAATCAAAAGAGAATATAATTACATTTCTTCTAAATGGTAAAAATCCATTAAATGTTTAACATAATTATGCTTTTCTCCCCAGCTGCATTTGATGATGATGATAAGATCGTTGGAGGTTACACCTGTGCCAAGAACTCTGTCCCATATATTGTGTCTCTGAACTCCGGTTACCATTTCTGTGGAGGTTCCCTGATTAACAACCTGTGGGTTGTGTCTGCTGCTCACTGCTACAAATCGTAAGTAACAGAGATCTGTGGGTTTCTTTATTTGCTCAAAAGTAGAAATTCTTCATCTTTAAGCTATATGTCTCTTCTATTTTAAATTATGTGATTCTTGCAGGAGCGTTCAAGTCAGATTGGGAGAACACAACATCGTTGTGAGTGAGGGCACAGAGCAGTTCATCAGCTCTTCCAGGGTCATCAGACATTCTGGCTACAACTCCAGGACCCTGGACAATGACATCATGCTCATCAAGCTGTCCTCTGCAGCCACTCTGAATTCCTATGTGAAGGCTGTGGCTCTGCCCTCTGGATGTTCAGCTGCTGGCACCAGCTGTCTGATCTCTGGCTGGGGTAACACCCTCAGCAGTGGCAGTAAGTAAAACTGCAAATTATGACTGCAACTTAATTTTTAAGAATGCATGTGACAAACAAATTGTTTGAGCAGCACCATCCCACACTACCTTCTAGCTTCAAGATATATCATTCTAAAAGTTTAATCTCTGAGTTATCACATAAGGATGATTTTATTTCAATAATATTGGCTCTCATTTTTAATTTGCATGGATAATATGTTAGGACAGCTATTTGGAGATAAACGAATAATAAGGATGAATATTACTATCATTTCATATTTCCTTGTTTTGTCTATAGCCAATTATCCAGATCTCCTGCAGTGCGTGAGTGCCCCCATCCTGACTAGCGCCCAGTGCAGCAGCGCCTACCCAGGAGAGATCACTGCCAACATGATCTGTGTTGGATATATTGAAGGTGGAAAGGATTCCTGCCAGGTAGCGTATCCAATCTACTCTTTATTACTTCTTTTGTATTTTCTTTTTGGTTTCAGTATGTGCTCTCTTTGTCTCTCGGATTCTTATAAATCATATATAAGATATTTTCATTGATGTTTGTGTTAATCTCAGTGTCTGAGAGCAGCTTTTCTACTCTAGCATTACAATGATATCTCTCCCTCTCAGGGTGACTCCGGTGGACCTGTGGTGTGTAACGGACAGCTCCAGGGTATTGTCTCATGGGGTTATGGCTGTGCACTCAGGAACTATCCTGGTGTCTACACTAAAGTATGCAACTACGTCTCCTGGATCCAGAACACCATTGCTGCCAACTAAAACCTTCAAGAAAATGTACCTTCCATCTTCTTTGCAAACAGTTTTGTGTTGTAAATGGTTTAAATAAACTGCTGCTGTTGATAACTTGTGTTTGACATCTTACTGAATTTCTTCTGCACTCTTCATTCATCCTCAAAATACTGGCATCATTAAGTCTTTTAAAAATGTACAAATTGTGAATGTTTAAAACACAAGCTTCATATATTACATGTTATCAATTTGAATAGCATGTATAAAAAGTACTATACATTGGAAAATGTTACATATGGAAATGCATATTGGTACAGTGAAACAGAAGGAATTTAGATCACTACATATAAGAGTATTATTTAGAGGCAGAGAAAAAGATTATAATTTAATAGACGCGTGTCATAACCTGCTCTTATTTGGGCATGAAAAGCCAAAGAAAACCAATCCTACCAACAGATTTTGTAAGTTCCTTTCTCTGTAAGTGAAACACTTTATTTTGCAGTACACATGTTTATACAGTTGTTGCCCCAATCACAAATGGGCAACTTCACCTGGTAAACACAAAATTGATTTGTTTGCCTCATTTGAACTACCCAGTGTGGCCCAGGTCTGTCTCCAAGGACCTGGTGTCGGCCTGTCTCCTTCCCCAGCTATGTGCCAAGGGATCTACTGCCCCAGCCATCAGTCACCTCAGTGCAGGATCTGTGTACAGCAGGGGTTGATTAGGCATCAGAGTCTATCCCATGATAAGAACCATAGGTCTCGGGTGGACTAGCTTAGATTCTCAAGAGGCTGGCATTTTCCTTTTGGGGGGACCCCGAGGATGGTAGTGTGGTTGGTTAATGGTCTCACGGGACCTCCGGAGCAAGGAGAGAGAAGGGGTAAGGACCATTGAGTTCAGGGGAACTTGACAATTGAAATATCTACTCTCTAGTCAAATGGCCCTCCCTTAGGGATACCTTTTTTAAAGTCAAGGGGAGTTGGCTATAAGTTTGAAGCAGCGTTTGGGTGTATTTACTTTTGGGGGGCAAATGTGGCTGACATGATTGGGGTATCCTCTCTACCTAAAGCGTAACCTTAAGTCATTGGCCTCTTTCTTAAAATCATCCAAGTGTGAACATTTTCTCCGAATTTGGAGATACTGTGAAATCAGTATACCTCTCTTAAGCGGTTCTGGGTGATGACTCTGCCATCTTAAAAGAGAATTAGATGCAGTGGGCTTGCGAAAGCATTCAGTTACTATATTGCCAACATTGTCTTTGCTGATATTTAAATTCATGAATGTTGCCATATTTGGATCTGCGTGTACGTGAATCTTAATCCTATTTGATTGTCATTCAGTAAAGATACCAATTCAGCAAAGATGGCAAAACTGCCATCCCATAAGATCAAAACCAATTCTGCTTCCAACCAACAAAGGAACAGGCCTGCATAATTGGGGACACATATGGTGCCCATTGCAGTACCCCTGATTTGTTGGTACCAGGAGCCAGGAGCCATCACATATAAAATAATTTGATGTTAGGAGGATTTCCATCAATGTGAGAAGGAAATTATTATTATTTATTCTGGTAAATATTTGACGGCCTTTAGTCCTAAGTCATCTGGAATACTACTATCCAGAGCCTCCACATCATTACTGGGTAGAATGATCTCTGATGATACAGCTAAATGATTCAAACGCTTTAGGGTATCAGTAGTGTCGTGTATGTAGGCGGGCAGGGAGGACACCAGATTCCTTAAAGTCTACATAGAGGCTAATGTTTTGTGTGAGACAGTCATTCTCTGAGACAATGGGTCTCCCTGGAATTGGCAATGTATTCTTGTGACTTTCAGGAAGGGCATAAATAGTGGCTATGATTGGAGCATGATTGACAGGGAAGTTGGACAGATTTACAATCGATTTTTGGCCAGTACTTATGGGAACTGGTTGCGCGTTGATTGCTAGATTTGATCCCTAGATTTTCACTTTGCATCTCTCTTCTTCTTTGGTTTAGCCCTCTCCCTAAAAAATCATTTTTATTAGTACAACTATGTGAATTGAGTTTGAAGTTAACAACCAACTTAGTGATGTTAATTATTTCATTGTTTACAGAACTCAAATTACCCTGTTCAGTTAAACAAATAAGTTCCATCAGATCTATGGAACAATGTGTAACAATCTCAGTACTTTTGTTTACAAATATCTTGTTAAATAGATGAGTATTAAGAGCAACTTGGATACGTAGACCTCTGGGGATGATCTTTTAATATAGTTTTGCATACTGGAAATTTCCCAGATGTTGTGAATCTGCCTTCTAAACAGTTATTAAGATCAATATATAATATCAGTATTATAACATGTGTTTGATTCACCAGGATTATAAAATGTAGCTTCAGCTTCCTGTAATAGTTTATCTAAATCCCAACTTGCTTGAATACTTTGTGACATGCAGATGAGAATAATTTTATTTATATTATTGATAAATAAATGCCAGTCTAACTAGGGGGCTAAAAATTTGACACTAAGTTATATTTGTATTATACAGTGCAAGAGATGTAGAAGAATACCAAAACCCTATTAAATAGTTAAATACAAATATATTTAACATGGTTGTTTTATTGTGTGATTTTATTTTACATGTATATTATTATTAATATTTTGAAATAAAGGTTATATTTTAACTAGCAACTTGCCCGTCAAAAATGACGGCAATAAAAACTGAAGCCTGGCAATGCTGTTTGCAACACAATGTAAGCCTCTCCCTCACAGACCTTGCATTGAGCCCCTTTGGAGCTCATTGCGAGTCTCTCCCTCTGTCTACTTCCTCCCTCGTGTCTTATTTCCCCCCCCCCTCTCCCTCCCTTGTATCTCCTGCCCCCCTGTGTTTTTACCTCCCTCTCCCTCCCATGTCTCTAAACCCCTCCGCCTGTGTCTCTTTCCCCCTTCTCCCTCCCATGCATCTCTTTCCCCACCTGTGTCTCCCCCTTTCCCCTGTGTCTGTTCCCCCCTGGCCTGTGTCTCTTTCCCCCTCCCCCTGTGTCTGTTCCCCCCTTCCTCGAGTCTCCATTTCCCTCCCTTGTGCATCTTCCCCCCTGCCCTCTCTCCCCTGTGTCTCTTCCCCCTCCTCTCACTCCCCTGTGTCTCTTCCCCCTCCTCTTTCTGTGCCTCTTCCTCCCTTTTCTCTATCTTCCCCCATCTCCCTCTGTGTCTCTTCCCCACGCTCCCTATGTGCATCTGCTCACGGCATGCATTGAGCATGCGCGGCTCGTGTTGTGCTCATGCGCGGCTCTCGCTGCTCTCTGCGCATGCGCGGCTTGCGCCGCGCTCTGCGCAAGCGCGGCTACTGCTGCGCAATGCACAGTTTACGATGCGCATTGCGCATGCAATTGCGCTTGATACGATCGCAAAGTTGCGTCAGATCATTGTCATACTGCAATTCGTCGCAAGCGTGGCGACGAATCGCAGTTTGACAATTATGATATGTGATTAACAGTTTAAATGTATTTGCATTTACCTATTTAATAGGGTGTTGGTATTCTTCCTTATCCCGTGCACTCTATAATATATATATAACACTTTGTATACAGCAAATATAAAGTTTGAGAGGATGGGGAGTCCATAATGAGGCAAATGTATCAGGTGCCTTATGCTAGAAATGTTTGATAAAATCCTTTGTTTGATTAACTACAGTTTTGCTCAAAAGTTTGCTTACCCTGCAGAAATTGTGACTATTTTACTGAAGGATAGTGATCTTATGAAGCCATTTATCATCACATAGTTGTTTGGCTCCTTTTTAAATCATAATAATAACAGAAATCACCCAAATGGCCCTGATCAAAAGATTACATACCTTTGAATAGTTGGCCTTGTTACAGACACACAAGGTGACACACACATGTTAAAATTACAATTAAAGGTTAATTTCCCACACCTGTGTCTTTTTAAATGGCAATTAGTGTCTTTGTATAAATAGTCAATGAGTTTACTAGCTCTCACGTGGATGCACTGCGCAGGCTATATACTGAGCCATGGGGAGCAGAAAAAAACTGTCAAAATAACTGTGTAACAAGGTAATGGAAGTTCATAAAGATGGAAAGGATATAAAAAGATATCCAAAGCCTTGAAAATGCCAGTCACCACTGTTCAATCACTTGGACCAAGAAAGATTCCTGCCACAACTGCCAGAAGAATTGTTTGGAATAAAAAGAAAAATAAAGTTGCTCAGCGCGAGGCTCAAAATTGGAGGGTTGGACGACGCCTGCATTGAGCGCTCATTGCGGTTCTCACTATGAGCACTAAAGTCGCTCATTTTAAAGCCAGTAAAGTAGAGGGGGGAGGGGCTCGCAATTAGCACCAAAGGCACTTATCACAGAAGTCGAGATAAGTGTCGAAGGTGCTCATTACAAGGCATGAAAGTGGCAGGTTGGCTGAGTCCTGCAATGATCGGCAAAGCCACTCACTGTGGGGCTCACAAGGAGTGCCGAAGGTGCTCATCTCAAGCCCCCTTTAAGTAGACGGTGGGCTTGCATTGTGTGGCAAGCAGCATTGCCAGCCTTTAAATTTTATTTCCATAATTTTTGGCGGCAAGTCAACGGTTTAACATAATAAGCAATCATATAGCTTTATGCAACAAATGGGAGTGGAGAAGTATTTGATGTGTGCCAGATAGGATAACAGAAAAGGTTAGCATCATAGCAAGACATTGACATAATTACAATAATAACCTTAGCTTCTTTCTGGGAATGTAGACAACTCTAAACTTTATCAAGTTGTCATGTTGTTGTTATCAAGATGAAGAGTCAATTGTAATGTCAAACACGGCGCTACTACACAGCTGCTTAGAGACCATGATTTTTTAAAACAGTCAAAAAAAACATAATAAATTATTAAAACTTTATAAAAGAATATTGTGATACAAATGTGTTCTGTAGTGTGCTAAGCCTGTGATCAGCAAAGCTGCTTTGTTACCTCTAAGTAGTAAGAGATTTGAGTCATGTGAAAAAAATGTGTTGTGTGTTTACTTAGACATATGCATCCTGAGTATTCATGGTCACTATAACATAAAAACTTTTCTTTTAATATATAATACAAGAATAGCGTCCTAACCAAAGCCATTGATAATGCATGCCATATACAAGCTCTACTATTAGTAACAAGATCATGCTTTCAATTTGTTATCTGATTGCGTTCTAGGGGTTGGAAAAATCAATAACAGCAGACACTATATAAATACCAAACTGGCCTCCACCAAAAACACATCTTAAAAGGACCTCCACCATGAAGCTTCTCCTGATCTGTGTGCTCCTTGGAGCAGCTGGTAAGTCTTCAGACACAGAGAATAAAACCTGCTTTTCTTAGAAATGTGCACAAAGCTTACAATACTGTATGAATGTAAAGTGCTGTATAATTATTGCACAACATTTTTGTATCTGATGTTGACTGTTATTTTAAACTTTCTTGTCACATATTAATCAGTGTTTGATTAATATACTTTCTTAAAAATTTAACATAATTATGCTTTTCTCCCCAGCTGCATTTGATGATGATGATAAGATCGTTGGAGGTTACACCTGTGCCAAGAACTCTGTCCCATATATTGTGTCTCTGAACTCCGGTTACCATTTCTGTGGAGGTTCCCTCATTAACAACCTGTGGGTTGTGTCTGCTGCTCACTGCTACAAATCGTAAGTAACAGAGATCTGTGGATTTCTTTATTTGCTCAAAAGTAGACATTCTTCATCTTTAAGCTATTTTTCTCTTCTATTTTAAATTATGTGATTCTTGCAGGAGCGTTCAAGTCAGACTGGGAGAACACAACATCGTTGTGAGTGAGGGCACAGAGCAGTTCATCAGCTCTTCCAGGGTCATCAGACATTCTGGCTACAACTCCAGGACCCTGGACAATGACATCATGCTCATCAAGCTGTCCTCTGCAGCCACTCTGAATTCCTATGTGAAGGCTGTGGCTCTGCCCTCTGGATGTTCAGCCGCTGGCACCAGCTGTCTGATCTCTGGATGGGGCAACACCCTCAGCAGTGGTAGTAAGTAAAACTGCAAATTATGGGCCCTATTAAATTCTCCCTCGTAGTTCTCTCGGTGCTCGCAAAAGGCAGTTTTCCTGCTGTTTGCGAGAACCGAATCTCTCGCAGCCTGCTTTACGATATGACTGCGAGAAAATGGCCGAGAATAGGCTCCGAGAGAGCTACGTAGCCTTAAATCTATGCACGAGTCTCGCATATCGTAAGAATCCCTACGTGGACAAAAAGTCCACGCAAGGGATCCGAAAGCCTCTACGTGCTGCCTCGGAACAGCCCGAGACAGCAGCGTGAGGCTCCCCCCTGCACCCTATACACATCCCCATGCTGCAGGGGTCTCTATCAGGACCCCTGCAGCACCCCCACATTAACCCCTTGCAGCGGGGGTCCCCGATCTGCATAGATCAGGCCCCCCGCTGCATTTAAAACTTTTAAATTCCCCGCCGCGGCTCCTTAAAGGGACCGCGGCACACTATTAGCCAATCCCGGCCGCGGCACTTAAAATTAACCCCCCTCTATGCTGGGGGTCCCCATCGGGACCCCCGAAGTGTCCCCACATAAACCCATTGCAGGGGGGGTCCCCGATCTGCATAGATCAGGCCCCCCGCTGCATTTAAAACTTTTAAATTCCCCGCCGCGGCTCCTTAAAGGGACCGCGGCACACTATTAGCCAATCCCGGCCGCGGCACTTAAAATCAACCCCCCTCTATGCTGGGGGTCCCCATCGGGACCCCCGAAGTGTCCCCATATAAACCCCCTGCAGCAGGGGGCCCCGATCGGCACCGATCGTGACCCTGCTGCAATTCAATTTTAAATTTCCCGCCTCGCGGGTCCTCAAAGGACCGTAAAGGTCCTGAAAGGACTCGCACTAAAAATAATAACCCCAGGCAACTATAATTACCCCATTAACTCATGATGGTCAATCCAGACCACCATAAGACCTAAATTAACCCATTAACTCATGATGGTCAATCCAGACCACCATAAGGCCTAAATTAACCCATTAACTCATGGTGGTCAATCCAGACCACCATAAGACCTAAATTAACCCATTAACTCATGATGGTCAATCCAGACCACCATAAGGCCTAAATTAACCCATTAACTCATGGTGGTCAATCCAGACCACCATAAGACCTAAATTAACCCATTAACTCATGATGGTCAATCCAGACCACCATAAGGCCTAAATTAACCCATTAACTCATGATGGTCAATACAGACCAGCATAAGGCCTAAATTAACCCATTAACTCATGATGGTCAATACAGACCAGCATAAGGCTCTATTTAACCCCATCAGTCCCATAAGGGTATATTATTACCATTATGGGCCTGTTACAACCCAACATTAACCACATAAGTGCCATGATGGTCCTCAAGGACCATCATGACACTAACTACAAACACTACACTATAACCCCCAATAAACCATTTAATCTAAACTAACCCCCCTCTACACTAATCTATTAACACTTACACTACCTACCTACACTACCTACCCCCTAATAAACCTCCCCAACACTCTAATTACAAAAAACAAAAAACCTACAGTACAAAAAACAAAAAAACCTACAGTACAGAAAACAAAAAAAAATTACAACCCCACCCCCCACTACAGAAAACAAAAAAATACATTACAACCCCAACCCCCACTACAGAAAATAAAAAAATTACACACCTGAAAAGGAAAGACAGATAAACACAATACAATACATACATATAATACATTAAATACATTACATACAATACATGACATTACATATAATATATTAAATATAATATATTACATATAATATATTACATATAATACATTACATACATTACATACAATACATGACATTACATATAATATATTAAATATAATATATTACATATAATATATTACATATAATATATTACATATAGTCCTAATCAAATACCCCCTATCTATCTAACATACAATCTATTTAATTTAAAATAAATCCTAACTATATCAAATACATCCCCCTATCTATCTAATATACAAAAAATCCTAACTACATACACAGACCCTTATTCTAAACTAAAATAAAATAATTACAGTCCTAACTACATACACAGACCCTAATTCTAAGCTAAAATCAATAAATTAAGACCACTTACCTTTAAGATGTTGCTTCAGATCACTAACCTATGGGTCAAACAAAAAATAAAAATTAGTACAAAACATTAACATCAAATAAATAAACATTCTATACATTCTAAATATTCAACTCACCTTTACAGCATGTCCAGTCACTGTTTATCTCTTCCGGCGCGGCCCTGTTAAAAAAAAAACACAATACATGAATACATGAATACAATATATAAACAATAAATAAAATACACAAATAAACATCTAAATATACATTTAACTTACCTCCCCGCGATGTCCCCGGCCTTCTCTCCTTCAGCCCCGGCTGGGCCGCGGAACCATCCGCGCTCTAAAAAAAAAAAAGAAAAAAAACTAACGGAGGTCTGCACTGGCAGACCTCCCCGACGCTACTGAACCTCCCGGAGTCGTTTCCGGGAGGAAATTGGCATTGGCGGCTTGTGATTGGCTGAAAAAGCTGTCTATCAATTTCAGCCAATCAAAAGTCGTCAATGTGTGAGCCAATCAGGATGGGATACACCCCAATATCCCACCCTGATTGGCTAAAACACTTGTCTATCTTTATGGGAACCAATCACAACGCTCAGATGCCTTCAGCCAATCACTATGGGATACACCCCCACGGAGTGATTGGTAGAAGACATCTGCGCATCCTGATTGGCTCCTACATTGACGACTTTTGATTGGCTGACAGCTTTTTCAGCCAATCACAAGCCGCCAATGACAATTTCCTCCCGGAAACGACTCCGGGAGGTTCAGTAGCGTCGGGGAGGTCTGCCAGTGCAGACCTCCGTTATTTTTTTTTTTATTTTTTTTTAGAGCGCGGATGGTTCCGCGGCCCAGCCGGGGCTGAAGGAGAGAAGGCCGGGGACATCGCGGGGAGGTAAGTTAAATGTATATTTAGATGTTTATTTGTGTATTTTATTTATTGTTTTATATATTGTATTCATGTATTCATGTATTGTGTTTTTTTTTTTTAACAGGGCCGCGCCGGAAGAGCTTAACAGTGACTGGACATGCTGTAAAGGTGAGTTGAATATGTAGAATGTATATAATGTTTATTTATTTGATGTTAATGTTTTGTACTAATTTTTTTTTTTGTTTGACCCATAGGTTAGTGATCTGAAGCAACATCTTAAAGGTAAGTGGTCTTAATTTATTGATTTTAGCTTAGAATTAGGGTCTGTGTATGTAGTTAGGACTGTAATTATTTTATTTTATTTTAGAATAAGGGTCTGTGTATGTAGTTAGGATTTTTTGTATATTAGATAGATAGGGGGATGTATTTGATATAGTTAGGATTTATTTTAAATTAAATAGATTGTATGTTAGATAGATAGGGGGTATTTGATTAGGACTATATGTAATATATTATATGTAATATATTATATTTAATATATTATATTTAATATATTATATGTAATGTCATGTATTGTATGTAATGTATGTAATGTATTATATGTAATATATTATATTTAATATATTATATTTAATATATTATATGTAATGTCATGTATTGTATGTAATGTATGTAATGTATTATATGTAATATATTATATTTAATATATTATATTTAATATATTATATGTAATGTCATGTATTGTATGTAATGTATGTAATGTATTATATGTAATATATTATATTTAATATATTATATTTAATATATTATATGTAATGTCATGTATTGTATGTAATGTATGTAATGTATTATATGTATTATTGTATTGTGTTTATCTGTCTTTCCTTTTCAGGTGTGTAATTTTTTTTTTTTCTGTACTGTAGGTTTTTTTGTTTTTTGTACTGTAGGTTTTTTGTTTTCTGTGCTGTAGGTTTATTGTTTTTTGTAATTAGAGTGTTGGGGAGGTTTATTAGGGGGTAGGTAGTGTAGGTAGGTAGTGTAAGTGTTAAAAGATTAGTGTAGAGGGGGGTTAGTTTAGATTAAATGGTTTATTGGGGGTTATAGTGTAGTGTTTGTAGTTAGTGTCATGATGGTCCTTGAGGACCATCATGGCACTTATGTGGTTAATGTTGGGTTGTAACAGGCCCATAATGGTAATAATATACCCTTATGGGACTGATGGGGTTAAATAGAGCCTTATGGTGGTCTGTATTGACCATCATGAGTTAATGGGTTAATTTAGGCCTTATGGTGGTCTGGATTGACCATCATTACTTAATGGGTTAATTTAGGCCTTATGGTGGTCTGGATTGACCACCATGAGTTAATGGGTTAATTTAGGCCTTATGGTGGTCTGTATTGACCATCATTACTTAATGGGTTAATTTATGCCTTATGGTGGTCTGGATTGACCATCATGAGTTAATGGGGTAATTATAGTTGCCTGGGGTTAATATTTTTAGTGCGAGTCCTTTCAGGACCTTTACGGTCCTTTGAGGACCCGCGAGGCGGGAAATTTAAAATTGAATTGCAGCAGGGTCACGATCGGTGCCGATCGGGGCCCCCCGCTGCAGGGGGTTTATATGGGGACACTTCGGGGGTCCCGATGGGGACCCCCAGCATAGAGGGGGGTTAATTTTAAGTGCCGCGGCCGGGATTGGGTAATAGTGTGCCGCGGCCCCTTTAAGGAGCCGCGGCGGGGAATTTAAAAGTTTTAAATGCTGCGGGGGGCCTGATCTATGCAGATCGGGGACCCCCCCCTGCAATGGGTTTATGTGGGGACACTTCGGGGGTCCCGATGGGGACCCCCAGCATAGAGGGGGGTTAATTTTAAGTGCCGCGGCCGGGATTGGGTAATAGTGTGCCGCGGCCCCTTTAAGGAGCCGCGGCGGGGAATTTAAAAGTTTTAAATGCAGCGGGGGCCTGATCAGTGCCGATCGGGGACCCCCGCTGCAAGGGGTTAATGTGTGGGGGCTGCGGGGGTTCCTATGGACCCCTGCAGCAAGGTGTTCATGTGAGCACACTTCGGGGGTCCCGACAGGGACCCCCGCATTGAGGGGGGGTTCATTTTAGGTGCCTGGGGGGGGTTTGGAGTACCCCCCACGGCAATGCTTATGTGGGGGACTGCCGCGGAGGTCCCTTTTAGGACCCCCGCAGCACTTGATGAGGAGTGGGAGCCTGCGATATCATCTCGCAGGCTGTCACTCCTCATGTACATTTACGCAGTGTAGATACGTACGGCCCTGCTGCGTAGCTCACACGTTGCTCGCAGCAGGGCTAATTTAATAGCATTGTAAGTTAGAGAAACTTTGCAGTACGTAGGGCTTAAGTAGAAGCCTCTTATTTACGAGGCTGGAATTTAATAGGGCCCTATGACTGCAACTTAATTTTTAAGAAAGCATGTGACAAACAAATTGTTTGAGCAGCACCATCCAACACTACATTCTAGCTTCAAGATATATCATTCTAAAAGTTTTCTCTCTGAGTTATCAGATGAGGATGTTTTTATTTCAATAATATTGGCTCTCATTTTTAATTTGCATGGATAATATGTTTGGACAGCTATTTGGAGGTAAACTAATAATAAGGATGAATATTACTATAATTTCATATTTCCTTGTTTTGTCTATAGCCAATTATCCAGATCTCCTGCAGTGTGTGAGTGCCCCCATCCTGACTAGCGCCCAATGCAGCAGCGCCTACCCAGGAGAGATCACTGCCAACATGATCTGTGTTGGATATATTGAAGGTGGAAAGGATTCCTGCCAGGTAGCGTATCCAATCTACTCTTTATTACTTCTTTTGTATTTTCTTTTTGGTTTCAGTATGTGCTCTCTTTGTCTCTCTGATTCTTATAAATCATATATAAGATATTTTCATTGATGCTTGTGTTCATCTCAGTGTCTGAGAGCAGCTTTTCTACTTTAGCATTACAATAATATCTCTCCCTCTCAGGGTGACTCCGGTGGACCTGTGGTGTGTAACGGACAGCTCCAGGGTATTGTCTCATGGGGTTATGGCTGTGCACTCAGGAACTATCCTGGTGTCTACACTAAAGTCTGCAACTACGTCTCCTGGATCCAGAACACCATTGCTGCCAACTAAAACCTTCAAGAAAATGTACCTTCCATCTTCTTTGAAAACAGTTTTGTGTTGTAAATGGTTTAAATAAACTGCTGCTGTTGATAACTGGTGTTTGACATCTTACTGAATTTCTTCTGCACTCTTCATTCGTCCTCAAAATACTGGCATCATTAAGTCTTTTAAAAATGTACAAATTGTGAATGTTTAAAACACAAGCTTCATATATTACATGTTATCAATTTGAATAGCATGTATACAAAGTACTATACATTGGAAAATGTTACATATGGAAATGCATATTGGTACACTGAAACAGAAGGAATTTAGATCACAACATATAAGAGTATTATTTAGAGGCAGAGAAAAAGATTATAATTTAATTGAAGCGTGTCACAACCTGCTCTTATTTGGGCTTGAAAAGCCCAAGAAAACCAATCCTACCAACAGATTGTGTAAGTTCCTTTCTCTCTAAGTGAAACACTTTATTTTGCAGTACACATGTTTACACAGTTGTTGCCCCAATCACAAATGGGCCACTTCCCTTGGTAAACACAAACTTGAATTTTTTTGCCTCATTTGAACTACCCAGTGTGGCCCAGGTCTGTCTCCAATGACCTGGTGTCGGCCTGTCTCCTTCCCCACCTAGGTGCCAAGGGATCTACTGCCCCAGCCATCAGTCATCTCAGTGCAGGATCTGTGTACAGCAGGGGTTGATTAGGCATCAGAGTCTATCCCATGAGGAGAACCATAGGTCTGGGGTGGATTAGCTTAGTTTCTCAAGGGGCTGGCGTTTTCCTTTTGGGGGAACCCGAGGATGGTAGTGTGGTTGGTTAATGGTCTCAGGGGACCTCCGGAGCAAGGAGAGAGAAGGGACAAGGACCATTGAGTTCAGGGGAACTAGACAATTGGATCTATCTAATCTCTAGTCAAATGGCCCTCCCTTAGTGATACCTTTTTTAAAGTCAAGGGGAGTTGGCTATAAGTTTGAAGCAGCGTTTGGGTGTATTTACTTTTGGGGGGGCAAATGTGGCTACCATTTTTATTTTAGCAACATGGTCTCCCTCTTATATTGAATAGGGGGTTGTATTAGACAAATTGAAGCACAATTGTAGAAGTTATTGATTTTGAACATCTCCCCTGTGATGAAATGCTCAAAGTTCTTAGTAGAGAGGATATATTTAAACTCATTACAGTGCCCGCAATGATGACAGCTTTTAACAGGCTGCAGCCATGTATTTGGTTTCTGTTGTTTCTGAAAGAATCTCCTCACTATTGTATCATTTAGGCTGCACCCTTTTCTATATGTGACTGATGGAGATGGAGTGATGAAACCCTTTAGGTCATCATCTAATCATAGGATATCCCAATGTTTCTGAAATGTTTTTTTTTTTTTTTTTTTTAAAGAACACCAGTTGTTTCATATGTAAATATCGGTCTCACAGTATCTTTCACAGCTAAGAACTTTTTGTAGGTGGCTTTTAGGACATTATTGGGGTATCCTCTCTACCTAAAGCGTAACCTTAAGTCATTGGCCTCTTTCTTAAAATAATCCAAGTTTGAACATTTTCTCCGAATTTGGAGATACTGTAAAATCAGTATACCTCTCTTAAGCGGTTCTGGATGATGACTCTGCCATCTTAAAAGAGAATTAGAAGCAGTGGGCTTGCGAAAGTTTTCAGTTACTATATTGCCTACATTGTCTTTGCTGATATTTAAATTCATGAATGTTGCCATATTTGGATCAGCGTGTACGTGAATCTTAATCCTATTTGATTGTCATTCAGTAAAGATACCAATTCAGCAAAGATGGCAAAACTGCCATCCCATAAGATCAAAACTAATTCTGCTTCCAACCAACTAAGGAACAGGCCTGCATAATTGGGGACACATAGGGTGCCCATTGCAGTACCCCTGATTTGTTGGTACCAGGAGCCAGGAGCCATCACATATAACATAATTTGATGTTAGGAGGATTTCCATAAATGTGAGAAGGAAATTATTATTATTTATTCTGGTAAATATTTGACGGCCTTTAGTCCTAAGTCATCTGGAATACTACTATCCAGAGCCTCCACATCATTACTGGGTAGAATGATCTCTGATGATACAGCTAAATGATTCAAACGCTTTAGGGTATCAGTAGTGTCGTGTATGTAGGCGGGCAGGGAGGTCACCAGATTCCTTAAAGTCTACATAGAGGTTAATGTTTTGTGTGAGACAGTCATTCTCTAAGACAATGGGTCTCCCTGGAATTGGCAATGTATTCTTGTTACTTTTAGGAAGGACATAAATAGTGGCTATGATTGGAGCATGATTGACAGGGAAGTTGGACAGATTTACAATCGATTTTTGGCCAGTACTTATGGGAACTGGTTGCGCGTTGATTGCTAGATTTGATCCCTAGATTTTCACTTTGCATCTCTCTTCTTCTTTGGTTTAGCCCCCTCCCTAAAAAATCATATTTATTAGTACAACTATGTGAATTGAGTTTGAAGTTATCAACCAACTTAGTGATGTTAATTATTTCATTGTTTACAGAACTCAAATTACCCTGTTCAGTTAAACAAATAAGTTCCATCAGATCTATGGAACAATGTGTAACAATCTCAGTACATTTGTTTACAAATATCTCATTAAATAGATTAGCATTAAGAGCAACTTGGATACGTAGACCTCTGGGGATGATCTTTTAATATAGTTTTGCATACTGGAAATTTCCCAGATGTTGTGAATCTGCCTTCTAAACAGTTATTAGGATCAATATATAATATCAGTATTATAACATGTGTTTGATTCACCAGGATTATAAAATGTAGCTTCAGCTTACTGTAGTAGTTTATCTAAATCCCAACTTGCTTGAATACTTTGTGACATGCAGATGAGAATAATTTTATTTATATTATTGATAAATAAATGCCAGTCTAACTAGGGGGCTAGAAATTTGACACTAAGTAATATTTGTTTTATACAGTGCAAGAGATATAGAAGAATACCAAAACCCTATTAAATAGTTAAATACAAATATATTTAACATGGTTGTTTTATTGTGTGATTTTATTTTACATGTATATTATTATTAATATTTTGAAATAAAGGTTATACTTTAACTAGCGACTTGCCCGTCAAAAATGACGGCAATAAAAACTGAAGCCTGGCAATGCTGTTTGCCACACAATGTAAGCCTCTCCCTCTCTACTTTACTGGCCTTGTGATGAGCGCCTTTGGCGCTCATCACAGACCTTGCAATAAGCCCCTTTGGAGCTCATTGCGAGTCTCTCCCTCTGTCTACTTCCTCCCTCGTGTCTTATTTCCCCCCTCCTCTCCCTCCCTTGTGTCTCCTTCCGCCTTGTCTACCTCCCTTGTATCTCCTGTCCCCCTGTGTTTTTACCTCCCTCTCCCTCCCATGTCTCTAAACCCCTCCGCCTGTGTCTCTTTCCCCCTTCTCCCTCCCATGCATCTCTTTCCCCACCTGTGTCTCCCCCCCTCCCCTGTGTCTGTTCCCCCCTGGCCTGTGTCTCCTTTCCCTCCCCCTGTGTCTGTTCCCCCCTTCCTCGAGTCTCCATTTCCCTCCCTTGTGCATCTTCCCCCCTGCACTCTCTCCCCTATATCTCTTCCCCCTCCTCTCACTCCCCTGTGTCTCTTTCCCCTCCTCTTTCTGTGCCTCTTCCTCCCTTTCTCTCTCTTCCCCCATCTCCCTCTGTGTCTCTTCCCCACGCTCCCTATGTGCATCTGCTCACGGCACGCATTGAGCATGCGCGGTTCGTGTTGTGCTCATGCGCGGCTCGCGCCGCGCTCTGCGCATGCGCGGCTACTGCTGCGCAATGCACAGTTTACGATGCGCATTGCGCATGCGATTGCGCTTGATCCGATCGCAAAGTTGCGATCGGATCATTGTCAAACTGCGATTCGTCGCAAGCGTGACGACGAATCGCAGTTTGACAATTATAATATGTGATTAACAGTTTAAATGTATATGTATTTACCTATTTAATAGGGTGTTGGTATTCTTCTTTATCCCCTGCACTCTATACCACAAATATTACACTTTGTATACAGCAAATATAAAGTTTGAGAGGATGGGGAGTCCATAATGACGCAAATGTATCAGGTGCCTTATGCTAGAAATGTATGATAAAATACTTTGTTTGATTAACTACAGTTTTGCTCAAAAGTTTGCTTACCCTGCAGAAATTGTGAAATTTTGGCATTTGTTTTTAAAATATGACTGATCATGCAAAAACATGTATTTTACTGAAAGATAGTGATCTTATGAAGCCATTTATCATCACATAGTTGTTTGGCTCCTTTTTAAATCATAATAATAACAGAAATCACCCAAATGGCCCTGATCAAAAGATTACATACCTTTGAATAGTTGGCCTTGTTACAGACACACAAGGTGACACACACATGTTAAAATTACAATTAAAGGTTAATTTCCCACACCTGTGTCTTTTTATATGGCAATTAGTGTCTTTGTATAAATAGTCAATGAGTTTACTAGCTCTCACGTGGATGCACTGCGCAGGCTAGATACTGAGCCATGGGGAGCAGAAAAAAACTGTCAAAATAACTGTGTAACAAGGTAATGGAAGTTCATAAAGATGGAAAGGATATAAAAAGATATCCAAAGCCTTGAAAATGGCAGTCAACACTATTCAATCAGTTGGACCAAGAAAGATTCCTGCCACAACTGCCAGAAGAATTGTTTGGAATAAAAAGAAAACTAAAGTTGCTCAGAGCGAGGCTCAAAATTGGAGGTTTGGACGACGCCTGCATTGAGCGCTCATTGCGGTTCTCACTATGAGCACTAAAGTCGCTCATTTTAAAGCCGGTAAAGTAGAGGGGGGAGGGGCTCGCAATTAGCACCAAAGGCACTTATCACAGAAGTCGAGATAAGTGTCGAAGGTGCTCATTACAAGGCATGAAAGTGGCAGGTTGGCTGAGTCCTGCAATGATCGATAAAGCCACTCACTGTGGGGCTCACAAGCCCCCTTTAAGTAGACGGTGGGCTTGCATTGTGTGGCAAGCAGCATTGCCAGCCTTTACATTTTATTTCCATAATTTTTGACGGCAAGTCAACGGTTTAACATAATAAGCAATCATATACCTTTATGCAACAAATGGGAGTGGAGAAGTATTTAATGTGTGCCAGATAGGATAACAGAAAAGGTTAGCATCATAGCAAGACATTGACATAATTACAATAATAACCTTAGCTTCATTCTGGGAATGTAGACAACTCTAAACTTTATCAAGTTGTCATGTTGTTGTTATCAAGATGAAGAGTCTATTGTAATGTCAAACACGGCGCTACTACACAGCTGCTTAGAGGCCATGTTTTGTTAAAACATAATAAATTATTAAAACTTTATAAAAGAATATTGTGATACAAAAGTGTTCTGTAGTGTGCAAAGCTGCTTTGTTACCTCTAAGTAGTAAGAGATTTGAGTCATGTGAAAAACATGTGTTGTGTGTTTACTTAAACATATGCATCCTGAGTATTCACGGTCACTATAACATAATTTTTTTTTTTTAATATATAATACAAGAATAGCGTCCTAACCAAGGCCATTGATAAGGCATGCCATATACAAGCTCTACTTATAGTAACAAGATCATGCTTTCAATTTGTTATCTGATTGCGTTCTAGGGGTTGGAAAAATCAATAACAGCAGACACTATATAAATACCAAACTGGCTTCCACCAAAAACACATCTTAAAAGGACCTCCACCATGAAGCTTCTCCTGATCTGTGTGCTCCTTGGAGCAGCTGGTAAGTCTTCAGACACAGAGAATAAAACCTGCTTTCCTTAGAAATGTGCACAAAGCTTACAATACTGTATGAATGTAAAGTGCTGTATAATTATTGCACAACATTTTTGTATCTGATGTTGACTGTTATTTTAAACGTTCTTGTCACATAATAATTAGTGTTTGATTAATTAACTTTCTTAAAAATTTAACATAATTATGCTTTTCTCCCCAGCTGCATTTGATGATGATGATAAGATCGTTGGAGGTTACACCTGTGCCAAGAACTCTGTCCCATATATTGTGTCTCTGAACTCCGGTTACCATTTCTGTGGAGGTTCCCTCATTAACAACCTGTGGGTTGTGTCTGCTGCTCACTGCTACAAATCGTAAGTAACAGAGATCTGTGGATTTCTTTATTTGCTCAAAAGTAGACATTCTTCATCTTTAAGCTATTTTTCTCTTCTATTTTAAATTTTGTGATTCTTGCAGGAGCGTTCAAGTCAGACTGGGAGAACACAACATCGTTGTGAGTGAGGGCACAGAGCAGTTCATCAGCTCTTCCAGGGTCATCAGACATTCTGGCTACAACTCCAGGACCCTGGACAATGACATCATGCTCATCAAGCTGTCCTCTGCAGCCACTCTGAATTCCTATGTGAAGGCTGTGGCTCTGCCCTCTGGATGTTCAGCCGCTGGCACCAGCTGTCTGATCTCTGGATGGGGCAACACCCTTAGCAGTGGCAGTAAGTAAAACTGCAAATTATGACTGCAACTTAATTTTTAAGAAAGCATGTGACAAACAAATTGTTTGAGCAGCACCATCCAACACTACATTCTAGCTTCAAGATATATCATTCTAAAAGTTTTCTCTCTGAGTTATCAGATGAGGATGTTTTTATTTCAATAATATTGGCTCTCATTTTTAATTTGCATGGATAATATGTTTGGACAGCTATTTGGAGATAAACTAATAATAAGGATGAATATTACTATAATTTCATATTTCCTTGTTTTGTCTATAGCCAATTATCCAGATCTCCTGCAGTGTGTGAGTGCCCCCATCCTGACTAGCGCCCAGTGCAGCAGCGCCTACCCAGGAGAGATCACTGCCAACATGATCTGTGTTGGATATATTGAAGGTGGAAAGGATTCCTGCCAGGTAGCGTATCCAATCTACTCTTTATTACTTCTTTTGTATTTTCTTTTTGGTTTCAGTATGTGCTCTCTTTGTCTCTCTGATTCTTATAAATCATATATTAGATATTTACATTGATGCTTGTGTTAATCTCAGTGTCTGGGAGCAGCTTTTCTACTTTAGCATTACAATAATATCTCTCCCTCTCAGGGTGACTCCGGTGGACCTGTGGTGTGTAACGGACAGCTCCAGGGTATTGTCTCATGGGGTTATGGCTGTGCACTCAGGAACTATCCTGGTGTCTACACTAAAGTATGCAACTACGTCTCCTGGATCCAGAACACCATTGCTGCCAACTAAAACCTTCAAGAAAATGTACCTTCCATCTTCTTTGCAAACAGTTTTGTGTTGTAAATGGTTTAAATAAACTGCTGCTGTTGATAACTGGTATTTGACATCTTACTGAATTTCTTCTGCACTCTTCATTCGTCCTCAAAATACTGGCATCATTAAGTCTTTTAAAAATGTACAAATTGTGAATGTTTAAAACACAAGCTTCATATATTACATGTTATCAATTTGAATAGCATGTATAAAAAATACTATACATTGGAAAATGTTACATATGGAAATGCATATTGGTACAGTGAAACAGAAGGAATTTAGATCACAACATATTGAACTAGCGACTTGCCCGTCAAAAAATGACGGCAATGTGATGTATATGTTTGTCAAGTTGTTTAGTTATTTATATATATCTTTGACACTTGTAAGTATTGTGATATGAACATGTATTTCTGTAAAATATTGATGTAATGGTTTTTTAACATGAAATTTGTATTTGAAGAATTGTTCACTTTAATATACATTGAATCCAGAGGAAAGCAAAAAGTAAAAAGCCTTGTTGAAACGTCCCTAATTTTAACACGAAGTTTAAAATATATGTAAGCAATAACCTTCAAAGTATATATTTTTAAACTTGATCTTTTTTTTTTATTTAACTTTGGAAGTTGACAAAACATTTGTATAATTTTGAACATTATAAACAGGAACACAGTGAATACATTTTGTAACTTAATTTTGTATTAAAAGTATTAACATTTGAATGTAAAAACAGTTGAACTTTAAATTAATAAGTATTAACATGCAATTTGTATCAGAATAATTGTTAAGTTGAATATACATTGAATGTAGAGGAAGGCATACAGTAAAAACTCTCCTTAAAACGTACCAAATGAAAGTAATTACTTACTGACCACATAAACTGGCGATAAACATTAATGTAGGTAGTAATCTTAAGATAACAGACAATATTTACATTGTGACTTAAAAGGTGCTTGAGCTCTTAACATGAATTTTATAATCTGTTTGATGAAATAACTTGTAAATATTGTTTTTAAACTTGTAACATTAGAAACATTAACACAGTAACTTAACATTGTAACATAATTTTTCTTAAAAAGGCAAGGCAAGTATTTTGTGAGGTGAATTATCCATAAACATTACTTTTATTAATTATGACTGAATTAAGCAACAAATTGTTATGTATTTTTGAAGCTTTTAAAAAATGTTTGCATGGCTTTAGTTTGTATGCTGCAAAGTTATAGTACTTCATAGTAGACAATAAATCACCTTGACTTTCATTTTTTTCAATGTAAACTTTAATAGCCTGTGGATTTTTGCACCGTGACAATGCAACGTACAATTGACCATGTGCAAATACTGGTTCTTCCAAAAAAATACCCACAGATTTGAAAGTTTGACCTTGTGATTTATTAATGGTCATGGCAAATGCCATAATAATGGGAAATTGTCTTCTTTGAAGTATAAAAGGGAGACTACTTTCACTTGGTGCTAAATCTATTCTTGGTATGAAAACTCTCTCTCCTTTATGGGTCCCAGTTCAAATTTCAGCATCTATAAAATGGTCCTTTAATTGTTGAACAATTAATCTTGTGCCATTGCATAGGCCTTTTTTGGGGTTCATATTTTGCAGTAACATGATAATTGCACCTTTCTTTAGCTGCAAAATATGTGGTGGCATTCCAGAAGGAGTTAGAGAGTTTATGAATTCAGTCGAAAAGTTAGCCTGACTTTCATTGTCATCAGCAAGTACAGAATCAGCACTGTGATAATTTCTTTGTGGTGCATTAATTTTTTTTAAGATTTCATTATTGAGGATTAATGCATCTTTATTTTTACACGTCAGTATGACTTGGTTGGCAAGCTCGGAATATTCTTCGTTATTTATGCTCCCTTCAAATATAGCCGATATAATATCTTGTTGACAAATCATCTGAGGTGGGATCTCTACAGTGTCGTCAGCTAAATGTAGTATTTTTTCTGTTCTGCCTTCTCCAATTTTAATAAGCCAATCATTGAAATCATTTTGTCCTTCTGATCTCATATTTTGTTGCAGTTGAAGATGGGTAAAATGTTTCCATACTGTGCTTGACTTGATACAGGTTTCGATAATGTCAGTTCGATTTCCATGTACAACAACAGGTAATGTTTGTCTAAAATCGCCACCCAACAACATTACCTTTCCACCAAATGGAAAAATATTATCCATGACTTCACGAAGCAAACGGTCAATACATTGGAGGTCATAGCATGACATCATTGTGGCCTCATCTATTATAATTAATTTACATTTCTTCAATTTCTTTGCTTGTAAGGATGTCATGCGAATATCTGACACAGAATTTTCTAAAATAGGCACTGGCAGTTTAAATCCACTATGAACAGTTCTTCCACCTTCTAATAAAAGTGCAGCAATTCCAGTAGTGGCAAACGCCATTGCTATTTTTCCTTGTGCTCGTACTGAACTCATTAATAAATTGTACAAATATGTTTTTCCTGATCCGCCAGGTCCATCAAGATAGAAATAACGCTCTGTCACCATGTCATCATCTATTGCATTTTTAATGGCATGAAATGCTTGCAATTGTAGTGTATTTAAAGTTGCAAGTCTTTCTTGTGTTCTTTCTGCTTGTAGTTGAATGTCATAGTCTTCAAAGTTTATGTCATCTATAAGACCTGGATCAGGCAAATTGAAACTTGCACAACTTAATCCATGAGTTAAAAATACTTCTTGGATTTCCATTAACGCTTTTAAGTGTGCAATGGGTTCATTGTATCGTCGCATAAAGTCTTCAGCCATATTACTTTTAAAAGTCTCCCACAAAGCTAATGCATTTGGAGCATTTGAGAAGATACAAATAAAAGCAAATTGTTCTCTCATCTGTCGTGGCATTTGACATTGTGCTGCTTCTTCTAAACATCTTTCCCACTCTGTATCATCAGCGAGTAAGTTTCTATGTCTTGCAGCTAAATCGAAGGATTCATATACAATGTCATTAACAGTTCTTAATTGTTCAAAACTTTGTGCTCCTGGAACATTTAAAAGTAATATCCGTAAGCAAAAACGTTCAACATCTCTTGGAATTGGCCTCTTTCTTAAAATAATCCAAGTTTGAACATTTTCTCCGAATTTGGAGATACTGTAAAATCAGTATACCTCTCTTAAGCGGTTCTGGATGATGACTCTGCCATCTTAAAAGAGAATTAGAAGCAGTGGGCTTGCGAAAGTTTTCAGTTACTATATTGCCTACATTGTCTTTGCTGATATTTAAATTCATGAATGTTGCCATATTTGGATCTGCGTGTACGTGAATCTTAATCCTATTTGATTGTCATTCAGTAAAGATACCAATTCAGCAAAGATGGCAAAACTGCCATCCCATAAGATCAAAACTAATTCTGCTTCCAACCAACTAAGGAACAGGCCTGCATAATTGGGGACACATAGGGTGCCCATTGCAGTACCCCTGATTTGTTGGTACCAGGAGCCAGGAGCCATCACATATAACATAATTTGATGTTAGGAGGATTTCCATCAATGTGAGAAGGAAATTATTATTATTTATTCTGGTAAATATTTGACGGCCTTTAGTCCTAAGTCATCTGGAATACTACTATCCAGAGCCTCCACATCTTTACTGGGTAGAATGATCTCTGATGATACAGCTAAATGATTCAAACGCTTTAGGGTATCAGTAGTGTCGTGTATGTAGGCGGGCAGGGAGGTCACCAGATTCCTTAAAGTCTACATAGAGGCTAATGTTTTGTGTGAGACAGTCATTCTCTAAGACAATGGGTCTCCCTGGAATTGGCAATGTATTCTTGTGACTTTTAGGAAGGACATAAATAGTGGCTATGATTGGAGCATGATTGACAGGGAAGTTGGACAGATTTACAATCGATTTTTGGCCAGTACTTATGGGAACTGGTTGCGCGTTGATTGCTAGATTTGATCCCTAGATTTTCACTTTGCATCTCTCTTCTTCTTTGGTTTAGCCCCCTCCCTAAAAAATCATATTCATTAGTACAACTATGTGAATTGAGTTTGAAGTTATCAACCAACTTAGTGATGTTAATTATTTCATTGTTTACAGAACTCAAATTACCCTGTTCAGTTAAACAAATAAGTTCCATCAGATCTATGGAACAATGTGTAACAATCTCAGTACATTTGTTTACAAATATCTCATTAAATAGATGAGCATTAAGAGCAACTTGGATACGTAGACCTCTGGGGATGATCTTTTAATATAGTTTTGCATACTGGAAATTTCCCAGATGTTGTGAATCTGCCTTCTAAACAGTTATTAGGATCAATATATAATATCAGTATTATAACATGTGTTTGATTCACCGGGATTATAAAATGTAGCTTCAGCTTCCTGTAGTAGTTTATCTAAATCCCAACTTGCTTGAATACTTTGTGACATGCAGATGAGAATAATTTTATTTATATTATTGATAAATAAATGCCAGTCTAACTAGGGGGCTAGAAATTTGACACTAAGTAATATTTGTTTTATACAGTGCAAGAGATATAGAAGAATACCAAAACCCTATTAAATAGTTAAGTACAAATATATTTAACATGGTTGTTTTATTGTGTGATTTTATTTTACATGTATATTATTATTAATATTTTGAAATAAAGGTTATACTTTAACTAGCGACTTGCCCGTCAAAAATGACGGCAATAAAAACTGAAGCCTGGCAATGCTGTTTGCCACACAATGTAAGCCTCTCCCTCTCTACTTTACTGGCCTTGTGATGAGCGCCTTTGGCGCTCATCACAGACCTTGCAATAAGCCCCTTTGGAGCTCATTGCGAGTCTCTCCCTCTGTCTACTTCCTCCCTCGTGTCTTATTTCCCCCTCCTCTCCCTCCCTTGTGTCTCCTTCCGCCTTGTCTACCTCCCTTGTATCTCCTGTCCCCCTGTGTTTTTACCTCCCTCTCCCTCCCATGTCTCTAAACCCCTCCGCCTGTGTCTCTTTCTCCCTTCTCCCTTCCATGCATCTCTTTCCCCACCTGTGACTCCCCCCCCCGTGTCTGTTCCCCCCTTGCCTGTGTCTCTTTCCCCTCCCCCTGTGTCTGTTCCCCCCTTCCTCGAGTCTCCATTTCCCTCCCTTGTGCATCTTCCCCCCTGCACTCTCTCCCCTATGTCTCTTCCCCCTCCTCTCACTCCCCTGTGTCTCTTTCCCCCTCCTCTTTCTGTGCCTCTTCCTCCCTTTCTCTCTCTTCCCCCATCTCCCTCTGTGTCTCTTCCCCACGCTCCCTATGTGCATCTGCTCACGGCACGCATTGGGCATGCGCTGTTCGTGTTGTGCTCATGCGCGGCTCGCGCCGCGCTCTGCGCATGCGCGGCTACTGCTGCGCAATGCACAGTGTACGATGCGCATTGCGCATGCGATTGCGCTTGATCCGATCGCAAAGTTGCGATCGGATCATTGTCAAACTGCGATTCGTCGCAAGCGTGACGACGAATCGCAGTTTGACAATTGTAATATGTGATTAACAGTTTAAATGTATATGTATTTACCTATTTAATAGGGTGTTGGTATTCTTCTTTATCCCCTGCACTCTATACCACAAATATTACACTTTGTATACAGCAAATATAAAGTTTGAGAGGATGGGGAGTCCATAATGAGGCAAATGTATCAGGTGCCTTATGCTAGAAATGTATGATAAAATACTTTGTTTGATTAACTACAGTTTTGCTCAAAAGTTTGCTTACCCTGCAGAAATTGTGAAATTTTGGCATTTGTTTTTAAAATATGACTGATCATGCAAAAACATGTATTTTACTGAAAGATAGTGATCTTATGAAGCCATTTATCATCACATAGTTGTTTGGCTCCTTTTTAAATCATAATAATAACAGAAATCACCCAAATGGCCCTGATCAAAAGATTACATACCTTTGAATAGTTGGCCTTGTTACAGACACACAAGGTGACACACACATGTTAAAATTACAATTAAAGGTTAATTTCCCACACCTGTGTCTTTTTATATGGCAATTAGTGTCTTTGTATAAATAGTCAATGAGTTTACTAGCTCTCACGTTAAAGCACTGCGCAGGCTAGATACTGAGCCATGGGGAGCAGAAAAAAACTGTCAAAATAACTGTGTAACAAGGTAATGGAAGTTCATAAAGATGGAAAGGATATAAAAAGATATCCAAAGCCTTGAAAATGGCAGTCAACACTGTTCAATCACTTGGACCAAGAAAGATTCCTGCCACAACTGCCAGAAGAATTGTTTGGAATAAAAAGAAAACTAAAGTTGCTCAGAGCGAGGCTCAAAATTGGAGGTTTGGACGACGCCTGCATTGAGCGCTCATTGCGGTTCTCACTATGAGCACTAAAGTCGCTCATTTTAAAGCCAGTAAAGTAGAGGGGGGAGGGTCTCGCAATTAGCACCAAAGGCACTTATCACAGAAGTCGAGATAAGTGTCGAAGGTGCTCATTACAAGGCATGAAAGTGGCAGGTTGGCTGAGTCCTGCAATGATCGATAAAGCCACTCACTGTGGGGCTCACAAGGAGCGCCGAAGGTGCTCATCTCAAGCCCCCTTTAAGTAGACGGTGGGCTTGCATTGTGTGGCAAGCAGCATTGCCAGCCTTTACATTTTATTTCCATAATTTTTGACGGCAAGTCAACGGTTTAACATAATAAGCAATCATATACCTTATGCAACAAATGGGAGTGGAGAAGTATTTGATGTGTGCCAGATAGGATAACAGAAAAGGTTAGCATCATAGCAAGACATTGACATAATTACAATAATAACCTTAGCTTCTTTCTGGGAATGTAGACAACTCTAAACTTTATCAAGTTGTCATGTTGTTGTTATCAAGATGAAGAGTCTATTGTAATGTCAAACACGGCGCTACTACACAGCTGCTTAGAGGCCATGTTTTGTTAAAACATAATAAATTATTAAAACTTTATAAAAGAATATTGTGATACAAAAGTGTTCTGTAGTGTGCAAAGCTGCTTTGTTACCTCTAAGTAGTAAGAGGTTTGAGTCATGTGAAAAACATGTGTTGTGTGTTTACTTAAACATATGCATCCTGAGTATTCACGGTCACTATAACATAAAACATTTTTTTTAATATATAATACAAGAATAGCGTCCTAACCAAGGCCATTGATAAGGCATGCCATATACAAGCTCTACTTATAGTAACAAGATCATGCTTTCAATTTGTTAACTGATTGCGTTCTAGGGGTTGGAAAAATCAATAACAGCAGACACTATATAAATACCAAACTGGCTTCCACCAAAAACACATCTTGAAAGGACCTCCACCATGAAGCTTCTCCTGATCTGTGTGCTCCTTGGAGCAGCTGGTAAGTCTTCAGACACAGAGAATAAAACCTGCTTTCCTTAGAAATGTGCACAAAGCTTACAATACTGTATGAATGTAAAGTGCTGTATAATTATTGCACAACATTTTTGTATCTGATGTTGACTGTTATTTTAAACGTTCTTGTCACATAATAATTAGTGTTTGATTAATTAACTTTCTTAAAAATTTAACATAATTATGCTTTTCTCCCCAGCTGCATTTGATGATGATGATAAGATCGTTGGAGGTTACACCTGTGCCAAGAACTCTGTCCCATATATTGTGTCTCTGAACTCCGGTTACCATTTCTGTGGAGGTTCCCTCATTAACAACCTGTGGGTTGTGTCTGCTGCTCACTGCTACAAATCGTAAGTAACAGAGATCTGTGGATTTCTTTATTTGCTCAAAAGTAGACATTCTTCATCTTTAAGCTATTTTTCTCTTCTATTTTAAATTTTGTGATTCTTGCAGGAGCGTTCAAGTCAGACTGGGAGAACACAACATCGTTGTGAGTGAGGGCACAGAGCAGTTCATCAGCTCTTCCAGGGTCATCAGACATTCTGGCTACAACTCCAGGACCCTGGACAATGACATCATGCTCATCAAGCTGTCCTCTGCAGCCACTCTGAATTCCTATGTGAAGGCTGTGGCTCTGCCCTCTGGATGTTCAGCCGCTGGCACCAGCTGTCTGATCTCTGGATGGGGCAACACCCTCAGCAGTGGCAGTAAGTAAAACTGCAAATTATGACTGCAACTTAATTTTTAAGAAAGCATGTGACAAACAAATTGTTTGAGCAGCACCATCCAACACTACATTCTAGCTTCAAGATATATCATTCTAAAAGTTTTCTCTCTGAGTTATCAGATGAGGATGTTTTTATTTCAATAATATTGGCTCTCATTTTTAATTTGCATGGATAATATGTTAGGACAGCTATTTGGAGATAAACTAATAATAAGGATGAATATTACTATAATTTCATATTTCCTTGTTTTGTCTATAGCCAATTATCCAGATCTCCTGCAGTGTGTGAGTGCCCCCATCCTGACTAGCGCCCAGTGCAGCAGCGCCTACCCAGGAGAGATCACTGCCAACATGATCTGTGTTGGATATATTGAAGGTGGAAAGGATTCCTGCCAGGTAGCGTATCCAATCTACTCTTTATTACTTCTTTTGTATTTTCTTTTTGGTTTCAGTATGTGCTCTCTTTGTCTCTCTGATTCTTATAAATCATATATTAGATATTTACATTGATTCCTGTGTTGATCTCAGTGTCTGAGAGCAGCTTTTCTACTTAACTTTACAATAATATCTCTCCCTCTCAGGGTGACTCCGGTGGACCTGTGGTGTGTAACGGACAGCTCCAGGGTATTGTCTCATGGGGTTATGGCTGTGCACTCAGGAACTATCCTGGTGTCTACACTAAAGTATGCAACTATGTCTCCTGGATCCAGAACACCATTGCTGCCAACTAAAACCTTCAAGAAAATGTACCTTCCATCTTCTTTGCAAACAGTTTTGTGTTGTAAATGGTTTAAATAAACTGCTGCTGTTGATAACTGGTATTTGACATCTTACTGAATTTCTTCTGCACTCTTCATTCGTCCTCAAAATACTGGCATCATTAAGTCTTTTAAAAATGTACAAATTGTGAATGTTTAAAACACAAGCTTCATATATTACATGTTATTAATTTGAATAGCATGTATAAAAAGTACTATACATTGGAAAATGTTACATGTGGAAATGCATATTGGTACAGTGAAACAGAAGGAATTTAGATCACAACATATAAGAGTATTATTTAGAGGCAGAGAAAAAGATTATAATTTAATAGAAGCGTGTCACAACCTGCTCTTATTTGAGCTTGAAAAGCCCAAGAAAAAAAATCCTACCAACAGATTGTGTAAGTTCCTTTCTCTCTAAGTGAAACACTTTATTTTGCAGTACACATGTTTATATAGTTGTTGCCCCAATCACAAATGGGCCACTTCCCTTGGTAAACACAAACTTGAATTTTTTTGCCTCATTTGAACTACCCAGTGTGGCCCAGGTCTGTCTCCAAGGACCTGGTGTCGGCCTGTCTCCTTCCCCAGCTAGGTGCCAAGGGATCTACTGCCCCAGCCATCAGTAAACTCAGTGCAGGATCTGTGTACAGTAGGGGTTGATTAGGCATCAGAGTCTATCCCATGAGGAGAACCATAGGTCTGGGGTGGACTAGCTTAGTTTCTCAAGGGGCTGGCATTTTCCTTTTGGGGGGACCCAGAAGATGGTAGTGTGGTTGGTTAATGGGTTCAGTGGACCTCCAGAGCAAGGAGAGAGAAGGGGTAAGGACCATTGAGTTCAGGGGAACTTGACAGTTGGATCTATCTACTCTCTAGTCAAATGGCGCTCCCTTAGAGATACCTTTTTTAAAGTCACGGGGAGTTGGCTATAAGTTTGAAGCAGCGGTTGGGTGTATTTACTTTTGGGGGTCAAATGTGGCTACCATAATAATTTTAGCAACATGGTCTCCCTCTTATATTGAACTAGCGACTTGCCCGTCAAAAAATGACGGCAATGTGATGTATATGTTTGTCAAGTTGTTTAGTTATTTATATATATCTTTGACACTTGTAAGTATTGTGATATGAACATGTATTTCTGTAAAATATTGATGTAATGGTTTTTTAACATGAAATTTGTATTTGAAGAATTGTTCACTTTAATATACATTGAATCCAGAGGAAAGCAAAAAGTAAAAAGCCTTGTGAAACGTCCCTAATTTTAACACGAAGTTTAAAATATATGTAAGCAATAACCTTCAAAGTATATATTTTTAAACTTGATCTTTATTTTTTATTTAACTTTGGAAGTTGACAAAACATTTGTATAATTTTGAACATTATAAACAGGAACACAGTGAATACATTTTGTAACTTAATTTTGTATTAAAAGTATTAACATTTGAATGTAAAAACAGTTGAACTTTAAATTAATAAGTATTAACATGCAATTTGTATCAGAATAATTGTTAAGTTGAATATACATTGAATGTAGAGGAAGGCATACAGTAAAAACTCTCCTTAGAACGTACCAAATGAAAGTAATTACTTACTGACCACATAAACTGGCGATAAATATTAATGTAGGTAGTAATCTTAAGATAACAGACAATATTTACATTGTGACTTAAAAGGTGCTTGAGCTCTTAACATGAATTTTATAATCTGTTTGATGTAATAACTTGTAAATATTGTTTTTAAACTTGTAACATTAGAAACATTAACACAGTAACTTAACATTGTAACATAATTTTTCTTAAAAAGGCAAGGCAAGTATTTTGTGAGGCGAATTATCCATAAACATTACTTTTATTAATTATGACTGAATTAAGCAACAAATTGTTATGTATTTTTGAATGCTTTTAAAAAATGTTTGCATGGCTTTAGTTTGTATGCTGCAAAGTTATAGTACTTCATAGTAGACAATAAATCACCTTGACTTTCATTTTTTTCAATGTAAACTTTAATAGCCTGTGGATTTTTGCACCGTGACAATGCAACGTACAATTGACCATGTGCAAATACTGGTTCTTCCAAAAAAATAACTAAGATTTGAAAGTTTGACCTTGTGATTTATTAATGGTCATGGCAAATGCCATAATATCGGGAAATTGTCTTCTTTGAAGTATAAAAGGGAGACTACTTTCACTTGGTGCTAAATCTATTCTTGGTATGAAAACTCTCTCTCCTTTATGGGTCCCAGTTAAAATTTCAGCATCTATAAAATGGTCCTTTAATTGTTGAACAATTAATCTTGTGCCATTGCATAGGCCTTTTTGGGGTTCATATTTCGCAGTAACATGATAATTGCACCTTTCTTTAGCTGCAAAATATGTGGTGGCATTCCAGAAGGAGTTAGAGAGTTTATGAATTCAGTCGAAAAGTTAGCCTGACTTTCATTGTCATCAGCAAGTACAGAATCAGCACTGTGATAATTTCTTTGTGGTGCATTAATTTTTTTTAAGATTTCATTATTGAGGATTAATGCATCTTTATTTTTACACGTCAGTATGACTTGGTTGGCAAGCTCGGAATATTCTTCGTTATTTATGCTCCCTTCAAATATAGCCGATATAATATCTTGTTGACAAATCATCTGAGGTGGGATCTCTACAGTGTCGTCAGCTAAATGTAGTATTTTTTCTGTTCTGCCTTCTCCAATTTTAATAAGCCAATCATTGAAATCATTTTGTCCTTCTGATCTCATATTTTGTTGCAGTTGAAGATGGGTAAAATGTTTCCATACTGTGCTTGACTTGATACAGGTTTCGATAATGTCAGTTCGATTTCCATGTACAACAACAGGTAATGTTTGTCTAAAATCGCCACCCAACAACATTACCTTTCCACCAAATGGAAAAATATTATCCATGACTTCACGAAGCAAACGGTCAATACATTGGAGGGCATAGCATGACATCATTGTGGCCTCATCTATTATAATTAATTTACATTTCTTCAATTTCTTTGCTTGTAAGGATGTCATGCGAATATCTGACACAGAATTTTCTAAAATAGGCACTGGCAGTTTAAATCCACTATGAACAGTTCTTCCACCTTCTAATAAAAGTGCAGCAATTCCAGTAGTGGCAAACGCCATTGCTATTTTTCCTTGTGCTCGTACTGAACTCATTAATAAATTGTACAAATATGTTTTTCCTGATCCGCCAGGTCCATCAAGATAGAAATAACGCTCTGTCACCATGTCATCATCTATTGCATTTTTAATGGCATGAAATGCTTGCAATTGTAGTGTATTTAAAGTTGCAAGTCTTTCTTGTGTTCTTTCTGCTTGTAGTTGAATGTCATAGTCTTCAAAGTTTATGTCATCTATAAGACCTGGATCAGGCAAATTAAAACTTGCACAACTTAATCCATGAGTTAAAAATACTTCTTGGATTTCCATTAACGCTTTTAAGTGTGCAATGGGTTCATTGTATCGTCGCATAAAGTCTTCAGCCATATTACTTTTAAAAGTCTCCCACAAAGCTAATGCATTTGGAGCATTTGAGAAGATACAAATAAAAGCAAATTGTTCTCTCATCTGTCGTGGCATTTGACATTGTGCTGCTTCTTCTAAACATCTTTCCCACTCTGTATCATCAGCGAGTAAGTTTCTATGTCTTGCAGCTAAATCGAAGGATTCATATACAATGTCATTAACAGTTCTTAATTGTTCAAAACTTTTTGCTCCTGGAACATTTAAAAGTAATATCCGTAAGCAAAAACGTTCAACATCTCTTGGACTGACTGTGTAAATTCGTGGAATTATTTTATTGCCTCTGGTTTTTCTTGGTCTCCATAATCCATTCACAAAAACATAGTGATATGGAATTTCAATATATAAGTATTGTGTTGCTTGAGCATCATTTGAATTTAATGCAAACCATGCAGTTAGTGTAGTGTGACGATCTTCACTTCGGGCCAATGCATTCATTTCATTTCCAGCATGGAAATAGACTAAATGTCGTTGTGGCAAATGTACTGCTAATCTATATACTGCATGTGATCTATCATGCATTTCAAATTTTAAAAGCCGCCACATAGCTTCTGGTGCACTGACATAGCGAGCATCTACATGAGATGCAAGTTCATCATGTACTAACTCACTACATTCAGGGTTGTCTGCACTTTTGACGACTACAGTAGCTGCATCATAGCCTTTGTAAATATATTTGTAGACATATTTAATGGATTTGATGGAAGTGCAGGCTTCTACGTTGATGTGGGCGTTGTACTTCATGAGTAAATGTGGATTGTAGGGTACTACATATCGATTGTCCACTTTTTTTCCACGAATAATGGCACTATCTCCTACTCTTCTTTTATAAAGTGGATATCCATCACAATTTGCATATGTTTTGTCTCTATAATCTTTTGGAAAATCTTTTGAACATTGATTATTTTCCATACATGGTGATTGTGGATTAAGGTCTCCACAGGGTCCATGAATCATGCGATGAGTAACAATCTCATATAGTCTACCATATAGTTCTGGATCTGGTAGTTCAGCAACTATGACTGCATCCACTTTGTCCGAAGTATCTAATTTATCTTTCTCTTGAAGTATTATCAGAAGATGTGCATGTGGAAGGCCTCTTTTTTGAAATTCAATGGTATATACATAAGCAAGACATTTGCCAAATAACTGATTTATAGTGAAGTCACGTATTAATTCATTTAATTTGATCTTAAAAACTCTGGCTACTAAATCTGGTCGATCAGAAGCAGTTTGTCCAAGAAGTAGATTTTGATTAATTTCTGGCCATTGTGGATTACATGTAAATGTCAGAAAAAAATCTGGTTTTCCAAATTTTGTCACAATAGCCATAGCATCATTGTATCTTTCTCTCATATTCGAGGAGATCCTTGAAAGGAAGATGGTAAAATGATGGCTTTGCCAGCTGTCATGTCTCTGCTTGTAGCCACGTCAGCAACATAGTCCATGAGTCCACAATATTGTTCTACACGTAGTTTATCTTGTTGATATTTTATAAAGTTTAAATTATTTGCCTCAACTTGCAAATATGAATCAATAATCCATTTTTGTGTTAGTTTTCCACCACATAAAATTGGATTAAATTCATCTCGAATGGCAATTTGAGCTACTTTAAATTCAAGCATAGAAACATGATTTCGGATTCTGGCTTTAGCATTTGGGTAACTGGGAAGGGTTAATTTTGGTTGCCAACCTGCTTCTCCATGTGGGAAAAAGATGGGATATGTCATTGGATCTAAATTTAGACTTAAGATATTAATATTAATAAATGGTTGCTCCTCATTTCTGGGATTTACTCTAATGTCTCTTTGAAATGGTGGTTCTCCTTCATCATTCTGAAAGACCATTGCAACTTCATTTGATGTTGGCAAGTTATAACAACGTTTATCAGTATGTCTGTCTCTTTAAGCACCATATTAACCTTTGGCATGGGTAATTGATGTCTTTGTGCATGAAGTTGTTGTTCATTTTCTACTTTTCTGCTTTACTGTAGGGATTGTTGTACATAATGTTATTTAGCTCTATGAAAACACTGGGTAAGCATTTTTTATTTTCTTCTATCTGCATACGTTGGTCAACAGCTTCCATTGTATCTAGGACATATAGTTGAGCGAATTTTCTTTGCTCTTCTTGCTCTGGATGTAAATGTGAAGTCCGATGATAAATTTGTCCTTGGACTTTAAAACAGTAAGGACCATGTCCTGGTACATTAGCAGCTAATGTTGCCCCCATATATGCAAATGATATGGCACTATTGTAGGATCTTATGTTTGTCTTAAAATGTTTGTAGTTTGGAAAAGTAGGTTCAGTCATAATATTTTGTAAATAGCTTGGAAATTGTTTCTTTTCTGGAAGTTTGAACTTGCCTTTTTGACAACAACTAATAAATTGGCCATCTCTGGGTCTCTCCTGTTTAAAATAATAAGCCTCACAAAATTGACATTGAGTACTCATGTCCCCACAACTATGAACCTCTACTGCTAAAGACTTGAGTAAAGGACAATTTGCAAAGCATATAGGATTTTGACTTTCATATTCATCAGGTGAAAATTCATGAAATGTTTGAACAACAGGTTCTAAATGTTTAGTTTTTTTCGTGGCTTTTCTTGGTATATGTTGTCCTTGTTTTGTTGAAATATCCTGTAAGGTTTCAGTAAGAGTTTGTAAATGCTTTGTTTTTGTAGTAGTTTTTTTTGGTCTGTCTTGAATGGTATCTTGTAAAATGTCATCTGATGTTTGAGGAACAGGTTGTAAATGCTTTATTATCTTTTTATTTTTTTTTGTCGTATCTTTCATTTTTGCAGCTGATAGTCTTTTATTTGCAAGTCTTTTGTGTTCTTTTTCTCGTCGAATTTCTTTCTCCTCTGGTGTCTGCTGGGCGGCCCATCTCTCTTGTCTTTCTCTAGTTTGACGTCTTTTCTTCTCTTCTTTGGTCTCGTTATCAGCCATATTAATCTGAAAAAAAAGAAATGTAATTGTAATTCCTGTTAAAGATTCTTGTGCACAATTGGTGAAATAAAAGTCAAATCATTAATGTATCAGTTATATTTAGTTAAAATTATAATTCCTGTCCTCACTGACTAAGAATTTGGCCAATGGAATACTGCTGTAAATAAGCATTTAACATATATTTTTTCAATAATTTTTTATTTATTGAAAACGTTGTTTGTGGATAGATATTTACCACTGCAAAACTTCTTTTCTAAAAAAAACATTGAGGTGGTTATTGAGCTATGTATTGCATAGTGGCAATTTAAATAGAATAAGGGAGATAGTAAATTTATTTTTATATTTTTTTCTTTTGAGACAGATGCAAATGAAAGATGTTTCTTTATTTTTCTCCTTTTGTACTTATTATACTGTACCTTGGTTGAAGTGTGATTTAAATCCGAATGTTTGTTGGTCCTGGGTTGAAAATCGTTGTCCAATGGTGTGGTCCTCTGTTGGAAGTCCTCGTCCTCTGTGTGGTCCTCTGTGTAAAATCCTGGTCCTATGGTCTGGTCCTCTGTTGAAAGTCGTAGTCCGATGGTGTGTTCCTGTGGCGATAGCCCTCGTCCGATGTTGTGGTCCTCTGGCGATAGCCCTCGTCCGATGTTATGGTCCTTTGGTGAAAGTCCTCGTCCGATGGTCTGGTCCTGTGTTGAAAGTCCTCGTCCACTGGTCTGGTCCTAGCCTCTTCCGATGTTGTGGTCCTTTGGTGAAAGTCCTCGTCCGATGGTCTTGCCCTGTGCTGAAAGTCCTCGTCCGATTGTCTTCACGCAGTATCTGTTGTAATATAAAATAGAAAATGTTGTTTTTGTGAAATGTCTTTTAAATAAGGAAAAAATGTATGAATTTGGCTATATTGTATCAGTTATGGTTATTTTTTTCTATTTTTTTTTTTTTTTACTTTATGTACAATCCCACGACTTTTGTTATTCTTATTTAAGGTTCTTAGTAAGGCTTGTAGGTTGTGATATATTAAAAAAGAATATGAATTTATTTTGCTAAGTGTTTGTGTCTTTATTTTTGTACAATCCTGTTTTGTGCACACCACTTGTTTTATAGTTATTTAAGCTTAATTGTAATGGTTATAGGTTGTTAAACATTAAAGAAGAATCTTAATGTAGTTTGGTATGTGTTTGCGTGAATTTGAGTCCAATCCTGTTTTGTGCGTACCACTTCTGTTATACTTATTTATGCTTCTTTGTAAGGCTTCTAGGTTGTTAAACATTAAGTAAGATTATGAATTTAGGGCCCTATTAAATTCCAGCCTCGTAAATAAGAGGCTTCTACTTAAGCCCTACGTACTGCAAAGTTTCTCTAACTTACAATGCTATTAAATTAGCCCTGCTGCGAGCAACGTGTGAGCTACGCAGCAGGGCCGTACGTATCTACACTGCGTAAATGTACATGAGGAGTGACAGCCTGCGAGATGATATCGCAGGCTCCCACTCCTCATCAAGTGCTGCGGGGGTCCTAAAAGGGACCTCCGCGGCAGTCCCCCACATAAGCATTGCCGTGGGGGGTACTCCAAACCCCCCCCAGGCACCTAAAATGAACCCCCCCTCAATGCGGGGGTCCCTGTCGGGACCCCCGAAGTGTCCTCACATGAACACCTTGCTGCAGGGGTCCATAGGAACCCCCGCAGCCCCCACACATTAACCCCTTGCAGCGGGGGTCCCCGATCGGCACTGATCAGGCCCCCGCTGCATTTAAAACTTTTAAATTCCCCGCCGCGGCTCCTTAAAGGGGCCGCGGCACACTATTAGCCAATCCCGGCCGCGGCACTTAAAATTAACCCCCCTCTATGCTGGGGGTCCCCATCGGGACCCCCGAAGTGTCCCCATATAAACCCCCTGCAGCGGGGGGCCCCGATCGGCACCGATCGTGACCCTGCTGCAATTCAATTTTAAATTTCCCGCCTCGCGGGTCCTCAAAGGACCGTAAAGGTCCTGAAAGGACTCGCACTAAAAATAATAACCCCAGGCAACTATAATTACCCCATTAACTCATGATGGTCAATCCAGACCACCATAAGGCCTAAATTAACCCATTAACTCATGGTGGTCAATCCAGACCACCATAAGGCCTAAATTAACCCATTAACTCATGGTGGTCAATACAGACCACCATAAGACCTAAATTAACCCATTAACTCATGGTGGTCAATACAGACCACCATAAGACCTAAATTAACCCATTAACTCATGGTGGTCAATACAGACCACCATAAGACCTAAATTAACCCATTAACTCATGATGGTCAATCCAGACCACCATAAGGCCTAAATTAACCCATTAACTCATGGTGGTCAATACAGACCACCATAAGACCTAAATTAACCCATTAACTCATGGTGGTCAATACAGACCACCATAAGACCTAAATTAACCCATTAACTCATGGTGGTCAATCCAGACCACCATAAGACCTAAATTAACCCATTAACTCATGGTGGTCAATCCAGACCACCATAAGGCCTAAATTAACCCATTAACTCATGGTGGTCAATACAGACCACCATAAGACCTAAATTAACCCATTAACTCATGATGGTCAATCCAGACCACCATAAGGCCTAAATTAACCCATTAACTCATGGTGGTCAATACAGACCACCATAAGACCTAAATTAACCCATTAACTCATGGTGGTCAATACAGACCACCATAAGGCTCTATTTAACCCCATCAGTCCCATAAGGGTATATTATTACCATTATGGGCCTGTTACAACCCAACATTAACCACATAAGTGCCATGATGGTCCTCAAGGACCATCATGACACTAACTACAAACACTACACTATAACCCCCAATAAACCATTTAATCTAAACTAACCCCCCTCTACACTAATCTATTAACACTTACACTACCTACCTACACTACCTACCCCCTAATAAACCTCCCCAACACTCTAATTACAAAAAACAAAAAACCTACAGTACAAAAAACAAAAAAACCTACAGTACAGAAAACAAAAAAAAATTACACACCTGAAAAGGAAAGACAGATAAACACAATACAATAATACATATAATACATTACATACATTACATACAATACATGACATTACATATAATATATTAAATATAATATATTAAATATAATATATTACATATAATACATTACATACATTACATACAATACATGACATTACATATAATATATTAAATATAATATATTAAATATAATATATTACATATAATACATTACATACATTACATACAATACATGACATTACATATAATATATTAAATATAATATATTAAATATAATATATTACATATAATACATTACATACATTACATACAATACATGACATTACATATAATATATTAAATATAATATATTAAATATAATATATTACATATAATACATTACATACATTACATACAATACATGACATTACATATAATATATTAAATATAATATATTAAATATAATATATTACATATAATACATTACATACATTACATACAATACATGACATTACATATAATATATTAAATATAATATATTAAATATAATACATTACATATAGTCCTAATCAAATACCCCCTATCTATCTAACATACAATCTATTTAATTTAAAATAAATCCTAACTATATCAAATACATCCCCCTATCTATCTAATATACAAAAAATCCTAACTACATACACAGACCCTTATTCTAAAATAAAATAAAATAATTACAGTCCTAACTACATACACAGACCCTAATTCTAAGCTAAAATCAATAAATTAAGACCACTTACCTTTAAGATGTTGCTTCAGATCACTAACCTATGGGTCAAACAAAAAAAAAAAATTAGTACAAAACATTAACATCAAATAAATAAACATTATATACATTCTACATATTCAACTCACCTTTACAGCATGTCCAGTCACTGTTAAGCTCTTCCGGCGCGGCCCTGTTAAAAAAAAAAAAACACAATACATGAATACATGAATACAATATATAAACAATAAATAAAATACACAAATAAACATCTAAATATACATTTAACTTACCTCCCCGCGATGTCCCCGGCCTTCTCTCCTTCAGCCCCGGCTGGGCCGCGGAACCATCCGCGCTCTAAAAAAAAATAAAAAAAAAACTAACGGAGGTCTGCACTGGCAGACCTCCCCGACGCTACTGAACCTCCCGGAGTCGTTTCCGGGAGGAAATTGGCATTGGCGGCTTGTGATTGGCTGAAAAAGCTGTCAGCCAATCAAAAGTCGTCAATGTAGGAGCCAATCAGGATGCGCAGATGTCTTCTACCAATCACTCCGTGGGGGTGTATCCCATAGTGATTGGCTGAAGGCATCTGAGCGTTGTGATTGGTTCCCATAAAGATAGACAAGTGTTTTAGCCAATCAGGGTGGGATATTGGGGTGTATCCCATCCTGATTGGCTCACACATTGACGACTTTTGATTGGCTGAAATTGATAGACAGCTTTTTCAGCCAATCACAAGCCGCCAATGCCAATTTCCTCCCGGAAACGACTCCGGGAGGTTCAGTAGCGTCGGGGAGGTCTGCCAGTGCAGACCTCCGTTAGTTTTTTTTCTTTTTTTTTTTTAGAGCGCGGATGGTTCCGCGGCCCAGCCGGGGCTGAAGGAGAGAAGGCCGGGGACATCGCGGGGAGGTAAGTTAAATGTATATTTAGATGTTTATTTGTGTATTTTATTTATTGTTTATATATTGTATTCATGTATTGATGTATTGTGTTTTTTTTTTTTAACAGGGCCGCGCCGGAAGAGCTTAACAGTGACTGGACATGCTGTAAAGGTGAGTTGAATATGTAGAATGTATATAATGTTTATTTATTTGATGTTAATGTTTTGTACTAATTTTTTTTTTTGTTTGACCCATAGGTTAGTGATCTGAAGCAACATCTTAAAGGTAAGTGGTCTTAATTTATTGATTTTAGCTTAGAATTAGGGTCTGTGTATGTAGTTAGGACTGTAATTATTTTATTTTATTTTAGAATAAGGGTCTGTGTATGTAGTTAGGATTTTTTGTATATTAGATAGATAGGGGGATGTATTTGATATAGTTAGGATTTATTTTAAATTAAATAGATTGTATGTTAGATAGATAGGGGGTATTTGATTAGGACTATATGTAATGTATTATATTTAATATATTATATTTAATATATTATATGTAATGTCATGTATTGTATGTAATGTATGTAATGTATTATATGTAATATATTATATTTAATATATTATATTTAATATATTATATGTAATGTCATGTATTGTATGTAATGTATGTAATGTATTATATGTAATATATTATATTTAATATATTATATTTAATATATTATATGTAATGTCATGTATTGTATGTAATGTATGTAATGTATTATATGTATTATTGTATTGTGTTTATCTGTCTTTCCTTTTCAGGTGTGTAATTTTTTTTTGTTTTCTGTAATGTAGGTTTTTTTGTTTTTTGTACTGTAGGTTTTTTGTTTTTTGTAATTAGAGTGTTGGGGAGGTTTATTAGGGGGTAGGTAGTGTAGGTAGGTAGTGTAAGTGTTAATAGATTAGTGTAGAGGGGGGTTAGTTTAGATTAAATGGTTTATTGGGGGTTATAGTGTAGTGTTTGTAGTTAGTGTCATGATGGTCCTTGAGGACCATCATGGCACTTATGTGGTTAATGTTGGGTTGTAACAGGCCCATAATGGTAATAATATACCCTTATGGGACTGATGGGGTTAAATAGAGCCTTATGGTGGTCTGGATTGACCATCATGAGTTAATGGGTTAATTTAGGCCTTATGGTGGTCTGGATTGACCATCATGAGTTAATGGGTTAATTTAGGCCTTATGCTGGTCTGTATTGACCATCATGAGTTAATGGGTTAATTTAGGTCTTATGCTGGTCTGTATTGACCATCATGAGTTAATGGGTTAATTTAGGCCTTATGCTGGTCTGGATTGACCATCATGAGTTAATGGGTTAATTTAGGTCTTATGCTGGTCTGTATTGACCATCATGAGTTAATGGGTTAATTTAGGCCTTATGCTGGTCTGTATTGACCATCATGAGTTAATGGGTTAATTTAGGTCTTATGCTGGTCTGTATTGACCATCATGAGTTAATGGGTTAATTTAGGCCTTATGCTGGTCTGGATTGACCATCATGAGTTAATGGGTTAATTTAGGCCTTATGCTGGTCTGTATTGACCATCATGAGTTAATGGGTTAATTTAGGTCTTATGCTGGTCTGTATTGACCATCATGAGTTAATGGGTTAATTTAGGCCTTATGGTGGTCTGGATTGACCATCATGAGTTAATGGGGTAATTATAGTTGCCTGGGGTTATTATTTTTAGTGCGAGTCCTTTCAGGACCTTTACGGTCCTTTGAGGACCCGCGAGGCGGGAAATTTAAAATTGAATTGCAGCAGGGTCACGATCGGTGCCGATCGGGGCCCCCCGCTGCAGGGGGTTTATATGGGGACACTTCGGGGGTCCCGATGGGGACCCCCAGCATAGAGGGGGGTTAATTTTAAGTGCCGCGGCCGGGATTGGCTAATAGTGTGCCGCGGTGCCTTTAAGGAGCCGCGGCGGGGAATTTAAAAGTTTTAAATGCAGCGGGGGGCCTGATCTATGCAGATCGGGGCCCCCCGCTGCAGGGGGTTTATATGGGGACACTTCGGGGGTCCCGATGGGGACCCCCAGCATAGAGGGGGGTTAATTTTAAGTGCCGCGGCCGGGATTGGCTAATAGTGTGCCGCGGTCCCTTTAAGGAGCCGCGGCGGGGAATTTAAAAGTTTTAAATGCAGCGGGGGGCCTGATCTATGCAGATCGGGGCCCCCCGCTGCAGGGGGTTTATATGGGGACACTTCGGGGGTCCCGATGGGGACCCCAAGCATAGAGGGGGGTTAATTTTAAGTGCCGCGGCCGGGATTGGCTAATAGTGTGCCGCGGTCCCTTTAAGGAGCCGCGGCGGGGAATTTAAAAGTTTTAAATGCAGCGGGGGGGCCTGATCTATGCAGATCGGGGCCCCCCGCTGCAGGGGGTTTATATGGGGACACTTCGGGGGTCCCGATGGGGACCCCCAGCATAGAGGGGGGTTAATTTTAAGTGCCGCGGCCGGGATTGGCTAATAGTGTGCCGCGGTCCCTTTAAGGAGCCGCGGCGGGGAATTTAAAAGTTTTAAATGCAGCGGGGGGCCTGATCTATGCAGATCGGGGACCCCCCCTGCAATGGGTTTATGTGGGGACACTTCGGGGGTCCCGATGGGGACCCCCAGCATAGAGGGGGGTTAATTTTAAGTGCCGCGGCCGGGATTGGCTAATAGTGTGCCGCGGTCCCTTTAAGGAGCCGCGGCGGGGAATTTAAAAGTTTTAAATGCAGCGGGGGGCCTGATCTATGCAGATCGGGGACCCCCGCTGCAAGGGGTTAATGTGGGGGTGCTGCAGGGGTCCTGATAGAGACCCCTGCAGCATGGGGATGTGTATAGGGTGCAGGGGGGAGCCTCACGCTGCTGTCTCGGGCTGTTCCGAGGCAGCACGTAGAGGCTTTCGGATCCCTTGCGTGGACTTTTTGTCCACGTAGGGATTCTTACGATATGCGAGACTCGTGCATAGATTTAAGGCTACGTAGCTCTCTCGGAGCCTATTCTCGGCCATTTTCTCGCAGTCATATCGTAAAGCAGGCTGCGAGAGATTCGGTTCTCGCAAACAGCAGGAAAACTGCCTTTTGCGAGCACCGAGAGAACTACGAGGGAGAATTTAATAGGGCCCTTAGTTTGCTATGTGTTTCTGTTTGTTTTTGTACAATCCTTTTTGTGCGCACCACTTGTGGTATACTTATTTAGCCTTTATTGTGATGGTTCTAGTTTGTGAAACATGAAATAATATTATTAAAGTAGTTTGCTATGTGTTTGTGTTAGTTTGTTACAATCCTGTTTGTGCGCTCTACTTGTGGTGAAGTTCTTTAGTCTTGATTGTACTGGTTATAGGTTGTTAAACATTAAAGAAGAATGTTAATGTAGTTTCCTATGTGTTTGTGTGATTTTTTGTACAATCCTATTAGGTGCGCAACACTTTTGTTATTCTTATTTAGGCTTCTTTGTAAGGCTTATAGGTTGTTAAACATTGAATAAGAAAGTTAATTTATTTTGCTATGTGTTTGTGTGAGTTTGTTCCAATTCTGTTTTTTGTGTAGCACTTTGTGTGTACCATATGTTGCATAGTTTGCCCCTCATTGAATAGCATTTTTTCCAATGTAATATTACTGTAAGGCCCTCATTCAATTGCAATTTAGAAACTTGAATAGAGGTCTAAATAAGCACATCACATATTTTTGTTAAAGAAGTTTTTAGTTATTAAGCATGTATCCAAAAGCAATGTTTTCACTAACGAAAAATTTCTTTAAAAAATATATGTTATGTTATTATTTGGATCCCTATTGAAATAGCAAAATGGCAATTGAATAAGGGCCTAAATGTGCTTATTTAGAGCCATAATCAATTGGCCAAAACACAATTGAATGAGACGCTTTGGTTGCTGCATTTGTTATATTGTCGGTGCCTCATTCAATTGTGTTTTGGGCAATGGAATAGAGCTCAATATCACCAGAAAGCATATTTTTTTAACCGAATTTTGTATTTAGTGAACTTGTATCCAAAAGCAACGTATTCACTAAATAAAAAGTTCCTTAAAAAAATATCCTCTGTGCTTATATAGAGCAATATTGAAATGAGCAAATCACATTTAAATGAGGCCCTTGGCCATTAAACATATATAGGTCCTCATTGAATTGCAATTTTGCCAATTGAAGAGGGCTCTATATAAGCACATAACATATTTATTGAGCGAAGTTTTTAGTTAGTGAAGACCTTGATTTTAGATAGAAGTTCATTAACTAAAAAGTTATGTCTAAAAAATATGTTATGTGCTTATATAGAGCCCTATTCAATTGGCCAACTCACAATTGAATGAGGCTCATGGTTCGTTTATTTTTAATACTTAATACTTTACCTTGATTGAAGTGTCGAATGACAGAGGGTCCCCTCCTGCCAATGTTAATCCGCCGGTCTTCTTGTAGTGTCTGTTTGAAAAAGAAAGTGAAATAGTTATTTGTATATTTTTAATTTTTCATCTAGCAAAGCATGGCCTTTTCAGCATGTAATGTGTTGTTGTATCTTACCTGTTGTTGTTTGTTGGTGTTCTTTAAAAGGGATTGTGCTTCACAATGCACGGTGCAAATTGTTGAGTGACGCTGTTGATGCAGAGTCTGTTTGAATATTAAAAGAAGTAGAAAGATTCAGCTTTATGTGATCTATTGAATTGCAGTAAATTAATGTCATTTAAATATACTTCTGTAATTATTTTCAATTGACCTTATTTTTTTGGGGGGGGCTACACACATATGTCCCATACATGAAGCACATTTCCATAGTTTAATTTAATTATTTTGTGTGCGTGTGACATATCACTATACATGAGTCATATTTAAATTGTTAAATTAACCTTATTATTTTTTTTCCAACACACATAAATGTGTGTGTGTGAGATGTAACTATAGATGATACATAGATGTGCGTGTCACATATCAGTATACATGACATATAATGTCATTTAAATGTAGTTGTTTAATGATTTTGTTTTAAGATCATTTTGTTGCAGTGGCAGCAATACACATAAATGTGCGTGTCACATGTCACTATACATTATAGACAAATATGTGCGTGTCACATGTCACTACATAAATCACATTTTCCTAGTTTTTTTTACTTTTTTTTTGTCCTGTCCTGATGATAAAATGTAATATATTAGAGCTTACCTCTCAGTTGTAATTTGCACAGTGTAAAGTAGTAAATTAGTAAAGAATTGTCTTCTCAAGCAAAAGCAGCACGTATGTATGAAGTCACTCCGTTCATCACCTGAGGAGAAATGTATTTTTGTCAGTAAAATAGGCAGTATTTATAAACTTGTAGAAAGTTCTGGAAAGTGAGACCGTTAGAACGCAATACGCATGCGCTTTTGCGTTCCAGCTTACAATTTGCGTTCCATCCGCCATTTTGTGCGTAGTACTGTTCAAAATGGTGTTTAATATGATTGTGATACGTTCCGCATAGTATGTGTTTCATTATTGCGAGAAAGTGTAGTATAGTTACGTCTGAAGCCTCGTTTTCGTTTTGTTCGTCTGCCATTTTTTCTCTCGCTTAGCGATGGTATTAGTGTCTAATGTGTTTCATTTTTATTTAAATGTAGGTGTAACTTGTTTTTTTGAGGTGCTGGATGGTTCCTCTTCCTGTAGGTAAGCTTTTTATGTGTTTGTTGTGTGTATTTATTAAGTTTTAAATGTTTGTATGTCGGCGTGTTGCGTCCGATGTTTGCGAGGTCGTAATGTGTGGTAACGTGTCTCGTATGGTGTTTGCGTGTGTAGCCTCGTTTTCGTTTTATTCGTTGGCCATTTTTTGTGTCGCTTAGCAAATTATTTAGTGTCTAAACTCTTTTATTTGGAGTGCAATTAAGTTGTAAGTTGCATTTTTGAGGTCCTGGATGCTTCCTATTTCTGTAGGTAAGGTTTTTATGTATGTGCTGTGTGTATGTATTGTGTTTTTATTTTGTAATGTTCGCGAGTTGCGTCCGAGTGTTGCGAGGCCGTAATGTGTGTGAACGTGTGTCGTATGTTGTTTGCGAGTGTCGTAATGTGTGTGTCGTGCTTTTTCGGTTGCGACGTGAATTTTGCGAGTGTCGTAATGTGTGTGTCGTGCTGTTTGGGTTGCAAATTTGGGTTGTGAATTTTGCGAGGGTCGCAGTTGCTGCAACTGAGGCCCTCGCTTTGCGAGGTCCTCAGGTGCTGGCATGGAGCGCCTGCGGCGCTCCATGCCAGCAACTGAGACCCTGGCCCAGTGCCCTCGCTTCACGAGGGCCGCGGTCTCGCTGCGCGAGCCAAGGCCCTCGCTACGCTTTGCGAGGTCCGCTTTGCGAGGTCCTCAGGTGCTGACATGGAGCGCCTGCGGCGCTCCATGCCAGCAACTGAGACCCTGGCCCAGTGCCCTCGCTTTGCGAGGGCCACGGGCTCGCTGCGCGAGCCAAGGCCCTCGCTACGCGAGCCCGCAGCATTAGCAACAACTCGTACGCTCACAACTATATATGTGATAGGGGGTTGTATCAGACAAATTGAAGCACAATTGTAGAAGTTATTGATTTTGAACATCTCCCCTGTGATGACATGCTCAAAGTTCTTAGTAGAGAGGATATATTTAAACTCATTACAGTGCCCGCAATGAAGACAGCTTTTAACAGGCTGCAGCCATGTATTTGGTTTCTGTTGTTTCTGAAAGAATCTCCTCACTAGTGTATCATTTAGGCTGCCCCCTTTTCTATTTGTGACTGATGGTGATGGAGTGATGAAGCCCTTTAGGTCATCATCTAATCATAGGAGATCCCAATGTTTCTGAAATGTTGTTTTTTAAAAGAACACCAGTTGTCTCCATATGTAAATATCGGTCTCACAGTATATTTCTCAGCTCAGAACTTTTTGTAGGTGGCTTTTAGGACATGATTGGGGTATCCTCTCTCCCTAAAGCATAACCTTAAGTCATTGGCCTCTTTCATAAAATCATCCAAGTTTGAACACTTTCTCCGAATTCGGAGATACTGTCCAATCAGTATACCTCTCTTAAGCGGTTCTGGATGATGACTTTGCCATCTTAAAAGAGAATTAGATGGAGTGGGCTTGCGATAGCATTCAGTTACTGTATTGCCAACATTGTCTTTGCTGAATGTTGCCATATTCTGCTGTGTATGTGAATCTTAATCCTATTTGATTGTCATTCAGTAAGGATACAAATTCAGCAAAGATGGCTAAATTGCCATCCCATAAGATCAATATGTTGTAAATTAATCTCAGACAGAGTAAAACATGTTGAGTAAGGTGGAAAATGGCTTTATTAAAACCCAATTCTGCTTCCAACCAACCAAGGAACAGGCCTGCATAACTGGGAGCACATGGTGTGCCCATTGCAGTACCCCCTGATTTGTTGGTACCAGGAGCCAGGAGCCGTCACATATAAAATAATTTGATGTTAGGATGATCTCCATCAATGTGAGAGGAAGTTATTCTTATTTATTCTGGTATTCAAAAATATTTGACGGCCTTTAGTCCTAAATGATGTGGAATACTACTATACAGAGCCTCCACATGAATACTGGCTAGAATGATCTCTGATGATACAACTAAATGATTCAAACGCTTGAGGGTATCAGTGGTGTCTTGTATCTAGGAGGGCAGAGAGGTCACTATATTCCTCAAAGTCTACATAGAGGCCAATGTTTTGTGTGAGACAGTCATTCTCTGAGACAATAGGTCTCCCTGGAATTGGCAATGTATTCTTGTGAATTTTAGGAAGGGCATAAATAGTGGTTATCATTGGAGCATGATTGAGAGGGAAGTTGGACAGATTTACAATCGATTTTTGACCAGTACTTATGGGAACTGGTTGTACATTGATTCCGTCCTTAGATTTTCACATTGCATCTCTCTTCTTCTTTGATTTAGCCCCCTCTCTAAAAAATCCTATTTATTAGTACAACTATGTGAATTGAGTTGAAAGTTATAAACCAACTTAGGGATGTTAATTACTTCTTTGTTTACAGAACTCAAATTACCCTATTCAGTTGAACAAATAAGTTCCATCAGATGTATAGAAAACTGTGTAACAATCTCAATACTTTTGTTTACAAATATCTCATTAAATAGATGAGTATTAAGAGCAACTTGGATACGTAGGCCTCTTGGGATGATCTTTTAATATAGTTTTGCATACTGGAAATTTCCCAGATGTTACGAATCTGTCTTCTAAGCTGATTATTAAGATGAAGATCTAATATCAGTATTATAACATCTGTTTGATTCACCAGGATTATAAAATGTAGCTTCAGATTCCTGTAGTAGTTTATCTAAATCCCAACTTGCTTGAATACTTTGTGCCATGCAGATGAGAATAATTTAATTTATATTATTGATGAATAAATGCCAGTCTACCTAGGGGGGTAGAAATTTGACACTAAGTAATATTTGTATTATAGAGTGCAAGATATATAGATGAATACCAAAACCTTATTAAATAGTTAAATACAAACATATTTAACCTGAATGTTTTTATTGTGTGATTTTATTTTACATGTATATTATTATTAATATTTTGAAATAAAGGTTATTTTTTAATTAACAGTTTAAATATTTTTGTATTTAACTATTTAATAGGGTTTTGGTATTCCTCTTTATCCCCTGCACTCTATAATACAAATATTACACGTTGTATACAGCAAAAATAAAGTTTGAGAGTATGGGGAGTCCATAATGAGGCAAATGTATCAGGTGTCTTATGCTAGAAAAGTATGATAAAATCCTTTGTTTGATTAACTACAGTTGTGCTCAAAAGTTTGCATACCCTGGCAGAAATTGTGAAATTTTGGCATTTATTTTTAAAATATGACTGATCAGGCAAAAACATGTATTTTATTGAATCATAGTGATCATATGAAGCCATTTATCATCACATAGTTTTTTGGCTCCTTTTTAAATCATAATAATAACAGAAATCACCCAAATGGCCCTCATCAAAAGATTACATACCTTTGAATAGTTGGCCTTGTTACAGACACACAAGGTGACACACACATGTTACAATTAAAATTAAAGTTTCATTTCCCTCACCTGTGTCTTTTTAAATGGCAATTAGTGTCTTTGTATAAATAGTCAAAGAGTTTACTAGCTCTCACGTGGATGCACTGCGCTGGCTAGATACTAAACCATGGGGAGCAGAAAAACTGTCAAAAGAACTTTGTAACAAGGTAATGGAACTTCATAAAAATGGAAAAGGATATAAAAAGATATCCAACGCCTTGAAAATGCCAATCAATACTGTTCAATCACTTATAAAGAAGTGGAGAATTTTGGGATCTCTTAAAACCAAGCCAAGGTCAGGTGGACCAAGAAAGATTCCTGCCACAACTGCCAGAAGAATTGTTTGGAATAAAAAGCAAAATAAAGGCGCTCAGCGTTAGGCTCAAAATTGGCGGGTTGGACGACGCCTGCATTGAGCGCTCATTGCGGTTCTCACGATGAGCACTAAAGTCGCTCATTTTAAGCCAGTAAAGTAGAGGGGGAGAGGCTCCCAATGAGCACCAAAGGCACTTATTGCAGGAGTCTAGATGAGCGTTGAAGGTGCTCATTACAAGGCATAAAAGTGGCAGGTTGGCAAAGCCACTCATTGTGGGTCTCACAAGGAGCGCCGAAGGTGCTCATCTCGAGGCGCGTAAAGTAGACCGTGGGCTTGCATTGTGTGGCAAACAGCATTGCCAGCCTTTAAATTTTATTTCCATCATTTTTGACAGGAAAGTCAACGGTTTAACATAATAAGCAAACATATACCTTATGCAACAAATGGGAGTGGAGTAGTATTTGATGTGTGCCATATAGGATAAAAGAAAAGGCTGGCCTCATTGCAAGACATTGACACAATTACAATAATAACCTTAGCTTCTTTCTGGGATTGTAGACAACTCTAAACTTTATCAAGTTGTCATGTTGTTGTTATCAAGATGAAGAGTCTATTGTAATGTCAAACACTGCGCTACTACACAGCTGCTTAGAGACCACGTATTGGAAAAAAAGTCAAAGAAAGCATAATAAATTATTACAATTTTATAAAAGAATATTGTTATACAAAAGTGTTCTGTAATGTGCTAAGCCTGTGATCAGCAAAGCTGCTTTGTTACCTCTAAGTAGTAAGAGATTTGAGTCATGTGAAAAAAATGTGTTGTGTGTTTACTTAAACATATGCATCTTGAGTATTCACGGTCACAAAAGATAAAACATTTTCTTTTAATATATATTACAAAAATAGCGTCCTAACCAAGGCCATTGATAAGGCATGCTATATACATGCTCTACTTATAGTAACAAGATCATTCTTTCAATTTCCTATCTGATTGCGTTCTAGGGGTTGGAAAAATCAATAACAGCAGACACTATATAAATACCAAATTGGCCTCCACCAAAAACACATCTTAAAAGGGCCTCCACCATGAAGCTTCTCCTGATCTGTGTGCTCCTTGGAGCAGCTGGTAAGTCTTCAGACACAGAGAATAAAACCTGCTTTCCTTAGAAATTTGCACAAAGCTTACAATACTGTATGAATGTAAAGTGCTGTATAATTATTGTACAACATTTTAGTATCTGATATTGACTATTATTTTCAACTTTCTTGTCACATAATAATCAGTGTTTGATAGTGTCATTATTTTATTTGGAAGATCATTAATGATATAATAGATTAAAGTGTTGTATGTTCAGCTGATTACATTACATTAAGACGAATCAGAGCTCTCCACACAGAAGAAAGTACACATAATAATACTGATCTTTATTAAGATATTTATAAGATAAGCAGGTATATATTTAATATTTGAGATAAGAAGTAATCTTTGACCATACCTAAGAATGTTCTTTTAAGGGTGAATGTAAACTTCCTTCAGTATGACACCTTACACTCTCCTCCTAAGACTAAAGTCCTGGAGTGTCTAACAATGCAGCATCCCAACCCCTAACTAAGCACCTGCTCACTCCATCACAAACTGAATACAACATTATTTTTAAAACATAATAAGGGATTCAACAAGTGAAATCAAAAGAGAATATAATTACATTTCTTCAAAATGGTACATGGCATTTAAAAATCCATTAAATGTTTAACATAATGATGCTTTTCTCCCTAGCTGCATTTGATGATGATGATAAGATCGTTGGAGGTTACACCTGTGCCAAGAACTCTGTCCCATATATTGTGTCTCTGAACTCTGGTTACCATTTCTGTGGAGGTTCCCTCATTAACAACCTGTGGGTTGTGTCTGCTGCTCACTGCTACAAATCGTAAGTAACAGAGATCTGTGGGTTTCTTTATTTGCTCAAAAGTAGACATTCTTCATCTTTAAGCAATATTTCTCTTCTATTTTAAATTATGTGATTCTTGCAGGAGCGTTCAAGTCAGACTGGGAGAACACAACATCGTTGTGAGTGAGGGCACAGAGCAGTTCATCAGCTCTTCCAGGGTCATCAGACATTCTGGCTACAACTCCAGGACCCTGGACAACGACATCATGCTCATCAAGCTGTCCTCTGCAGCCACTCTGAATTCCTATGTGAAGGCTGTGGCTCTGCCCTCTGGATGTTCAGCCGCTGGCACCAGCTGTCTGATCTCTGGATGGGGCAACACCCTCAGCAGTGGCAGTAAGTAAAACTGCAAATTATGACTGCAACTTAATTTTTAAGAATGCATGTGACAAACAAATTGTTTGAGTAGCACCATCCTACACTACCTTCTAGCTTTAAGATATATCATTCTAAAAGTTTTCTCTCTGAGTTATCAGATGAGGATGTTTTTATTTAAATAACATTGGCTCTCATTTTTAATTTGCATGGATAATATGTTAGGACAGCTATTTGGTGATAAACTAATAATAAGAATGAATATTACTATCATTTCATATTTCCTTGTTTTGTCTATAGCCAATTATCCAGATCTCCTGCAGTGTGTGAGTGCCCCCATCCTGACTAGCGCCCAGTGCAGCAGCGCCTACCCAGGAGAGATCACTGCCAACATGATCTGTGTTGGATATATTGAAGGTGGAAAGGATTCCTGCCAGGTAGCGTATCCAATCTACTCTTTATTACTTCTTTTGTATTTTCTTTTTGGTTTCAGTATGTGCTCTCTTTGTCTCTCTCCTTCTTATAAATCATATATAAGATATTTTCATTCATGCTTGTGGTAATCTCAGTGTCTGAGAGCAGCTTTTCTACTTTAGCATTACAATAATATCTCTCCCTCTCAGGGTGACTCCGGTGGACCTGTGGTGTGTAACGGACAGCTCCAGGGTATTGTCTCATGGGGTTATGGCTGTGCACTCAGGAACTATCCTGGTGTCTACACTAAAGTCTGCAACTATGTCTCCTGGATCCAGAACACAATTGCTGCCAACTAAAACCTTCAAGAAAATGTACCTTCCATCTTCTTTGCAAACAGTTTTGTGTTGTAAATGGTTTAAATAAACGGCTGCCTTTGGTAACTGGTGTGTGACATGTTATTACTGAGTTCCTTCTGCACTCTTCATTCATCGTCAAAATGCCGGCATCATTATCTTTTTCTAAAATGTACCATTTGTGATTGTTTACACATAAGCTTTATATATTACATGCTATCAATTTGAATAGCATGTATAAAAAGTACTATACTTTGGAAAATGTTACATATGTAAATGCATAATGGTACAGTGAAACAGAAGGAATTTAGATCACTACATATAAGAGTATCATTTAGTGGCAGAGAAAAGGAGTATAATTTAGTAGAAGGGAGTCACAACCTGCTCTTATTTGGGCTTGAAAATGTCAAGAAGACCAATTCTACCAGCAGTTTGTGTAAGTTCCTTATCCCCATACTCAGGATAGCTAACTGTAGGCTAGGACAAGTCTCTGATTTTCCAGACCAAATTGCTATTTCAGGGCCAAGTTGCAGTCTTAGGACAAATTACCAGGTACCAGGACAAGATGCAGAAATGTGTTTACAGCCCCAGCCATCAGTCACCTCAGTGCAGGATCTGTGCACAGCAGGGGTTGATTAGGTGTCAGGATCTATCCCATGAGGAGAACCATAGGTCTGGGGTGGACTAGCTTAATTTCTCAGAGGGCTGCTCTTTCTTATTGGGGGGGCCCTGAGGAGGGTAGTGTGGCTGGTTAATGGGCTCAGGGGACCTCCGGAGCAAGGAAGGAGAAGAGGTAAAGACCGTTGAGTTCAGGAAAACTTTACAGTTGGATCTATCTGCTCTCTAGTCAACTGGCCCCCTGTTAGCGATACCTTTTTTTAAAGTGAAGGGGAGTCGGCTAGGGAGTTGAAGCAGCTCTTGGGTGTATTTACTTTTGGGGGGCAAATGTGGTCCAATAATAATTTTAGCAACTTGGTCTCCCTCTTAGATTGAATAGGGGACAAGAACAATGCCTATGGTCAAATACTTCCTAATTTGTGGTTAACTACAAGACAAAGAATCAATGGGATATCACTTCCAAAACACTTGACACCTTTTGATCCTGCTACATTAAAACAAAGTGTTTCAATTGTTGTTTTGACAGTCTTGTTAAGAATGCTTAATGGCTTAATCAAAAGAGAGACAGAGAAAATTGATAGAGTATAGGGAGAGGAAAAGGATTATAGAGAAGAAGATATGTGAAAGGAATAGAGTGAAGTGGAGGGAGAAGAGAGAAAGGAGAGAGGAAGAAAAGAGGGGAAGAATTATGAAAAGAGTAGAGAGAGAAGGAGGATAGATAGAATGGTGGGAGAGGAAATGGAGATTATATTATGCTTAATATAATTGATTGATCAGTTTATTTAAATAATATGTGAAAAAAATTATGGCATCTTGATGGAATGGAGTACTCCCTAATCTCCTTCACAATGATCACTCAGGGTTTATACTGTACCTAGAAGACAATGTGTGGATAACATTAGAAGGCAGATCTCAATTACTGATGCTGAAAAATCTTTCTACCATTTCTTAAGAACTTTCATGTGGTAAATTATGAAAATATACTCAATACCGGAAACTTTCATACAAGTTGTCAAAGCTTTACATTCTAATATGTCTGCTAAGTGTGCCCTCTATGACCATTACCTTTTGCCCTTGCTATAGTGTTACTTGTATATATAAGGTCTATAGCGCAAAAGTATCTGACAATATCCCAAAGCAATCCCAATCAAACAACACAAGTATTTATGCAATTAATGTCAACATAGATATGTGCTTCAAGAGAATACAGAGACAGATAAATACATGTAAAAACAATTATAATAATCACATTTCCAATACAATTAGCCCTATTGATATTGAAAATAGAGTAAATATTGGAAATTATTACAAACCCACTGTCCATCACTATATCTAGACTTCTTGTGTGGATGGAAAAAAGACTAGTCTATAGTGATGGTCTTGATGATATATATAGTCTACATTGATCCCATGCTGCTTCCTTTGTAGAACCGCCGCACATTGGGCATACGTGGCAAATGCAGTGCAATGCGCATGTTCAGCTCACACTGCCCATTGCGGATGCGCAACTCGCAACATGCATTAAAAGAGAGTTGTGTAATTGCGAGCATTAAACACAATCTTGCAATTGCCTCAACTATATATGTAATAATGATAATCAGTGATAATTCACAGATGTTAATTACCAATCAAATTGAAAGCAATAGTAATATAATTAAATCTTATAAAACAGAAACCATCCTACCAACAGAAACCTTCTAGGATAATATTGAAAAGGATAAAGTAACAATGAAATACTATTAATCAATAGCTCCATTCAGTAATTAATAATCAAAAACAAAATCAATCTTATCGATATAGCATACCAAAACAATGTATTAGCAGAAAATATATTTGTACACCAGGTAGAATTAAATGGCAAAAGAATAATACCTTAGTAAACCGCATATGGAAATAGCCAATTACTATCTAAATATTTTGTAATATAATTGATTTAATAGCAAAATACATTAATTTATCTGTCTTGAATATTTAAAATAATAATTTTGCATTGCAAAATAAATTCTCGGTATTAATTTTGCAATTACCAATAAGGTTTCTATTATATCTCTTGTTTAAACAATTACATTATCTATCAATAATTATCAATCATATAACAAAGCTGGAATCAAATCTATACATTACCAAAGATCAATGACAAACCCCAATTTAGTGTAGAGTGTAAATCCTTGTCCAAATCAATTTTATAGGAAACGTAAAATATAGCAAAATCCCAAAAAGAAACCTGTGCTGTCAAGAGCCTGTCCTGAGATCTATGATCACCTACCCCCTTCTCTCCCTTTTTTCCTCTTATTTCCCTCACTCTTTGAATAGTGCAGTCTTATGTAGTCAAACCATTATCTAAGGCTTTTCCTTAATACCTACTGAGATTGCTAGGTCCCTTGTGAAACAAACTAAATTATTTTCCAAGATTCTACCAAATTTTGAATACATTGCTTTGTTAACATACCTGTACTCAGAAAGATCTTAAGAACACCTGAGTGTATTTTTAGATAAATATCTGGTATTTGGATTCTGGAAAAAAAATACCTGTCCCACGATTGTTTCAAGTAAGAATTGAGAAACTATACTTGGAGACAGATACATTTTTTAAAACTAATTCTAATTCGGTTGACTCAAGGATTGTGCTATGGAATACGCATAAAGCGTACATTAGAGGCATTTTACAAGCCTGATCAATAAACAGAGCAAAACAAAGAGGTCAAACAGAAAGACAGTTGTATATAAAACTTACAGATCTTCAAAATGTAAATAAGTTCCGAAATTGCTCAAATTCAAGAACAAATAAGGAAAATTCAACAAATGCAAGTAGACAATTTGATCTGGTTATATCAACAACAAAAATACCATCTTGGAAATAAACCAGGGAAAATTTTGGCTAACCAAATCAAAGGAAAACATAAAAACATAAAAGTGCTGCCGGCACTGGGGAGCTACAGTTCATTGAGGGAACCATGAATACCAACATGTACTGTGACATACTGAAGCAGAGCATGATCCCCTCCCTTCAGAGACTGGGCCACAGGGTAGTATTCCAACATGATAACGAACCCCAAACACACCTCCAAGACGACCACTGCCTGGACATTTCCATTTAGGGGTGTACTCACTTTTGTTGCCAAAGGTTTAGACAATTTTGAGGGGACAGCAAATTTACACTGTTATACAGGCTGTACACTTACTACTTTACATTGTAGCCGAGTGTCATTTCTTCAATGTTGTCACATGAAAAGATATAATAAAATATTTACAAAAATGTGAGGGTTGTACTCACTTTTGTGAGATACTATATATATATATATATATATATATATATATATATATATATATACATACTAGCGCCCGTCAAATATGATGAGGCAATAACATTTTAAGCCGAGACAATGCTGTTTGCCACACAATGTAAGGCTCATTGTGAGCCCCGTGCTGAGCACCTTCCGCGCTCATCACGTGGCTCACAATGAGCGGCCTTGTGCCATCATTGTGAGTTTATCCCTTCATGTACTTCAATTGTCCGGCTTTGCAACGATAACCTTTGCCGCTCATTGCGAAGACAGATATATAAGTACAGTGTAAAATTAAAAAAAAAATGGGAGTACAGTGAATTAATAAAGTAATATGAATAAATAAATAAATATACTTTACCTATTTATATTTAATATGCAGCAATCGATATTCTGAAGAGCTAACAATCTATTTGGATTTTCCTGCATCTGAAAATGTACAGTTGGAGTGTAGATCATCTGAGGAGAAAGTGTCAGCAATGTTGCAAGGGTGCAGTTTAAATAGGCTGCGTGCGCGAAGGCAAACCGTTTGTTTAGGCGGGTAAAGCAGCATTTTAGAATCCTAATGTTATGAGTTGTAATTTAGGACTGTAAAAGGGCGGCTTTTGTCTATGTGTTACTCGGCTTACGAGCATTGTACATGCCTGGTGTTTATTTTCGCAACTCTGTGTCCTTTAGACTCGTTTTAATTTTTTTTCGTCCTCCATCTTTTTTGTCCTTTAGCGGATTTTCATGTGCCAAAACTTCTTAAATGACACTTAAATTTGCGTGCAACCTCACTCCCAGACGTCCTGGCTGTCCCACTGTGCTGTGCGTGATGTTTGTTTTATGAGGTATTTTTTTTTTGTTGTGCTTTTTGTGTTTGTCGATGTGCGCGGTTCGGCCGTTAACTTCGTATTTTTGTGACCTCATATTTTTTTTTAAGTTCTGCGGGTCGTAATTGTTGTTTGTAAAAGTTGCATGTTCTTGTCGGTGTTTTCTATGCTTCGGGGATGTGTAGCCTTGTTTTAAAAAATTTCCGCCTCCATTTTCTTTTTTGCTTACCGATTTTCAAATTGCGAAACTCCTTAAATTAGACTTTAATTCACCTCATCCCCAGACGTCCTGGCTGAACCCCCCCCCTTCCCCCTCGTGCTGTGTGTGATTTTATTTTCATGTTTTGGTTTTATTTTTCTGTACGCGTTTCGGCCGTGACCTACGTATTTTTGCGACCTCATTTTTTTTTTCTAAGTCCCGCGGGTCGTCATTTCCTCATCCCGCCTTATTTTCTTTTCTAAGTTTATGTCGCCCTCCGAGGGAGTCCGCATTTATGGTCTGCAATGAGCCTCATTGTAGCAGACGTGTGAGCCTCCACCTCCGCTTTGCGAGGTCCGCATTTGCGGCCAGAAGTCCGGCCATTGCTTCAAGAGGGACGCAGTTAAGCGAGCTTGCAGAGCATGATGACAACTCACAGTTTGACAACTATTTTATATATACAGTTGCAAGCAAAAGTACGTGAACCCTTTGGAATGATATGGATTTCTGCACAAATTGGTCATAAAATGTGATCTGATCTTCATCTAAGTCACAACAATAGACAATCACACTCTGCTTAAACTAATAACACACAAAGAATTAAATGTAACCATGTTGTTATTGAACACACCATGTAAACATTCACAGTGCAGGTGGAAAAAGTATGTGAACCCCTAAAATAATGACATCTCCAAAAGCTAATTGGAGTGAGGTGTCAGCAAACTGGAGTCCAATCAATGAGATGAGATTGGAGGTGTTGGTTACAGCTGCCTTGTCCTATAAAAAACACACACCAGTTCTGGGTTTGCTTTTCACAAGAAGCATTGCCTGATGTAAATGATGCCACACACAAAAGAGCTCTCAGAAGACCTACGATTAAGAATTGTTGACTTGCATAAAGCTGGAAAGGGTTATAAAAGTATCTCCAAAAGCCTTGCTGTTCATCATTCCACGGTAAGACAAATTGTCTATAAATGGAGAAAGTTCAGCACTGCTGCTACTCTCCCAAGGAGTGGCCGTCCTGTAAAGATGACAGCAAGAGCACAGCGCAGACTGCTCAATGAGGTGAAGAAGAATCCTAGAGTGTCAGGTAAAGACTTACCAAAGTCACTGGCATATGCTAACATCCCTGTTAGCGAATCTACGATATGTAAAACACTAAACAAGAATGGATTTCATGGGAGGATACCACAGAGGGAGCCACTGCTATCCAAGCAAAACATTGCTGCACGTTTACAGTTTGCACAAGAGCACCTGGATGTTCCACAGCAGTACTGGCAAAATATTCTGTGTAAGATGAAACTAAAGTTGAGTTGTTTGGAAGAAACACACAACACTATGCGTGGAGAAAAAGAGGCACAGCACACCAACATCAAAACCTCATCCCAACTGTGAAGTACGGTGGTGGGGGCATCATGGTTTGGGGCTGCTTTGCTGCGTCAGGGCCTGGATGGATTGCTATCATAGAAGGAAAAATGAATTCCCAAGTTTATGAAGACATTTTGCAGGAGAACTTAAGGCCATCTGTCCACCAGCTGAAGCTCAACAGAAGATGGGTGTTACAACAGGACAATGACCCAAAGCATAGAAGTAAATCAACAACAGAATGGGTTAAACAGAAGAAAAAAATAACGACTTCTGAAGTGGCGCAGTCAGAGTCCTGACCTCAACCCGATTGAGATGTTGTGGCATGACCTCAAGAAAGCGATTCACAGCAGACATCCCAAGAATATTGCTGAACTGAAACATTTCTGTAAAGAGATATGGTCAAGAATTACTCCTGACCGTTGTGCAGATCTGATCTGCAACTACAGGAAACGTTTGGTTGTAGTTATTGCTGCCAAAGGAGGTTCAACCAGTTATTAAATCCAAGGGTTCACATACTTTTTCCATCTACACTGTGAATGTTTACATGGTGTGTTGAATAAAAACATGGCAACATTTAATACTTTGTGTATTATTTGTTTAAGCAGACTGTGATTGTCTATTGTTGTGACTTAGATGAAGATCAGATCACATTTTTTGACATATTTGTGCAGAAATCCATATCATTCCAAAGGGTTCACATACTTTTGCTTGCAACTGTATATATATAATTATTATTATTATTATTATTATTATTATTATTATTATTATTATTATTAACTTTTATTTGTAACGTGCAAACATATTCCGTAGCGCTGTACAGGGAAAGAGAACAGGGAAAAATACAATATTACCAACTGAAGAAAATGGAGGGCCCTGTTTTAAGCTTAGAATCTTTGTAGAAAGTGCTTTTTTACAAAGCACCCTCCAAGATTGGAAGCTCACTACTTACAATATAAAGGGAATGGAAGAGGCAGAAACCTAGGGGGAAAATGTAAGGGTCAAGAAGCAGAGGAAAGTTTATTTAGGTGGGAAGGTGTGTAAACTTGCAAAGGGTTATCTTTACTGGTAGAGTGAAGGGGTCTCATAGAGAGTCATTTGAGGTGACTGGCTCCAGTATGTTATATGTTATCTGCCCCTAGTGGTCAGATAATATAGCCTGCACGTGGGGAAGTCAGGGGTTAGCTTTACAGAGTGGTGGAGAGTAGAGATGTCGCGAATAGTTCGCCGGCGGACTGTTCCCGGCGAACATAGCATGTTCGCGTTTGCGGCGAACCGCGAACATATGCGATGTTCGACCCGCCCCCAATACTTTATCATTGAGCAAACTTTGACCCTGCATGTCACAGTCAGCAGACACATTCCAGCCAATCAGCAGCATACACTCCCTTCCAGAGCCTTCTAACTCATGGACAGCAGCCATTTTGGAATCATAACTAACTTGCATTCTTACTGAGAGGAGTGAGAGTGGAGGTGCTGCTGATTGAAAAGGGAAATCAATAGCTAGGCAAGTTTATTCAGTGTCCAGTGCAGTGCTGAAGGACTCATCAGATCTCTGCTGTAAACACAGCACCCCAAAAAGCCCTTTTTAGGGCTATAACATCATTTTTTTTCTTTGTATTTTTCTGTGTAATCTAACTTCATTTGCCTGTCTCCCTGCTAGCCCCTGCTAGCAAGTGTGTGTGTCAGGCTCACAGCTTATACTGTGTGTGCACAACGCATACAATATAATATTGTTTACTAGTTGTCTACTTTTAAAAAACCAAAACTTTTATTTTGTTAAATCTTAGTTCATTTGCCTGACTGCTAGCCAGTGTGTGTGTCAGGCTTACAAGTACTGTGCCAAGAGGTTGTGTGCATGCTTGAGCTCTAAACAAAAGGCTTTTTTAGGGTCTTAGTTCCTCAAATACAAGTTTTATTTTAACACCTTTCTGTTTATAAGCACTTTGTGCACGGTGTTGTTCATTTTTGGGAGTTTTTGTGGTATTTTTCTTAGTTTCATTTAAGTTTTAGTTTTCTTGGAGTCAGGCTCAGCTCTCTATCCCAGTAGAGTGACCTGTCTCCTGGATACTTTGCCACACCCCTCCCTTAGCACTCCTCCTTCACTCCTGGAGCTTTTTTTACTTTGACTTTTTTTAAAAACTTTTTCAGGTTTTGTTAATGTTTTGTTTGTTTTGTGTTGGGTTTTATGTTTTGGGGGGAGATAAGACAAGTAACATCTTTGTAGGCAGTGGGGGGGGAAACAATTTGAATTTTTGTTTAAAAGGCTTTTTTAACATCTGACACAGAGACACAGAGGGGTTAAAAAGCCTCTGTGTTCTCTGTGTTGTTGCAATTAGCAACATAATGCAACAGGCCATTAACCCTTCCACTGCCAAACATCATCTCTCTCTCTCCCTTAGTTTTGTCTCTCTTAGTTTTGTCTTTTTGTTTCTTTTTCACACTTTTATATTTTTAAAAAAAGAAAACAGTAAAAAATCATAAAAATAAAAATAAATAAAACAAATAAACTAAAAAAAAGGGTCTAAACATGAGGGATAAGACCACTAAGAAGCCTCAGGGGTCAAAAGGGGGAATAATGGCCCCTGAAAATCCTAGCTGCAGCACTGCACAGCATAGGCCCCAGGCAGATAAGGCAGCCCCAGCTCCTGGTAGTTCTGCCAGCAGACCTACCCCTGTGGCTAATACCTGGTCACAGGTGGTTTCTGCTGGCCCCAGTAATACCACCGCTGGGGCTGAGGGGCTGATCACTAGGAAGCATGGGGTTAAATGTCAGATGTCTGGGGTCTACAGCATTGATATCTATCTGCGTGCTGCAGCTAACGTCATCAGCCCCTCTGTTATAGTAGCAGCCAGCAAAATGTACGGGAAAGCAGTTTTCTTTACCCGTACGCTGGCTGCTGCTCACATTCTTGTACAGAGAGGCATCACAGTGGGGGGATTATATGTCCCAATAGAACCCCTGGAAGGGTTGGGCACAAAAGTAACACTCTCTAATGTGCCCCCCTTCCTACCAGACTCCCTCCTGCGCCCCCACCTGCTAACCCTAGGGGAAGTAAAAACACCATTTATTAAAATTCCCCTGGGGTGCAGAGAGAGAGCACTTCGTCATGTGCTCTCTTTCAAGAGGCAGGTACAAATGTGCCTGCCTCAGGGCTCAGAAAACATAGAGGGGTCTTTTGGGGTTCCATTTGAGGGGGTGCTGTACAGGATTTTTTACAGCACTACGGAGGTGCAGTGCTATCATTGCAAGGGGTTGGGGCATACACGTAGGAATTGTCCTAATGTAAAGCATCATGCCCCAGCCCCAGCAAATGGCACCTCCGTCAGTACGGCACCCATCCCCGCTGAGCCCATAACAGCGGGGACCTCAAGGGTCATAGCCCCCTCAAAGAGCTCAGGCAAGGAGGCCGTTCCTCAAGCCACCACCACGGCCTCCAAACCCCCTTCTTCCCCAAAAAAGCCATCTGTGTCTGTGGTCTCCAGCAAGACTGCAGACACGGGGAAAAAGGGGAAGAATGTCACCGGTCCTCCCAGTGTCACAGCTGCATCTCCCAAGTTCCAATCTGCCCCCATCATAATTACATCAGTTAGTGTGGGGGCACAGTGTAAGCAGAGGGATAATAAGCCCTCTGCAGGGGAGGCAGCTAGTGGCAGCTCCTCTTCCAGGAGTGACGTCCCCAGGAAGAGGAAGCATAAAACCAACAGGGAGGTTGCTGATAAGTGGGAAGTGCTCTATAGTGGAGCACCTCCCTCTAAAAGCAAGAAGAGGAACAAAACATCTCCTCCTCATCCGGTGACATTGTCTGGCCCGGATATTAAGCTCAGCCAGCCGGTGCCAGACCACACATCTCTCTCTCCAGACCCTATAGGGGTTAATGTGGAAAAGGGTCTGGAGGAAAAGCAGGGGCAAGAGGGTCTCCCAAGTGAGGCAGGGGTAGACAAGAAAGATCAGGTTCTGCCTCTGGCCTTTGAGGGGGGTCCCAACAAAGCCCCTGCTGAATGGGTAGTCAGTGTCCCTGAGGTGCTGAGCTTCAAGGGCACCAGTCAGTCTCCTCCTCCAGTGTCACTCTCTAGTGACGTACCTCGGGCTTTGTTAGAGCCCCAGGCCGAGTCACTACTGGAGGGGGGGAATATAGGCATGACCTCCATTCAGGACCCCATGGATTTGTCTGTCAGGGGGGATGTGGCACAAGGGGAAGTGGAAATGGGGGAGGGTGATAAAACAGGTTTTCCTGTTAACATCATGGGAGAGCCTGTCTACCCTCCTCAGCCGTCCACTGACCCTAACATCGGTGCCATCCAAGCTGAGCAAGCAGCGGTGGAACTGGGAGAGGAGGCATATAAAGCCTCCAAGGCTTCCATTAAGGAAGCCATGCCAGCCACTGCTGTCCAGCCAGCAACCCCTGAATGCACTCCTGAAGCTACAGGGGTGCAGCAGCAATCCAAGGGTCCATTATTTACCTTGAAGGGTGCTAAAGGGACTCCTTCTGTATCATCTAAGAGGGGGTCCCTGAGAATAAAGCTGAGGAAACTGACTCCAGCCGGGGAGGATGGAGTAAAAGCCCTCAGCCAAGAGGAGCCCAGGGGTGACCCACTAGAAGGAACATCAGATTCTGGGTGGGTTATCCCTGTCAAGGAAATAGATCTATTCCTTGAGAGCACCCTTCATGGACAAAAGAAAAGGAAGGTGCGGCTGGCCTTGGAGAGGTGGAAGAATATGTCGTTTATTCACCACTCTCTCCAGCAATATCTAGTGGTCAGCACTAGGGCCAAGAATTCTGGGACTGCGGAGCATCTCCGCGTCCGGAAATTCTATAAAATGTGCGTGTCCTATCAGCAGTCTCAAGGGTCTGAGGAACGCACAATTCCTGACACGCAGTAATGGCTTTGCACATCAGCACGCTAAATACCAATGGCTGTCAAGATAGTTTCCGCAGGTTCCAGGTACTCTCCTATTTATATCAGGGAGGGTACTCTGTGAGCTTCCTGCAGGAAACTCACACCACTCCAGAGGCTGAGGCCTCGTGGCAACTGGAATGGAGAGGCAGGGTCTTCTTCAGCCACTTCACATCGGCGTCATGTGGAGTGGTGACCCTGTTCTCAGAGTCTTTTCAGCCAGAGCTGCTGCTTGTGAAAGCTGTTATCCCAGGCCGTCTAATCCACCTCCGGGTCCGAGAGCAGGGTAGCATTATTAACCTAGTTAATATATATGCCCCTGCTGGAGGGCCCGAGAGAGCGAGGTTCCTCGCCAGACTGTCCCAGTTTTTGGAGACGGTTGACGCAGATGAGTGTTTGGTACTCGGGTGTGATTTCAATTGCACCCTCGACGCTCTGGACCGGAATAGTCCAGAGCCGTACCCGCCTTCTGCGTCAGCGCTGCGGGAGATCATCGCCCGCTTCTCCCTGGAGGACATCTGGCGAGAGCAGAACCCAGGGGCATCAGACGGTTTCACCTACGTCAGGGTGAGAGCCGGTCTGGTGTCCCACTCCCGGATCGACAGACTATATATATCTAGTCAATATATGTCACGAGTCGGTTCTTGTGCCATTAGGCTGGCTCCGTTCACAGACCACAACTGTGTGTCTGTGACGGTGGCGCAAACGCCAACAGCGCCACGAGCCGCCTATTGGCACTTCAACAATGCTTTGTTGAAGGACCAGGGGCTCGTGACATTGATCCGGGAGTTTTGGACGGACTGGAGGGGTTGCAAGGGGGACTTTGCCATGTTAAAACTGTGGTGGGACGTGGGCAAGGTTCATTTGCGACTTCTGTGTCAGGAATATACCAAGGGTGCGAGTGGGCAGCGCGAAGCTGAGTTAGAGTCACTCCGGGGGGAGGTACTCCATCTGGAGCAGAGGCTGTTCACTTGTAGGGACCAATCCCTGCAGAGCGAGTATGTAGAGAGGAAGGGTGTCCTCTGTGACCTGGAACGACACCAGGCCAAGGGGGCATACGTGCGCAGCCGCTTAGGTTTTCTCAAAGATCTAGACCGCGGCTCGCGCCTCTTCTACTCACTGGAGAAAAAGGGGGGTAACAGTAGGCACATCACCTGTCTTCTAGATGAAGACGGTGACCCAATTACAGATCCAGAGAGTATCCGGGATAGAGCCCGGAACTTTTATAAAGATCTTTACTCTCCGGATCCCATTTCCTTAGACGCCACTATCTTTTCAAGAGCTCTCTGAAGCCCTCCGTGCCATGTCCTGTGAGAAGTCTCCAGGACTGGACGGACTGACTGTAGAGTTTTTCCAATTTTTCTGGGAGACTCTGGGACCTGATTTCCATCTGGTCCTTGGGGAAGCCCTGGAGACCGGGGAGATGCCCCTGTCTTGTCGCAGGGCAGTACTTGCCCTGCTGCCCAAAAAGGGGGATCTCCGGCTTATTAAGAACTGGCGACCGGTCTCTCTGCTCAGCACAGACTACAAGATTGTAGCTAAAGCCATCTCGCTTAGACTTGGGTCTGTGCTGGCAGAATTGGTTCACCCTGACCAGTCCTATGCGATCCCGGGCCGGACTATCTTTGATAGTATCTTTCTGGTCCGGGATCTATTGCATTATTCTCGCAGGGCTGGTCTGTCACTCGCCTTTCTCTCTTTAGATCAAGAGAAGGCGTTTGACAGGGTGGACCATGGTTACCTCATAGCCACTCTGCAAGCGTACGGCTTTGGCCCACAGTTTGTGGGCTTTATAAGAACGCTGTACGCCTCTGCAGAGTGTTTACTTAAAATCAATTGGTCCCTAACAGCACCTTTGATGTCTGGACAGTTATATGCACTGGCCATCAAGCCTTTCCTCTGCCTACTGAGGAAAAGGCTCACAGGGCTGGTGCTAAAAGATCCAGACATGCAGATTGTCCTTTCAGCTTATGCTGACGATGTGCTCCTCGTGGCCCAGGATCCAGTTGATCTTGAGCTGGCAAAACAGTGCCAGGAGGTATATTCAGCTGCCTCCTCCGCTCAGATCAACTGGTCCAAATGCACAGGCCTTTTAGAGGGTAATTTACAGGTAGACTCTTTGCCTCCCACGTTTCGTGACATCACGTGGGAGGCAGATGTCATTAAATATCTGGGGGTCTACCTGTCCGCTGCGGACGCTTCCGTCCCAGACAACTGGAGAGAGTTAGAGGGCAGTGTCCTCTCTCGTCTGGGACGATGGAGGGGTCTAGCAAAAATGCTTTCCCTTAGGGGGCGGACTCTAGTGGTGAATCAGCTGGTGGCTTCTCAGATCTGGCACCGGCTGATTTGTCTGAGTCCGACCCCCGAGTTTGTCACCAATATCCAGAGGAATTTGTTAGATTTCCTCTGGATGGGAAGGCATTGGGTCTCTGCAGGGGTGGCAAGTCTGCCTTTGGTGGAGGGTGGACAGGGAGTAGTTTGTGTGTGCTCCCAGTTGTCCACCTTCCGCCTTCAGTACCTGCAGAGATACCTATATGCAGATCCCTCTCCGCAGTGGTGCGCACTGGCATCCAGCTTTTATCGTCAGTTGCGCAAGCTGGGGTATGACCGGCAATTATTTCTGATCAGGCCCGAGGGGTTTGGGAGAGACCTCTCGGTGTTGCCGGCATACTACCAGGAAACCCTCAAGGCCTGGAGCATGGTCTCCGTGACCAGGCAGGGCGTGCCTTTGGGGGATGAAATATTCACGGAGCCCCTGCTATTTAATCCAGCAGTGGGGGCTCCAATGTTACAGTCCCCCTGTATCATCCGCCGCCTTAGTCATGCACGGATGACCCGAGTTGGGGATCTCCTGGAATACGGGCGTTCTGATTGGGTGTCACCCCAGGAGCTTGCACTCCGTTTGGGATATGTGACGCCCAAAGTCTCAGGGCGCTTGCTCCAGGAGATTAGGGATGCCATCTCCCCCGACTCACGCACCTTCCTTCGCGGGGCTTTGCAGGCCGGAGTGCCACATGCACCTTTCAACACCCCTGCTCCGGCTGTTTGCATTGGACACAAGCCCCATGTTTCCCCTCAGGCTCCTCCTGTCCCCAACCTCTCAAAGTTGAGGGACATACCCTCGGCATGCTTTCGCGGCATGCCGAGGAAGAGCTTATATTCTCTCGTGCTCCATACAGTGCACTTCCTTGCCCTTGTGACCCGTCCCGATACCATCTGAAGGCGGGTCCTACCACCTGACGAGGGCAAGAGGCCCCGGTGGAGGGAACTTTATTCTGATTTAGTTCCACGACCCACCGGGGACTTGAGTTGGAGAGTGCTCCACGGTGCATTTAGAATGGGAGAGTACTTAGCTAAATTCACGGACTCTCCCTCCACTTGTCCATTCTGTGGCAAGGGAGAGTCCGTGTATCATATTTATTTTAGTTGCGCCAGACTGCAGCCCCTCTTGTCACTCTTGAGGGGCCTCCTCCTGCAGTTCTGGCTGCATTTCTCCCCTCACATTTTTATTTTTGGGCGCCCAGTGTCCCGGGGCAATAAGGCCAGGGACCTCCTCGTCAACCTGCTCCTGGCATTAGCCAAGTTGGCTATATATAAGTCCAGGAAGCAGTGTTTGATAGGGGGGGTTCCCTTGTCACCTGAGGCCATGTTCCGGGTGCTGGTGCGCTCCCGTATCCGGGCAGAGTACCACCTGGCTTTGTCCACTGGGGGAATGGATGAGTTTGTCTCCCAGTGGGCTGTAGATGGTGTGCTTTGCTCGGTATCCCCCCATTCGGTTTCTTTTTCTCTTAACCTCCTAAAATAATTTTTATTTAGTTTACAGATCATGTTTCTCATAATGTCAAAATACACTGTGCCAAGTTCTCAGAGAGCATGTTGTGTGCATGCTTGAGCTCTAAACAAAAGGCTTTTTATGGTCTTAGTCCCTCAAATACAAGTTTTATTTTAACACCTTTCTGTTTATAAGCACTTTGTGCACGGTGTTGTTCATTTTTGGGAGTTGTTGTGGTATTTTTCTTAGTTTAATTTAAGTTTTAGTTTTCTGGGAGTCAGGCTCAGCTCTCTATCCCAGGAGAGTGAGCTGTCTCCTGGATACTTTGCCACACCCCTCCCTTAGCACTTCACCTTCACTCCAGGAGCTTTTTTTTACTTTGACTTTTTTTTAAAGTTTTTCAGGTTTTGTTAAAGTTTTGTTTGTTTGGTGTTGGGTTTTATGTTTTGGGGGGAGAGAAGACAAGTAACATCTTTGTAGGCAGTGGGGGGGGGGGAAACAATTTGAAGTTTTGTTTAAAAGGCTTTTTTAACATCTGACACAGAGACACAGAGGGGTTAAAAAGCATCTGTGTTCTCTGTGTTGTTGCAATTAGCAACACCTTGCAACAGGCCATTAACCCTTCCACTGCCAAACATCATCTCTCTCCCTTAGTTTTGTCTCCCTTAGTTTTGTCTTTTTGTTTCTTTTTCACACTTTTATATTTAAAAAAAAAGAAAACAGAAGACAGGCTTCAGGACTGAGACAGAGGCCTGCAAACAGTGAGTACCCTGAAGATTGTACTAGCTCCACAGGGGCTCTTGTGGTGGACACTGCACATCTAAGGAGGCCCAGGACTGCCTAAACATAAGCTGCTCAAGCCTGTAACAGGCAGCACACCTGTGTGGAGGCTATTACACAGCTTCTCCCTCTAAAATCTGGAAATAAGGAGGCCCTGTTGGAGCTAAAGTTTGAAGGAACTAGACTTTGTTGAGCCCTAAAGGGGAAAGAGTCACTCTGCATAAGATATATTGACTGAGCTACTAAGGTCTGACAAAAAAGATCTCCCTGAGCTTAAACCCACAGCTGATGGTACTTGAAAGGTACCATTAAAAATGTCTTATTGTGACATTACATCTGCAACAGGGAGGGCAATATAGCCTTCTCATCTGGCAACAGGCACCTCTGCTTGCACCCTACTGCTTTGCCCCTTCTGGATTAGGAAGGGGGAGAAGAGGCATTTAGACCCAGCATAAGGGTACCAGGTAAAGTGTACCTTACCTACCCTAATTCCCTTAAGTGGACTGTGCAGGAGGCAACTTGTGATTTTGGGATCCCTCTGTATATCAGGAACTCCAGTCTCTTTATTATAACTGAGACAGAGTCTACATGCACTGCTGAATACTATCTTTACATTTATTCAAAAGAATACGCAGGATTCCTGACTACATAGGTGCTTGTGAGATTGTTGTGTAAGTGCATTCTGTCTATATAGCAGATACATGGACTGTGTTGAACTATTTGCATATCTACATCTGCACTGCCACTTGGTGGCGATTTGGAGTATTGCAGCAAGACTTTGGCTATATGTGAATAACAAGCAGCTGAATGCAGCATTCTCATTCAGTATAGAGGAATACTGGACTGTGAAGTGCCCTTTAACCCAAGGGAACAAGGGCAGATAGAGATGCCCTAAGAGTCAAACCCAAAGGGGGTCCACATGCTTGAAAATAAAGATGCCCAATACAACAAAGCCCTAATCTAGATCGAGAACAACAAAGTAAAGACATCAACAATAAAAATAAAAAAGTTAAAAAGCACACAGAAGTAATACCACAAGGTCTACACATACACAACCTTTCAGCTATCAAGACTAAGCTTACTGACAATAGCCCATCATGGGCAAGCCAACTAAACCACAAAAGAGCCTGGGAGTAAAAAGCATCCCCGAGCATTTTAAAGGAGCGGCGGAACATCCCTCACCTATAGACTCACTATCGTGTGCATCAGACATCTCAGATGTGGAAGGGGGGCAGATGGACACGACACAAGATGTCAATCTATCGCAGGGAACTAAAGCATGGTTCGCATCTCTCTTGAAGACCCAATTGGCCGAAGCAATGGCTCCGCTACACAGAGATTTAAAAGATTTAGGCCAAAGGACCCATACACTTGTAACCAAGGTGGATGAAATAATTGACGCCCAAAACAAAGACAGAACCGATATCACCCACAATGCAGAGCAAATTGGGAACCTACAGCTGAAACTGGAAGACCTTGAAAACAGATCAAGAAGGCACAACATACGCTTCCGGGGTATACCAAACGCAGTGACTGACCTGCTGTCATACCTTCAAGAACTCCTGCATCACATCATGCCAAGAGGCCAAGAGGTCGGCATGTAAATTGAGTGGGCACATAGAGCCCTAGGAGGCCCAGCCAGGGCATCCATGCCAAGAGACTTCATAGCTCGCTTCCTGCGCCAACAGGCAAGGGACAAGATACTATTTGCAGCAAGAAGGGCTTCACGAATTCTAGGACCAGATGGCGCCCCTATACAGATATACGCAGACCTGGCCCCAGCAACCCTCCAACGACGCAGAGACATGCGGCCAGTGCTAGAAGTGTTAACCCGTCACAAGATAGCATATAGATGGGGGTTCCCATTTAACCTCCAATTCACTGTAAGGGGAGTGAATTACCTAGCCCATGACATAGATGAGTGTCGTCTTCAACTGCACAAGCTGAATCTACTGCAGGAAGGGCCCGGCATGCAGCAGAAAGCACCGAACGTTGGGGACCCCCTGGCGAGCCAATGGACGGAGTTCCCAAAGAGGGGGGAAAGAAGGAATACCCAAGTTTGGGAGGACCACACACAGGCAGATCAACCAGCCAGAGATTCCCAAAGACTTTCCCAGCCCCCAGAAGACATGCGGAGGGGAGGAACGCCCCAAGGAGCTATGAGTGCCTCTAAAAAGGATTAGACTCTGGCCAATGCAGTTTAAAATGGCATCGTGGAACAAAATAGAAATGCAGGACTGAGACAACAAGGGGTGGACCCCCTGGGTCTGCGACTGAACATCTTCTGAGGACTGAGAAGTGTCATAAGACACAAATACCTTGGACAATTTTTTGCTAGTAGTTGAAAAGAAAAAAAAAGTTTTTTTTACCTGTTCACCTGTTTGTAACGGATAGGTTTGCAAGTAGTTAATAGGAAATTTTTACCTGTTTGTAACGCTCTTAAAAATGTATTACCCACTCTTTATCTAGGGATAATTCCGGGACAGCCCGAGACCCTAGGCACGAACGTGCAAATTGGAGTAAAAAAAAAAAAAAAAAGAAGTTGGGGGAACGGTGAACAACTCGGTTGTTAAAAATAGTTATTGATTTACCGGAAAAGTATACTGTTATTAATTGTTCTCTCTATCTTAAAGTATCCTCCATAGGCAAACACCTCCATATCTCCTCTTCCCCCAAGTGGAAGGGGGGCGCCCTCCCCGGCTGTCTGGACCCCGGGCTCTCCTGATCGCAGAACGAGACGAAAGGTAGGAGGCCAGATACATCACACACAATTCCATAACTATAAATGGGTACGCTAGTTTATACATTTCTGACGCACAACGTCAAGGGATTCAATGGCCCTAGTAAGAGACGCAAAGCCTTTATAACATACAAACAACACAAACCAGCGGTACTTTTCATACAAGAGACTCACTTCAGAAAAGATAAGCCCCCCTCTTATCTGGATAAGCAATATCCAACATACTACACAGCCTCCCAAGCCAGGAGAAAAGCAGGAGCAGCCATTCTACTTCACAGACATTTCCCATTTACACTAGAGCAGAAAAAAATAGACCCAAACGGGAATTATGTAATCTTAGTGGGTAAGGTGCTAGAGGCCAGGGTAACACTGGTGTCATTATATGCCCCTACGACAAATCCCCACAACACCCTTATTGACCTACTTAAAAAACTAAAAAGAATAGACAGAGGCAAAATCATATTAGGGGGAGATATCAATCTTACTTTGAACCCAGCAGTAGATAGGTCGAGGACACAAAATGTACAATCGGTTTGCAAAGAAGATTAGACAAATTAGACACCTCCTAGCTGCCCTAAACATGGTAGACGCATGGAGAGAACAACATCAGAGGGAAAGACAACACACCTTCTTTTCTTACCCTCATGGGACATACTCCCGCTTAGACCATCTGCTGATAGATGCAGAGCTGCTTACAAAAACAAAATGGTCAGACATTATACATTGCCCATGGTCGGACCATGCTATGGTAAAAATGGAAGTAGACTTTCAATTAGATAATAGGCCCCCATATACGTGGAGGATCAACGACATGCATTTAGCCATTCCCCAAATTCAGGAGCAGATAGCACAAGAGTTAGACCTGTACTTTGCAGCTAATAAATGAAGGGACTCAGGTATAGGGTGGGTTTGGTTTGCCCATAAGGCGTTCATTAGAGGTACATGCCTTAGAATAGCAGCCAAAAGGAAAAAACAACATAGGGAAGTAGAACAACAGCTATACAGGGACCTGCAAAGATTGGAATCCATAAACCAAAGTAATCCCACATCCCAAATTAGGGATCAAGTAGAGGAAGTGAGAAGGAAGCTAGACATGCTATTATCTGAGCGAACTGAAAAAGCATTAAGAATTACACAACATAGATACTACACTTGGGTTAACAAACCGGACACCTGGCTGGCCAGGAAGCTGAAAGCCAAACAAGCACAATCAAAAATATTCCAGATTAGAACCCCAGAAGGGACAATCACTGCCAACCCCAAGAGAATCCAAGAGACCTTTGAGGGATTCTATAGTAACCTTTACAAGGCATCCCCTAATGTTAACCAACACGAAATTCAAGCTTTTCTGCAAGCATTGGACCTTCCCACTCTTACGGAAGATAACTTGAATTCACTGAACACCAAGATCAAGGTAGATGAGGTGAGACGAGCCATACAAGACACTAAAAAAGGGAAGGCCCCGGGCCCAGACGGGTTCTCAAACCATTACTATAAAACATTCATTGATAGGCTGGCCCCACACCTAGCAGAATTATTTAATGAAATATTAGAGGGAGGAAAAATGCCACAGGAATTGAACTCAGCGGAGATAGTATTATTCCCCAAAGAGGGCAAAGACCCAATTCAACCACAAAATTATAGACCCATCTCACTACTAAATTGTGACATCAAATTACTGGCTAAAATATTGGCAGACAGGATCTCTGCATTCCTACCGAAACTGATCCACAAGGATCAAGTAGGATTTGTCCCGATAAGACAGGCCGGGGATAACATTAGGAAAATCATGCAATTAATCCACCATACCAAAACTAACAAAATTCCAGCATGCCTGCTGGCCTTAGACGTGGAAAAGGCCTTTGATTCCCTAGAGTGGCCGTTCCTAGAAGCTGTGCTGGCAAAATTTGGCTTCAAGGGGGAATTTATGAATGTAATAAAAACATATTATCACACTCCCACAGCAACCCTGAAACTCCCGGGGAAGGAAAGGTCAAAGATTCCAATCCATAGGGGAACAAGGCAGGGTTGCCCCCTGTCACCGCTCCTATTTGCACTGGCCATGGAGCCTTTGGCACAGGCCATCAGAGTAAACTCGGCCATCAAAGGGGTGGCCATAGGACTACATCAGTTCAAAGTATCCCTGTTCGCGGATGACCTACTGTGCTCCCTTACTGACCCTAAGTCATCAATCCCCCCCCTACTGCAAACTTTAGGGAATTTTGGCCAGATATCAGGTCTGAATGTAAATATGGACAAAACAGAGGCCCTAGCGTTGGGGTTACCCGCACAAGACAAGAAACTGATAGCGGACGAATACAAATTTAAATGGGCCCCCACGCATATAAAATATTTAGGAATCAACCTGACTCCCAACTTACGCGACATGTACAAGGTTAACTATAAACCGCTTTATAACACATTAAAGAACAACTTGAACACCTGGCACGCATATAAGATTTCCTGGCTTGGGAGGATTAATGCGGTAAAAATGAATCTACTACCAAGATTGATGTATCTCTTTAGAACCCTCCCTATAGCAATTAATATGAAAGATCTGGCCGACTTACAGAGATTAATAATTAAATTTGTATGGCAACACAAACCTGCCAGAATTTCCAAAAATATACTAGGAACTTCAAAAAAACAAGGGGGACTAGCCCTACCAAACTTGAAACTTTACTACAGGGCGGCCCAACTGGCCTTCATTCCCTTAGCCCATTCCCCAGAGCACCACCCATCTTGGTTATTTATCGAACACCACACAATGCACCCTTACACCTGGGATACTTTAATATGGCTGGAGAATACTCCACACAAAGTTGCCCAATGTATGAATCCAATTATTCAGAACACCATCGGTAGCTGGAAATGGGCCCAGAGGTATACATCCCTATTCACACAAGCAAATTGTATGACACCAGTCCTCAATCATCCCCAGGCTCCCAAGGAGTTGGCGGCCACCTCAAGACACTGGTGGGCTTCACACAAGTTAGATAGGCTGGGGAACTGGCTGAATGGGGATAAATTAATTACATTTGAGGACATAAGGGACACTATAGACCTGCCTATTAGGGAATACTTTAATGGGTACAGACTGAGTCAATTTGTCGGATCACTAGTACTAGCCAAAGGCAGACCTAGACATAACTGGCTATCTAGGGTATGTCAAAACGCCCCACTCACGAAAGGGATATTAGGGAGCATGTATGGATTGTTCAACACAAAAATAGAATTCCCCAGAGAGAAATACATGCTAGCGAGGGAAAAGGATCTTAATGCCAGGTGGGATCAGAAGGATTGGGAAGAGGTATGGGGAAATATCTTTCGAGGGTCACTAATCTATAGCATCTTGGAAACGTCGGTCAAAGTGATATATAGGGCTTATGCGACACCTGACCGGATGGCTAAATGGCGTAGCGCCGAAAGCCCAGAGTGTTTCAGAGGATGTAATAGCACGGGTTCCTTCATTCACATATGGTGGGATTGTCCGAAAGTGCAAAGATTATGGGCACAGGTGCAAGAGTTAGTGGCGTTACTATTTAAATGCAACATAAAGTTAACAGTGGAACTGTGCCTGCTGGGGAGGCCTCTTCAGACATTATCCAAATCACAAAACAGATTACTTTTCTTTATTACACTCGCAACTAAAAGCCTTATCGCAAAACAATGGAAATCAGAAGGGCTAGACTTTTCCGCTGTGAAGTCCAAAATTAATTACATCGCATTAAATGAGCGTATGACGCACTCCCTGGCAGATACAATGGCCAAATATATTGAGACATGGGGCCCATGGGTGGAATACACAGGCGTTGCATTGGTACACTGATCAGTTAGGCCGGAGGAATGGAAGGAGATATGAAGACTGGACTCCGGCAGACGGGGGGGGAGAATACTCTGAGACGCGGAGGAGGATGGAGAAAATAGGAGGTTAGTAGTTAGTATAAAAATCAATATATAAGAGGGACGAAATTAGAAAGAAAATAATAAGAATTATGATTCTTCACACAACTAGCTATGGTATACAAGAGCTATAAGGTAAAATAGGAGAAAAATAGCAGAAAATGGTGATGGCGGATGGAAGATAGGCAGTATTTATCTTGCTACTTTACTAATACATTGATGTAATAGATTGAGTGAAAAATACCACAAAATGCATGTAACCATGGTTTTATGAAACTTGAAGTATGCCTATGTATGTATTTTGTTATCCGCCTTGAATAAAGACGAATAAAAAAAAAAAAAAAAAAGAAAACAATAGAAAATCATAAAACAAAAAATAAAAATAAATAAAACAAATAAACTAAAAAAAAAGGGTCTAAACATGAGGGATAAGACCATTAAGAAGCCTCAGGGGTCAAAAGGGGGAATAATGGCCCCTGAAAATCCTAGCTGCAGCACTGCACAGCATAGGCCCCAGGCAGGTAAGGCAGCCCCAGCTCCTGGTGGTTCTGCCAGCAGACCTACCCCTGTGGCTAATACCTGGTCACAGGTGGTTTCTGCTGGCCACAGTAATACCACCGCTGGGGCTGAGGGGCAGATCACCAGGAAGCATGGGGTTAAATGTCAGATGTCTGGGGTCTACAGCATTGATATCTATCTGCGTGCTGCAGCTAATGTCATCAGCCCCTCTGTTACAGTAGCAGCCAGCAAAATGTACGGGAAAGCAGTTTTCTTTACCCGTACGCTGGCTGCTGCTCACATACTTATACAGAGAGGTATCACAGTGGGGGGATTATATGTCCCAATAGAACCCCTGGAAGGGTTGGGCACAAAAGTAACACTCTCTAATGTGCCCCCCTTCCTACCAGACTCCCTCCTGCGCCCCCACCTGCTAACCCTAGGGGAAGTAAAAACACCATTTATTAAAATTCCCCTGGGGTGCAGAGAGAGAGAACTTCGTCATGTGCTCTCTTTCAAGAGGCAGGTACAAATGTGCCTGCCTCAGGGCGCAGAAACCATTGAGGGGTCTTTTGGGGTTCCATTTGAGGGGGTGCTCTACAGGATTTTTTACAGCACTACGGAGGTGCAGTGCTATCATTGCAAGGGGTTGGGGCATACACGTAGGAATTGTCCTAATGTAAAGCATCATGCCCCAGCCCCAGCCCCAGCAAATGGCACCTCAGTCAGTACAGCACCCATCCCCGCTGAGCCCATAACAGCGGGGACCTCAATGGTCATAGCCCCCCCCACAGAGCTCAGGCAAGGAGGCCGTTCCTCAAGCCACCACCATGGCCTCCAAACCCCCTTCTTCCCCAAAAAAGCCATCTGTGTTTGTGGTCTCCAGCATGACTGCAGACACGGGGAAAAAGGGGAAGAATGTCACCGGTCCTCCCAGTGTCACAGCGTCATCTCCCAAGTCCCTATTTGCCCCCACCATAATTAGATCAGTTAGTGTGGTTGCACAATGTAAGCTGAGGGATAATAAGCCCTCTGCAGGGGAGGCAGCTAGTGGCAGCTCCTCTTCCAGGAGTGATGTCCCCAGGAAGAGGAAGCATAAAACCAACAGGGAGGTTGCTGATAGGTGGGAAGTGCTCTATAGTGGAGCACCTCCCTCTAAAAGCAAGAAGAGGAACAAAACATCTCCTCTTCATCCGGTGACATTGTCTGGCGCGGTTATTAAGCTCAGCCAGCCAGTACCAGACCACACATCTCTCTCTCCAGACCCTATAGGGGTTAATGTGGAAAAGGGTCTGGAGAAAAAGCAGGGGCAAGAGGGTCTCCCAAGTGAGGCAGGGGTAGACAAGAAAGATCAGGTTCTGCCTCTAGCCTTTGAGGGGAGTCCCAATAAAGCCCCTGCTGAATGGGTAGTCAGTGTCCCTGAGGTGCTGAGCTTCAAGGGCACCAGTCAGTCTCCTCCTCCAGTGTCACTCTCTACTGACGTACCTCGGGCTTTGTTAGAGCCCCAGGCCGAGTCACTACTGGAGGGGGGGAATATAGGCATGACCCCCATTCAGGACCCCATGGATTTGTCTGTCAGGGGGGATGTGGCACAAGGGGAAGTGGAAATGGGGGAGGGTGATAAAACAGGTTTTCCTGTTAACATCATGGGAGAGCCTGTCTACCCTCCTCAGCTGTCCACTGACCATAACATCGGTGCCATCCAAGCTGAGCAAGCAGCTGTGGAACTGGCAGAGGAGGCATATAAAGCCTCCAAGGCTTCCATTAAGGAAGCCATGCCAGCCACTGCTGTCCAGCCAGCTACCCCTGAATGCACTCCTGAAGCTACAGGGGTGCAGCAGCAATCCAAGGGTCCATTATTTACATTTTTAGGGTACTAAAGGGACTCTTTCTGTATCATCTAAACGGGGGTCCCTGAGAATAAAGCTGAGGAAACTGACTCCAGCCGGGGAGGATGGAGTAAAAGCCCTCAGCCAAGAGGAGCCCAGGGGTGACCCACTAGAAGGAACATCAGATTCTGGGTGGGTTATCCCTGTCAAGGAAATAGATCTATTCCTTGAGAGCACCCTTCATGGACAAAAGAAAAGGAAGGTGCGGCTGGCCTTGGAGAGGTGGAAGAATATGTCGTTTATTCTTCATTCTCTCCAGCAATATCTAATGGTCAGCACTAGGGCCAAGAATTCTGGGACTGCGGAGCATCTCCGCGTCCGGAAATTCTATAAAATGTGCGTGTCCTATCAGCAGTCTCAAGGGTCTGAGGAACGCACAATTCCTGACACGCAGTAATGGCTTTGCACATCAGCACGCTAAATACCAATGGCTGTCAAGACAGTTTCCGCAGGTTCCAGGTACTCTCCTATTTAAATCAGGGAGGGTACTCTGTGAGCTTCCTGCAGGAAACTCACACCACTCCAGAGGCTGAGGCCTCGTGGCAACTGGAGTGTAGAGGCAGGGTCTTCTTCAGCCACTTCACATCAGCGTCATGTGGAGTGGTGACCCTGTTCTCAGAGTCTTTTCAGCCAGAGCTGCTACTTGTGAAAGCTGTTATCCCAGGCCGTCTAATCCACCTCCGGGTCCGAGAGCAGGGTAGCATCATTAACCTAGTTAATATATATGCCCCTGCTGGAGGGCCCGAGAGAGTGAGGTTCCTCGCCAGACTGTCCCAGTTTTTGGAGACGGTTGACACAGATGAGTGTTTGGTACTCGGGGGTGATTTCAACTGCACCGTCGACGCTCTGGACCGTAATAGTCCAAAGCAGTACCCGCCTTCTGCTTCAGCCCTGCGGGAGATCATCGCCCGCTTCTCCCTGGATGACATCTGGCGAGAGCAGAACCCAGGGGCATCAGACAGTTTCACCTACGTCAGGGTGAGAGCCGGTCTGGTGTCCCACTCCCGGATCGAGAAACTATATATATCTAGTCACTATATGTCACGAGTCGTTTCTTGTGCCATTAGGCTGGCTCCGTTCACAGACCACAACTGTGTGTCTGTGACGGTGGCGCTAACTCCAACAGCGCCACGAGCCGCCTATTGGCACTTCAACAATGCTTTGTTGAAGGACCAGGGGCTCGTGACATTAATCTGGGAGTTTTGGACGGACTGGAGGGGTTGCAAGGGGGACTTTGCCACGTTAAAACTGTGGTGGGACGTGGGCAAGGTTCATTTGCGACTTCTGTGTCAGGAATGTACAAGGGTGCAAGTGGGCAGCGCGAAGCTGAGTTGGAGTCACTCCGGGGGGAGGTACTCCATCTAGAGCAGAGGCTGTTCACTTGTAGGGACCAATCCCTGCAGAGCGAGTATGTAGAGAGGAAGGGTGTCCTCTGTGACCTGGAACGACACCAGGCCAAGGGGGCATACGTGCGCAGCCGCTTAGGTTTTCTCAAAGATCTAGACCGCGGCTCGCGCCTCTTCTACTCACTGGAGAAAAAGTGGGGTAACAGTAGGCACATCACCTGTCTTCTAGATGAAGACGGTGCCCCCCTTACAGATCCGGAGAGTATCTGGGACAGAGCCCGGAACTTTTATAAAGATCTTTACTCTCCGGATCCCATTTCTCCAGACGCCTGCAGGGTGCTATGGGAAGGGCTCCCCACAGTCAGTGAGGGTGTAGGAGAGTGGCTTGATATACCACTATCTTTTCAAGAGCTCTCTGAAGCCCTCCGTGCCATGTCCTGTGAGAAGTCTCCAGGACTGGACGGACTGACTGTAGAGTTTTTCCAATTTTTCTGGGAGACTCTGGGACCTGATTTCCATCTGGTCCTTAGGGAAGCCCTGGAGACCGGGGAGATGCCCCTGTCTTGTCGCATGGCAGTACTTGCCCTGCAGCCCAAAAAGGGGGATCTCCAGCTTATTAAGAACTGGCGACCGGTCTCTCTGCTCAGCACGGACTACAAGATTGTAGCTAAAGCCATCTCGCTTAGACTTGGGTCTGTGCTGGCAGAATTGGTTCACCCTGACCAGTCCTATGTGATCCCGGGCTAGACTATCTTTGATAGTATCTTTCTGGTCCGGTATCTATTGCATTATTCTCGCAGGACTGGTCTGTCACTCGCCTTTCTCTCTTTAGATCAAGAGAAGGCGTTTGACAGGGTGGACCATGGTTACCTCATAGCCACTCTGCAAGCGTACGGCTTTGGCCCACAGTTTGTGGGCTTTATAAGAACGCTGTACGCCTCTGCAGAGTCTTTACTTAAAATCAATTGGTCCCTAACAGCACCTTTGGTATTTGGACGAGGGGTGCGTCAAGGATGTCCCTTGTCTGGACAGTTATATGCACTGGCCATTGAGCCTTTCCTCTGCCTACTGAGGAAAAGGCTCACAGGGCTGGTGCTAAAAGATCCAGACATGCGGATTGTCCTTTCAGCTTATGCTGACGATGTGCTCCTCGTGGCCCAGGATCCAGTTGATCTTGAGCTGGCAAAACAGTGCCAGGAGGTATATTCAGCTGCCTCCTCCGCTCAGATCAACTGGTCCAAATGCACAGGCCTTTAAGAGGGTAATTTACAGGTAGACTCTTTGCCTCCCACGTTTTGTGACATCATAAATATCTGGGGGTCTACCTGTCCGCTGCGGACGCTTCCGTCCCAGACAACTGGAGGGAGTTAGAGGGCAGTGTCCTCTCTCGTCTGGGACGATGGAGGGGTCTAGCAAAAATGCTTTCCCTTAGGGGGCGGACTCTAGTGGTGAATCAGCTGGTGGCTTCTCAGATCTGGCACTGGCTGATTTATCTGAGTCCGACCCCCGAGTTTGTCACCAATATCCAGAGGAATTTGTTAGATTTCCTCTGGATGGGAAGGCATTGGGTCTCTGCAGGGGTGGCAAGTCTGCCTTTGGTGGAGGGTGGACAGGGAGTAGTTTGTGTGTGCTCCCAGTTGTCCACCTTCCGCCTTCAGTACCTGCAGAGATACCTATATGCAGATCCCTCTCCGCAGTGGTGCGCACTGGCATCCAGCTTTTATCGCCAGTTGCGCAACCTGGGGTATGACCGGCAATTATTTCTGATCAGGCCCGAGGGGTTTGGGAGAGACCTCTCTGTGTTGCCGGCATACTACCAGGAAACCCTCAAGGCCTGGAGCATGGTCTCCGTGACCAGGCAGGGCGTGCCTTTGGGGGATGAAATATTCACAGAGCCCCTGCTATTTAATGCAGCAGTGGGGGCTCCAATGTTACAGTCCCCCAGTATCATCCGCCGCCTTAGTCATGCACGGATGACCCGAGTCGGGGATCTCCTGGAATACAGGCGTTCTGATTGGGTGTCACCCCAGGAGCTTGCGCTCCGTTTGGGATATGTGACGCCCAAAGTCTCAGGGCGCTTGCTCCAGGAGATTAGAGATGCCATCTCCCCCGACTCGCGCACCTTCCTTCGCGGGGCTTTGCAGGCCGGAGTGCCACATGCACCTTTCAACACCCCTTCTCCGGCTGTTTGCATTGGACACAAGCCCCGTGTTTCCCCTCAGGCTCCTCCTGTCCCCAACCTCTCGAGGTTGATGGACATACCCTCGGCATGCTTTCGCAGCTTATATTCTCTCGTGCTCCATACAGTGCACTTCCTTGCCCTCGTGACCCGTCCCGATACCATCTGGAGGCGGGTCCTACCAGCTGACGAGGGCAAGAGGCCCCGGTGGAGGGAACTTTATTCTGATTTAGTTCCACGACCCACCGGGGACTTGAGTTGGAGAGTGCTCCATGGTGCACTGAACACGGGAGAGTACTTAGCTAAATTCACGGACTCTCCCTCCACTTGTCTATTCTGTGGCAAGGGAGAGTCCGTGTATCATGTTTATTTTAGTTGCGCCAGACTGCAGCCCCTCTTGTCACTCTTGAGGGGCCTCCTCCTGCAGTTCTGGCTGCATTTCTCCCCTCACATTTTTATTTTTGGGCGCCCAGTGTCCCGGGGCAATAAGGCCAGGGACCTCCTCGTCAACCTGCTCCTGGCATTAGCCAAGTTGGCTATATATAAGTCCAGGAAGCAGTGTTTGATAGGGGGGGTTCCCTTGTCACCTGAGGCCATGTTCCGGGTGCTGGTGCGCTCCCGTATCCGGGCAGAGTACCACCTGGCTTTGTCTACTGGGGGAATGGATGAGTTTGTCTCCCAGTGGGCTGTAGATGGTGTGCTCTGCTCGGTATCCCCCCATCCGGTTTCTTTTTCTTTCAACCTCCTAATATGATTTTTATTTAGTTTACAGAAAATGTTTTCTCATAATTTTAAAATACACTGTGCCAAGTTCAACCAATCCAATCTAGTTGGGGTACCAGCAGTCTACATTTAAAAAAAAAATGACAGACAGAGGCAGGACACCCCGCAGAGGCCATCGTGGTTGTGGTGCTGTGATTCCCTTTGGCCCTACAATAATGCCCAGTGTTCAGAGACCAGTTACCCTGAACTTGAAAAGTTCAGAGGACGTAGTTGACTGGCTAACACAGGACACCCAATCTTCTACAGATCTTTTCCCCTCCTTCGGTATCATAATTATTGCTGCTTCTAATGTCTCCTTAGGAGCCCATCCTACGTCTTTAATTTTGTTAAATGCTTTTACCATATGAGCCCCCAATTCTGGTAAGAATTGTTTATAATACAGTATCGGGAACCCATCTGGTCCTGGGGATTTTTGGACATTTAAACCGGACACACAATTCTTGATTTCCTCCACTAAAATCTTCCCATTTAGTAGTTCCTTTTGCTCCTCGGAAATTTTTTTTAGATTCAACTTTTTAAACAAATCCTGTATTTGCCCTTTATCAGGTTTAACCCACCCTGGTTTCTTTTCCAGATTATACAAGGCGCTATAATACTCCGCCGCAATTCTACCTATTTCAATAGGATCCTTTTTCATAATTCCTTTGGCATCGAGGAATTTCACTATCCTTTTGTTGCTACGCTTTTTTCCCAATAAGATCCACTAGTGATTTATTTGCTTTATTACCTAGATGATAATTTTTTATTTTTAGCTCCTTTAACTTCTTATCTATTTGACTTTGTAAGATCATATTTATCTGTCTTGTATCTTATAGATCTGTTCCGTCAACATGTTATCCTGGCTTTTTTTGTTGGCATATGATAACTTGTAGAGTTCTAAATATAAATCATGCAGCGATTTCCCCCTGGCCCTCCTCTTCTTAATCATTCTTGTTTTCAGAATACCCCTCATATACGCTTTGTGCGCATTCCAAATACTTAAATCTGAGGTTATAGAGCCACTGTTAACTCTAAAGAACTCTTCAATTACTTCCTTAATTTCTTTTTTTCTTCTATTGTATAAAATACTTCTGAGTTAATATTTTCTCTTTTTGTTCCATTGCTAGTCCCCCGACCTTGCAGTACTATATTTACCAGGGCGTGGTCTGACCATGATATAACCCCTACCTCCACATCATCCACTTCTCTCCATGTCTCTATGTCAACCAGTATGAAATCAATCCTTGTGTATATACTATGTCTCTGAGAATAATAAGTATAGTCCTGGACCTCAGGATTTTTTAGCCTCCAAGAGTCATATAGTTTGTATTTCAACAATATCTCATTAAATCTTCTAGACAATCTTTCCAGAGCCAAATCGCTCGTCCTTAAGCTCCTATCAATTTTTATGTCCAGGACCATATTCAGATCCCCACATATAATAAGCTTACCCACTTTTAGTTTGGAAATAATTTTTAAACACTTACTCAAAAAGCTTATTTGATTCGCATTCGGAGAATATAAATTTGCAATTGTAAATGACTGACCATTTACATGTCCTAACCAAATGATAAATCTCCCTTCTTCATCATATTCTACATGATCCGTTACAATCACATTCTTATCATGAAACAAAATAGCAACCCCTCTAGCCTTTTTCCTGAAGCTATACGAGAAACCCAACGGAAACTGTTTATATCCTATTCTAGGTTCTTTCCACTTTACCCAGTGGCTTTCTTGTAGACAAATAACATCCAATTCTTCTTTTATAAATTGACGGAAGGCACAGTGCCGTTTGCCGGGTGAATTTAAGCCTCTAGCATTTTGCGATATCACTTTTAACATCAAAGTGACTTACTTGATAACCTCCGAGTCCCCTTCTTCCCTATCATACAATTTTTATTGCCTTCACTTCCCCTCCCCTTCCAACAGCATACAAACACCACACATACCGTTTCCTCCCGATGGCAAGAAAAACTTAATGCCATCTTTTAAGATGTCTGGTCCTCCGGGGCGGAGAAAAAACTTCAAAAAAGAGAGAGAAAAAAAAAAGACCCCGGCAGAACCTTGGGAGTGCGCCCATTGCCCCCTCACCCTACTCCTAGAAGCACTCAACTATACATTAAGTGTTTCCTTCACGTCCAAAACTTTTAATTGACTCTACAATAAAATATTGAAACATTTCCCAAAATTGTCTCGGATAAGTAGTATATTTTATACCTTTTCTTTTCCATTTTTTTTTTCCTTTCTCTTTATTCACCTACGTACTTCACTTTCACTTTCCCGTTTTACCGCCTCCATCGAAGTTGGGGCCTTTCCCATCCCTTCTCGTGTCTTCTTTTTCTATTTCGAAACCCCACTTTTCCAAGCAATGCACACCTTCTGCAACGGACTTGATCACCTCAGTTTGGTTACCTTTAGTTATAATTAGTTTAACAGGGAACCCCCATTTATATAATACCTTTTCTCTTCTGAGCACTTTAGTGATAGAACTTAATTCTCTTCTTTTAGTTAAAGTTTCGCTTGAATAGTCTTGGTAAATTTCTACCTTTTCAGAAGGGTTCTCAAACTGTTTTTTTTCTCTACTACATTTAATTATCCGTTCTTTGAAGGAGTGATTTTGTAATTTTACTATTACATCCTGCTCTCTTCGCCCTATCAGTCTCCTAGGTAGTGGGAGCCTGTGTATCTTCTCAAACGTACCTTCCAGAGTGTTATCATTCCCTGTGATAGATTTAAAAAACTCATTCACGTACTCGCCTAACTCATTGTCCAGGACTTTCCCTGAAATCCCCCTCAGCCTTAAATTATTCCGTCTAGAGAAATCTTCAATTCTACATAATTTGTTCTTGAGACTTACAACTTCATCCTCAAGCCTCCGAACTTTGGTCTCTAATCTCTGATGATCCTCCACAAGCTTTTCTTGTTTGCCTTCCAGCTGGCCAATTCTCTCTAGTAACGCATTCACTGCTTTTGTATTCTCTGTAAGCTCTAATAGTATATCTTCCCTGATTCTGTTTTCAAAGTTATAAAACAACCTTTCCATTGCCTCTACAGTTAATGCTTCTGGTTGACCTGTGTTCAATCTATCGGGGAGGTCTACTATCTCTGATATATTAACGTGTTCACTGTTTTCTGTGTCTGTTTGGGATATATTCGATTGAGAGCTAGATAAATTTACTTTTTTCCTTTTCACTGTTTCTCTAGTTGTTAGTGGGCTTTTTGAGATAGCACCCTGCAATTTGGTATCTCTGCCCTTGTTTTTACTTCTTACCACTGACACATCCTTCCTTATCATTTTTGCTTATTTGTCCCGCTTCAGTTACCCAACACTGATGACGTTTTAACTACACCCCCTGTGAGTTTTCCCTTTTTGGCAAGCACCTTGTCCTCTCTTTTTTTTCCCTTTCCTTTCTTCTTTCTTTTTCCCCTTCCCCTTTTCTCTCTTCTCTTAACACAGAATATACAGGTATGTTATTTAAAGGTTGCAGACAAATGGAAACATTATACAATGCTACAAGTACACATAATAATAGAAAAAAAGGAATAGCAGATGTTACAATCAAACAATCATAATTTTTGATGTATTTTACAGCAGCAGTCCCCTGGAACCACACGACTTTATTTACTTCAATCAACTAGAGTCTTTTTTTTTTTTTTCTTCTTATCTGCCGCAGCAGCCTAAGTTTAATAGTATCCACTGCTGCCTTATTGACACTTTATTGGCAGCTGACCAATTTAAAGCAACAGTCAGATTCAAATCTAGTGGCTGAAATCAGAATTACAAGCTTGACAGGAACAGCCCCATAGAAACTGAAACAGCCAGCTGGATGGTCGCCGGAGGGTCAGCAAGCTGAGTAACTTTACTAGCCGGATATAAATATCCCTGTTGCCCCTAGTCCCAAAACCACAGAGCCAGTCCTTTAAACGGTTTCTTTGAGTATTATGTCTTTATCACAGGGCATTTCTTAATAAGCCCCTGCCTGCAAGCAGTTCCTTATGGCTATTTAATGCTCTTCTCTGTAGATATCATTTTGAACGCACTATGTGATACACCGGTCTCCAGACTGGCAGTATAGCCAAAACTGTACAAGCATACAGTGTCCAAATATAAAGGCAGACTTGCTGGCTAGGAATGGCTCATTTAATTGACTGTCCCTTTAAATTTTCGCAAGACTTTATCCCAGGGCACTTCTTAATAAGCCTCTGCCTGCAGGCAGTTCCTTATGTCTGTTTACAGCTCTTCTCTGTAAATATGTTTTAAACACACTGTGTGATACACAGATTTTCAGACTGGCAGTGTAACCAAAAATGTACAAGCATACAGTGTCCAAATATAAAGGCAGGCTTGCTGGCTAGGAATGGCTCATTTAATTGACTGTCACTTAAAATTTTCGCAAAACTTTATCACAGGGCAATTCTTAATAAGCCCCCGCCTGCAAGCAATTCCTTATGGCGGTTTACTGTTCTTCTCTGTAGATATCTTTTAAACACACTGTGTGATACACAGGTCTCCAGACTGGCAGTGTAACCAAAAATGTACAAGCATACAGTGTCCAAATATAAAGGCAGGCTTGCTGGCTAGGAATGGCTCATTTAATTGACTGTCACTTTAAATTTTCGCAAAACTTTATCACAGGGCAATTCTTAATAAGCCCCCGCCTGCAAGCAGTTCCTTATGGCTGTTTACTGTTCTTCTCTGTAGATATATTTTAAACACACTGTGTGATACACAGGTCTCCAGACTGGCAGTGTAACCAAAAATGTATAAGCATACAATGTCCAAATATAAAGGCAGGCTTGCTGGCTAGGAATGGCTCATTTAATTGACTGTCCCTTTAAATTTTTGCAAGACTTTATCCCTGGCCACTTCTTAATAAGCCCCTGCCTGCAGGCAGTTCCTTATGGCTGTTTACAGCTCTTCTCTGTAAATATGTTTTAAACACACTGTGTGATACACAGGTTTTCAGACTGGCAGTGTAACCAAAAATGTACAAGCATACAGTGTCCAAATATAAAGGCAGGCTTGCTGGCTAGAAATGGCTCATTTAATTGACCGCTTGATCACTTTAAATTTTCGCAAGGCTTTTTCACAGGCTTTTTCACAGGGCAATTCTTAATATCCACCGCCTGCAAGCAGTTCCTTATAGGACTTATAAGCCATCAATCTAACTAGACTTAATTAGATGTCTAGCTGATGTCCATACACTGAGCAATCTCTTACAATAGCAGCAACGTGCAGCAGTGAGCCATATCACTATTAAGCAGAACTTACAGTTTTCCTGTTGGAACACCTTCTGAACACACACAGGACCTGCAAACTGCTAGCTGCAGCCGTCCTTGAAACTGCCCTCTGCTGTATCACACCTGCTCCTTGCTTTTTTGCATCCTTCATACAGTGCAAGTCTGCAGGCTTGACTGAGGAAGAACTACAAATGCTGCTACCTCCTCACTGCCTCTTCACTGGCATGACCGGCCTCAAGCTCCTCCACCTCTGGTTCTTCTAGGGCTCATTAGACTGAACACAGAGAGTGCTTACACACTCCTGCAATGGGCGCACTCAGCTCCCTCGTTAGTGCTCACTCAGCACTTCCTGGGAGTGGCCATCAGGTTAATTTGAAGAATTGAGTGATGTGCAACCATTATTGCCAGAGGATGTAGATAACAGGGATATGTCTCAGTCAGGCAGCATTACACACATGTACGTACGATGTGATGATGATGATGATGTACCCGCTGCTGCTTCCTTTGTTCAGTTGTCATATACAAGTGAGGCGGGTGATGATGATGATGATGCGTCCGTGGATGTCACATGGGTGCCCGCTAGAAGAGAAGAAGAACAGGGGGAAATTTCAGATGGGGAGACAGAGAGGAGGAGGAGACGAGTTGGAAGTAGAGGGAGGTCATCGCAACGAGCTAGTGGCACAGTCAGACAGCATGCATCAGCATCCGGGGTCAGCCAGACAGCACGCCAATCAACGCATGCTGTTGCCACCACCAGAATGCCGTCACCGACGAGCTCAGCAGTGTGGCATTTTTTGTGTGTGTCTGCCTCTGACAACAGCAATGCCATTTGCAACCTGTGCCAAAAGAAACTGAGTCGTGGGAAGTCCAACACCCACCTAGGTACAACTGCTTTGCAAAGGCACATGATGTCACATCACAAACGCCAATGGGATCAACACATGAGTACAAGAAGCACAAAAACTCAAAGCCGCCATCCTCCTCCTGGTCCAGCATCTTCATCCACGTCAACCACTGCTGTCCTCCTTGCCCCCTCTCAACTATCCGCCACTCCGTCTCTCGCCTCTTGCTGTTCCTGCTCATCTCCCCACAGTCAGGTGTCTGTCAAGGGCATGTTTGAGCGTAAGAAGCCAATGCCACAAAGTCACCCCCTTGCCCAGCGTCTGACAGCTGGCTTGTCTGAACTCTTAGCCCGCCAGCTTTTACCATACAAGCTGGTGGAGTCTGAGGCGTTCAAAAAATTTGTAGCTATTGGGACAACGCAGTAGAAGGTACCCGGCCGAAATTTCTTTGCCCAAAAGGCAATCCCCAACCTGTACTCGATTGTACAAAAGGAAGTAATGGCATCTCGGGCACACAGTGTTGGGGAAGGGTCCATCTGACCACTGATACCTGGTCTGCAAAGCATGGTCAGGGCAGGTTATCACATACACTGCGCATTGGGCAAACCTGATGACGCCTGCCAATCATGGAATGAGTGGCTCTGCAGAGGAGTTGGTGACACCGCCACGACTTGCAGGCAGGCCTGCTGCCACCTCCTCTACTCCTCCTACTCTATCTTCTTCCATAACTTGCTCAGTTGAGTCCTCTTCTGCTGCGTCTTGCTCCACATCAACGGCACCCCCCCAGCTCCCCAGATACTATTCCACATCCCGGATACGGCAGTGTCATGCACGCTACAAGAAGAAAACAAATGGTATGATGTCGCTGATGTCACTGATGGTGTCTTCGGTGCGACTGACAAGGTTTGTCACCTCCTCAAAAGGACGCATGAGCCTACAGGCATTGCGCATGAGCGTCCAGTAACGTGGCAAAAAAATCCCCAGCTCCGCAGAGGCTGTCCTAGCACCCCGGTCATACAAATATTCGTTAATGGCTTTTTCTTGTTGGAGCAGGCGGTCGAACATTAGGAGTGTTGAATTCCAACGTGTGGGGCTGTCACAAATCAAGCGCCTCACTGGCATGTTGTTTCGCCTCTGGATATCTGAAAAGTGCGCCATGACAGTGTAGGAACGCCTGAAATGGCCACACACATTTCTGGCCTGCTTCAGGACGTCCTGTCAGCCTGGATACTTAAAAAATCCAGGCCTTATACACGCCCCCTGATAGGTGACGTAACAAGTATTAAACTGATAAGAGTAGTACTTACAAACACGTCACTCCTATCTGGTGGCACCTTTGACTGCACGTGCCGTGCCCCAAAATTGAAGTGATACGACCAACAAAGCATCTTTTTCCATCTCCTGGTTCTAAAAATCCAGGCCTTATACACGCCCCCTGATATGTGCTGTAACAGGTTTTAAACTGATAAGAGTAGTACTACTTAACACACCTTATAATAATGCAGAGAGGCAATGCAGTGAGAGGAGTCTGAAGAAGAGGAGTCAGAGGAGGAAGGTGGCTTTGAGGAGGTGGAAGACCAAACACAGCAGGCGTCCCAGGGGGCTTGTTGTCACCTATCGGGGACCCTTGGTGGCTGGGTGGAGGAAGAGACCTTCAATGACATCAGTGAGGACAAGGAACGGGACATGGCTAGCTTGGTATCCAACCTTGTGCAAATGGGGAGTTTGCGGTTGTGCAAATGGACTGTTTGTGGTTGTTTGCGGTGCGTTAAACGGGGAGTTTGGTCTGTCACTGTGAAGCGGGCCTAACCCTTACACTACCTGATGTTTTAAAGCACATTATTCCAAACAATTTAGGAATGTTAGGTAATTTATGCCCTTTATGGCTTAAAACCAGACTCTGCATCAACTATGTAATTTTCCATGGGAGTTTTGCCATGGATCCCCCTCCGGCATGCCACAGTCCAGGTGTTAGTCCCGTTGAAACAACTTTCCCATCACTATTGTGGCCAGAAAGAGTCCCTGTGGGTTTTAAAATTCGCCTGCCCATTGAAGTTTATGGCGGTTTGCCGATGTTCCCCGGTTCGCGAACATTTGCGGCGGTTCGATTCTGCCAAACCAGCAGTGCTACCTCAAAAAATGCTGCAGTTTTATGTATTATTTTAAGTTATTTGTATTTAAAATACATGTAGATATTTATTATACACTTTACAAGAAATACTTAATAATGGATGAGAGCAAGTACACAAGGGCCCCTATTCACTTAAGCAATTGTTGGTTACTGGAGCCCATCATTTGCTATTCAATTGGCGGCTTTTAGTGAGCCGCAAACGATCTCCTAGTTACAGGCTGAAATTCACTGGGGTTGCCAAAATTGGAACTTACAATTCATCTAAGCCTTTGATCTTTAAAGCCAGAAAAAGTTACAATTGCTAAAATCGCAAATCGCTATTCAATTGCTACAATTCCCCAAGTCTGCAAATGTTTTCACACCCAGAAATGGCAAATGTAGCAGAAATTCCTACAGGAACCAGATAGGACTCGCAAGGAGGTTAAACCCCTGTTCTGTAGCACTGTAAATGCAAATAAAAAATCAATAGTGCAGACCTCCGTTTTTTTTTAAGGAGCGGATGGTTCCAGGGCCCAGCCTGGGCTGAATAGGAGGAGGCCGGGGACATCGCGGGAAGGTAAGTTGAATGTATATTTATATGTTTATATTTTTATTTTATTTTGGGTGTATATGTTGTAGTAATGTAATGTTTTTTTTTAACAGGGCCGCACCGGAGAAGAAAAGAAGAAGGACGGGACAAGCTGGAAAGGTGAGTAGAATATTTAGAATGTGTATAATGTTTATTTATTTTATGTTATTGTGTTGTACTATCTTTTTTTTTTTACCCCTAGGTTGGTGATCTGAAGGTAAGTGGTCTTAATTATTTATTTTAGCTTTGAATTAGGGTTTTTGTATGTAGTTAGGATTTTAATTATTTTATTTTAGCTTAGTATTAGGGTTTCTGTATGTAGTTAGGATTTATTGTATATTAGATAGATAGGGGGATGTATGTGATATGTGATATAGTTAGGATTTATTGTATATTAAATAGATTGTATGTTAGATAGATAGGGGGTATTTGTTTTGTATTGTATGTATTGTATTGTATGTATTGTATTGTATGTAATGTATTATATGTAATGTAATGCATTGTATGTATTGTAATGTATTGTATGTATTGTATTGTGTATGTCTGTCTTTCTTTTTCAGGTGTGTAATTTTTTTTTCTGTAGTGGGGGGGTTGTAATGTATTTTTTTATTTTCTGTAATGTATGTTTTTTTATTTTTGGTGACTTAGGTTTTTTTATTTTCTGTAAGGTAGTGTAGGTAGGTAGGTAGTATAAGTGTTAATAGATTAGTGTAGAGGGGGGTTAGTTTAGATTTAATGGTTTATTGGGGGTTATAGTGTAGTGTTTGTAGTTAGTGTCATGATAGTCCTTGTGTGGTTAATGTTAGGGTTTTAACAGCCCCATAAGGGTCATAATATACCCTTAGGGGACTGATAGGGTTAAATAGAGGCTTATGGGGGTCTGTATTGACACCCATGAGTGACGGGGTTAATTAAGGGTTTATGGGGGTCTGTATTGACCCCCATGAGTAAAAGGTTAATTAAGGGCTTATGGGGGTCTGTATTGACCCCCATGAGTGACAGGGTTAATTAAGGGCTTATGGGGGTCTTTATTGACTCCCATGAGTGACAGGGTTAATTAAGGTTTAAGGGGTTCTGTATTGATCCCCATGAGTTATAGGGTTAATTATTGGCTTATGGGGGTCTGTATTGACCCCCATAAATTATAGGGTTAATTAAGGGCTTATGGGGGTCTGTATTGACCCCCATGAGTGACAGGGTTAATTAAGGTTTATGGGGGGCTGTATTGACCCCCATGAGTTATATGGTTAATTAAGTACTTATGGGGGTCTGTATTGACCCCCATGAATTATAGGGTTACTTATTGGCTTCTGGGGGGTCTGTATTGACCCCAATGAGTTAAAAGGTTAATTAAGGCCTTATGGGGGTCTGTACTGACCCCCACAAGTTATGGAGTTCATTTTAGTTGCCTGGGGTTAATATTTTTTAGTGCAAGTCTTTTTAGGACAATTACGGTCCTTTAAGGACCCACAAGGCGGGAAATTTAAAAATCTAATTGAAGCGGGGTCACAATCGGTGCCGATCGGGGACCCCCGCTGCAAGGGGTTAATGTGGGGGGGCTGCGGGGGTCCCTATTGACCCCTGCAGCAAGGAGTTAATGTGGGGACACTTCGGGGTCCCAATGGGGACCCCCCTGCATAGAGGGGGTTAACTTTGGCGTGCCGTTGACTGGATTGTTAATAGTGTACTGCGAGCCCTTTAAGGAGCAGCGGCGGGGAATTTTAAAGTTTTAAATGCAGTGGGGGCCTGATTGGTGCCGACCGGGACCACCGCTGCAAGGGGTTAATGTGTGGGGGCTGCGGGGGTCCCTATGGACCCCTTCAGCAAGAGAGGGGGGTTCATTTTAGATGCAGGCGGGGTAGTTGGAGTACCCTGCCTGGCAGGGCTTATGTGTGGGACTGCCGCGGAGGTCCCGTTTAGGACCCCTGCACTAATTGATGAGGTGTGGGAGCCTGCGAGATCATCTCGCAGGCTGTCACTCCTCATATACATTATCGCAGTGTTCATACAGACGGCCCTGTTGCGTAGCTCACATGTTGGTCCCAGCAGGGCTAATTTAATAGCGTTGTGACTTTGAGAAATTTTGCAGTACGTAGGATTTAAGTAGAAGCCTCCTATTTACGTGGCTGGAATTTAATAAGGCTGATAGAATGTCTTGTTTTGAGTAAATGAAGAAACCCACAGGTCTCTGTATTAGTTACTATTTGTAGCAATGAGCAGCCAATACAACCCACAGGTTGTTAATCAGAGAACCTCCGCAAAAATGGTAACCAGAGTTCAGGGACACAAGATATGGGACAGAGCTCTTGGCACAGGTGTAATCTCTGACAATCTTATCATCATCAACAAATGCAGCTGATGAATGAAGCAGCATTTCTTAATATTTTACATTTTTAAAGGACTGGTAAATGCCATGCACAGGCCTCTCATGACACTAGTGGATTTGATATTTAGATTTTTTATTCATTTTTTTAAATTTCCCTTTAGGAGTCCTCCAACCCAGCCCCTCCTGATCCGCCTACCCACCCTGGCACCTACCAAGCCTGGCACCTCACCAGCTACCGGACTGCTGCCTCCCCTCCCTCTAGCAGGGGAGGCAGCTGTCAATGCAACAGTTTGTTTTGACCTTCGCTCCATACCAAGTATAATCTTCCTGCAGTTTAGAAAATCTGTTACTTTAAACTTTCAGAAAATACCTTTTTATTAACATTTAGACACAACTTCACCCTACTAAGGTAAGTTTTTTTTCCAATTACCAAATAGGTCACAATGACAATAGTTAATCTAGGCTTATTAAGCTTAAAAGTTGTTATTAGGTTTTTGTACTCTTCACCTTAAACAAATGTCAGTTTCTAGAATACGTTTCTTTTCACATATTAAAAAAACATTTTGACTGATTAGAACCTAGTCCCTATTTTACAAATTCATGAAAGACCCTATACTACACCCTAGCTTTGGCAGAATTACCATGCTAATTTAGTCTTCCTCCACTAAAAATTATTTTATGTCTTAATGTAGTGCAGTCTTTATATAAAAAATGCACCTCTTTCCCTTTTCCATTTTATCCTCTATCAAATATTTTAAAGTTGTTTTTTTCTGCCAAATAACACATGGGGCCTTATTCAATTTGCTACAATTACAGATTGATTCAATTGAACAAGCCTGCAATTTACGGGACAAAATCCGAAACCACAATCATAAAGAGCATTTCAGAGCGTGATCATGATCAACCAAGCAAGGCCATAACTACCGCCAATAGTAAATGAGACATCATTACATGAGTAAAACATGGAGGTTACACGTCAATTAGTGTTTAGAGGTCCCACTCACAATTTGGCAATATACAAAATATAAAAAAAGAATGACGATACTGTTCTAGTCCATGTGGGTAACCTGATATGTATTTACTCATTGATTCCCGAGATTGATATTGCACTGAAATTAAACTTATATTGCCTATTTGCGAGCTTTAATTCTAATGTCTTTCATCACTTTCCCCATCTTTTAAAGTGCAGTGTTGATTTTTTATTTGCATTTACAATGCTACAAACCGGTGTTTAACCTCCTTGCGAGTCCTATCTGGTACTCGTACGATTTGCTTCTACATTTGCCTTTTACAGGTGTGAAAACATTTGCAGGCTTGAGGAATTGTAGCGATAGAATAGCGATTTTAGAGATTGTACCTTTTGTGGGCTTGAAAGATCAAAGGCTTAGATGGGTTGTAAGTTACGATTTTGCCAACCGCAGGGATTTTCAGCCTGTACCCGCAGATGGTTTTCGTCTCTCTAAAATGCACCAATTGAATAGCAAATTAGTTTACGGCTACATTATGGGCTCCAGTAAATAAAAATTGCTCAATTGAATAAGGACCACAATAAATAGAATTACATTATTCGCAGATGACATTGTCATTAATATAACTAATCCCTTGATATCTTTAAAACTTCTTCATGATAGCATATGTCATTATAGTAAACTTTCATATTACACATTACATACACTTAAAAAATAAGTGTTAACATTAAAATTGATAAAGAAGATTTAGTTCTTTTAAAAGAATGTTTTCAAAATAATTGGAATTTAAATGGAATTACAAATTGGGTTTTGAATATTTTGCTAATTTAAATTAATTAGTTGAAACTTTATAATAATATAACTAAGTGTGCATTGAAAATCAGTTTAGTTATCTTGAACGCAAAACCTTTCAGCTATAAAATTGTCAGTTCTGCCAAAGATAACTTACTTATTAAGAAACATTCCTTTAGAAATGCCAACATAATTTCTGAGACTTTAAGTTTCGATTGATAATTTTATATATAGAGGTAAAAATGTATGTATTACTAACAATATTGTTTCTAGACATGTTTCTAGAGCATGCCTTGCAGCTCCTAATATAACAAAATATTATAATGCTGTGATGATTTGATAAAATGGTGTTTTCGGAAATTTACACCTAATCAGATGCAGATTAAAGAAGCTTTAATAAGAAAATTACAACTGAACCACCTAATATGGCATAAAGAATTTGACAAAAAAAAAACACTGGATAAAATACCATTGATTATAAATCTGGTTTTAAATGGTGGTACAAGTTTAACAAAAGTAGGAACATATCAGAATTTCCATCTCCTGCAACTCCATTATCAATATTTTTTATTGAGGCTCCATCTCATCAAACGAGTTGCTGGGAGTCATGGGACATTAGAAACTCAGCGGATTTCCAACATTTCATTAAAACATTTTGAGACTTTAGTAAAGGAATATAAAATTAGCAAGTCCATAATTTCCTTTTTAGACGCAGTGTATAGTAAATTAAGTTAGATGTAATCTGCAGTCGGAGGCTACTAATTAATTAGTTCCAATCAGACTCGCAATCAAGCACAGAAAATGTTTGCGAGGCCCATAGAATATCACCGTTATTTTACACTAAGTTGCAAATCTACACATTATGATTCTGAAATGCTGGTTTTCTCGCCTAAACCAACGGTTATGTCTCGCGCATTTAGTCTATAAATAGGACACAATTGTCACATTGCTGACGCTTTCTCCTCTGGTGATGAGTGGACATTTTCTGCTGCCGGAAAATCCAAAAAAGATTGTTAGCTCTTCAGGATATTGATTGCTGGCTATTAATTATAAATAGGTAAAGTATATTCATTTATTGATTCATTACTTATTAATAAAAATGTTTTAGATATTATTTTAAAAAAATAGGTACAATCTTATATTTTAAACTGCATTTACTTTATGAATACATTAATGGTTAATGCTTTTAAATATATTTATTAATTGATTAATTGTTAATGGACATTAATTTAGTAATTATTAATTAGTAATCCTTATGAAAAAAAAAACATTGGATATTTGTGACTGCCTTTACTTTATGAATATATAATGATTAACTCTGTCTAATATATTTATTCATTGATTAATTAATTAGTTACTAATGTTTATTAATTACTTAATTAGTAATTAATTAGTAATAATAATAAAGGAAAAATGTTTAAACTGACTCAAAAAATATGTACATTTTACACTGCACTTATATTTCTGTGTTGCTGCTCAAAACTGCACATTTCTGTGTTGCTGCTCAATTATTAATGTTTATTAATTACTTAGTAATTAATTAGTTATAATAAAACAAATATTTAAACTGCCCCAAAAAATATGTACATTTTACAGTGCACTTATATTTCTGTGTTGCTGCTCATTGCCTGAAATGGATAGGATCCTCAAAGCAGTTAAATATTGAAATAAGTTTATTATATTATGACACCTGCTACATTTAATATTTTATAGTGCATTTATTTATGAATATATCCATGCGTAAACCTTTAAGTTTTGCATGTATGCCAATTAAACATCATACTCTTTATGATTAATGAATTAATTGCATTCAAACATTAAAAATACTTTTCATTTTATTTTACAGTTTGAGCATCTCTGCAGCTGACTGATTACACAGAGTGACGTTTGCAGCATTTCATCTGCAATAAGATCACCTTTACAGGTATATCATTTAATGATGCTCTTTTTTAGGAGAAAAGAATTAAGGCTTTTTGTTTTCCATTTATCACCGTTATTAAGTAATTAACATATATTAATTAATTCATTATTAATAAGTAACCATTATAAAAAATGTATATTTTACAATACATAGATTTAATATTGCATTTACATATCTGAAGTACTGATCATTAATGTCCATTCATTGATTAACTATTAATTATTAATAATTAAATAAAAAAAATATTTAAACTTGCCTAAAAATTAGATACATTTTCAAATGCACTTATATATCTCTGTTACTGCTCATTAACTGACAGGGATAGGACCCTCTAAGCACTTAAATATTTAAATCAGTTTATAATATTATGACACATGCTACGTTTAATATTTTTTAATGCATTTACTTATATTGATGATTAACAGCCTTATTAAATTGCATTTCGGCACATTCTAAAATGCTCTATATAAGCACATAGCATATTTTTTACAGAAGATTTTAGTTCATGAAGACCTTGCTGTTGGATAAAAGTTTACGAACTAAAAACTTCTGTAAAAAAAATTAGCTATGTGCTTTTATAGAGCCCTTTAGAATTTGCCGAATTGCAATTTAATAAGGCTATTAGCCTTTACCTTTTGCATGTATGCCAATTAAACAGGATACTTTCAATGATTAATGAATTTAATTGAATCAAAACATAAAAAATGCTTTTCATATCATTTTACAGATTCCTCATCTCTGCACCTGCCTGAAGACAGAGAGTGAGATCTGCAGGATTTGATCTGCTATAAGATCAACTTGACAGGTATATCATTTAATGATGTCATTCTTTAGGAAAATAGGATTACGTTTTATTATTTTGCATTGATGACAGTTATTGATGAATTATTTAACGGATATTATTTTATTAATTAATTATTAATAGATAATTATTAAAAAAATTGTATTAGAAATACATATATGCTTAGACATTTATGTTTTATTGAATGACAATTACACCTCATAACTTGACTTATTGATTAAGAATTTGCTCATTGCTGTTTATGTTTTGCATTGATGACAGTTTTAGATTTCTCATTAATGCATATTAATTTTTTAATTACTTTATAATTCATTATAAAAAAAAATAACATTAAATTATTGATCAATATATATATGCTTAGCTCTTTAGCTTTTAATGTATGCAAATTAAAAATAACACATTCATTGATTAATTCATTCATTTAATGAAAACATTACAAATGCATTTCAAGTAATTTTAAGGATTCATTACTGCTATTTAGGTTTTGCATTGATGACAAGTCAAAAAAATATGTACAATAAAAAATAAATATCTTACACCTACATTTACCATTACAGATTACAATGGCGGACAACGCAGAAGACAAGAATGAACGTAAAAGAAGTGTGGCAAGAGAACGGAAGCAAAGATGAAGAGATGCACAGTCCACTGAGACTTTGCAACGCTTAAGGGAAGAAGACCGACGGAGACTTCTAAATAATAGAAAAATGACTAAGAAAGCACAAACCGAGTGTGCTGGAGCTTTAAAGAAAAGAAAAAGTAAACAAAAAATGTTTGTAAAACATTGCCTAATGACCCAATATTGCCTCATGAAACCAATGGTCATACACATGACACCAATGTAGATATAAAAAGTTGTAGTGATATCTATGTTGAGGAAGCTCAGGATACTGCTTTAATTACAGCACTAACAGTAGACACTCATTATTATGGATTAATGAATGTGATTTTCAGTTTTGTGGGGCCTATCATTTTCTGAAGGAAACACCAACTGATGGAGAGTTTATTAGTTGCTGTCAAAGGTAAGACTTCCAGAAAGACACACATTTCTAGAATATTTAGAAAGTATAATGAGTGATCCAAACTTTCCAAATTATTCTGATTAAAAATAAACATTAGGTCTTCTAACAGTGCAATTTCATTTGCTTCAATGGGTGCAACATTAGCAGAAAGTGTCCCAGGACATGGTCCTTACTGTTTTAATGTACAAGGAGTAATTTACCATGGGACTTTACATTTACACCCAGAAGCAGGAGAACAATGAACATTTGCACAGTTATATGTCTTTAATACAGTGGAAGCTGTTGAACAACGAATGATGCCTCCTGAAAATAAACAATGCTTACCCATAGTCTTTGAACAGCTCGATAACATTATGGCCAACAACCCATATAGTCAAGCATACAAAAAATTAGCAAAGATTGGTAGTTTGGCGCCAAAAGTCATTGGCTTATCCTGAGAGTGAAAGGATCATAGAATGTTTGCAGCTCTATGGCTCTGTGTACTGCCGTGTGGAGATAGTGCTGATGCAGCGCTGATGTGGTAAATAGTTGTGATAGACTGTTACTGAATACCCAGAGAATACCCAGAGACTGACTATAACTATTTTGCTACTCTGAGTGGAAACCCGTTTGGTGGCGTGGAGCTGTGAGCTGGACGTGGAGGTCATATCAGGAATGGCGAATCTGCTCTGGATGAGACACTGAACCAGATGGTAGCAGAAACTTACAGCAGGAGATTAGTGATGTCGCGAACATAACATTTTCGGTTTGCGAACTGCGGAAGCGAATTTCATCAAATGTTCGCGAACGAGCAATCCGGGCGAACCGCCATAGACTTCAATGGGCAGGCAAATTTCAAAACCCACAAGGACTCTTTCTGGCCACAATAGTGATGGAAAAGTTGTTTCAAGGGGAATAACACCTGGGCTGTGGCATGCCGGAGGGGGATCCATAGCAAAACTCCCACGGAAAATTACACAGTTGATGCAGAGTCTGGTTTTAAGCCATAAAGGGCATAAATCACCTAACATTCCTAAATTGTTTGGAATAACATGCTTTAAAACATCAGGTATGAAGTTGCATCGATTAGGTAATGTGAGGGTTACAACCGCTTCACAGTAACAGACCAATCACCCTGTTTAATGCACCACAAACAACCGCAAACAGTCCCTTTGCACAACCGCAAACTCACCATTTGCACAAGGTTGGATACCAAGCTAGCCATGTCCCGTTCCTTGTCCTCACTGATGTCATTGAAGGTCTCTTCCTCCACCCAGCCACCAAGGGTCCCCAAAAGGTGACAACAAACCCCCTGGGATGCCTGCTGTGTTTGGTCTTCCACCTCCTCAAAGCCACCTTCCTCCTCTAACTCTTCTTAAGACTCCTCTCTCTGCGTTGCCTCTGTCTGCGTTATTATAAGGTGTGTACTGTTAAGTAGTACTATTCCTATCGGTTTAATCCCTGTTACGTCCACTATTAGGGGACGTGTATATGGCATTGATTTTTGGAAGCGGGAGATGGAAAAAGATGCTTGGTCGGTCCTCCCACTTCAAATTTGGGGCACTGCCCGTGCAATCTAAGGTGCCACCAGATAGGAGTGGTGTGTTCAGTTGTACTATTTATTCCTATCGGATTCAATAAAGCCAATAAACCTGGCCCATTATTATCCAGGAAACTACAAACTAAAACAACACAAAATAGCATACTTCAAATTAAGACCTCAAAGGGAGAAAAAACAACGAACCCAAATAAGATCCAGAAGATTTTTATAAAATTATATTACAATTACAATACCCTTTATACGGCAACAAAACACATAGATCTACACAAAATGAGGGGATTTCTTAATTCCTGTGATCTCCCCTTAATAGAAGAAAATGACTTAGAGACTTTAAATGCCATAATGACCCTAGAGGAAGTGAGAAAAGCAGTCCAGAACCTCAAACCTGGTAAGTCACCAGGCTCAGACGGGCACACCAATTTATATTATAAAAAATGTAAAGACATATTAGGCCCGCACTTGTTCACTCTAACAGAGTTCTAGAAGGCAAGCAAACACCAACAGAGCTGAACAGGGCCATAGAACCAAAACACTACAGGCCAATATCATTACTAAACTGTGATAACAAGATCCTGTCGAAAATAATACCGGATAGAATGTCATCCTTCTTGCCTAAGTTAATACATAATGACCAAGTACGCTTTGTCTCCAACAGGCAAGCGGGAGACAACATTAGAAAAGTCATGAACCTACTGTACCACACCAAAGCCTCTAAACTTCAAGCCTGTCTTATGGCCTTTGACATTGAAAAGGCGTTTGATTCCTGGAGTGGACTTACCAATACGCCCCGCTTGAAAAATTTGGTATTAAAGGCCATTTCATAAATCTCCTACACTCATTATACAAATCATTCAGGGCAAGGTTACAGATTCTGGGAGATGTGAGATCTTTAATTAAAATAGAAATAGGAACAAGACAGGGGTGCCCCCTTTCTTCCCTTCTATTTGCAATAGCAATAGAACCCCTGGCTCAGACAATTAGGGCCAACGCTGGGATCACAGGCATAAAAATAGGCCATCACCATTTCAAAAACTGAACTTAGAGAAGACAGAAGCACTAGCGAATGACTTTACAGCAGTAAAGAAGCAGGGTCTCCAAGAGAAGTTTAATATTAAGTGGGATAAGAACCACATAAACTACCTGGGAATCCGACTAACCACTAAGCTAGAGGACTTGTACAAAGCCAACCACTCCAAACTTTATAAAACAATAATTAATGACCTGACTAAATAGACAAAGTATAGGTTAACATGGCTAGGGAGAATAAATACGATAAAAATGAATGTCCTTCCTAGGTTGCTCTAAATATTTTGAACACTCCCAATCCCGATTCAATTTATCTGGAACCACTCTCCCTCACGCATCACAAAGAAAATGATGGACCTTCATAAGTCACAGTTGAGACTATCGTGTCCAAACTTAAAACATTACCACAAGGCAGCTCAGTTATCTTTCCTCCCAATAGCATATTCTATAGGGCATCAACCGGCCTGGGTGTATTTAGAGAACCAAACTTTAAGGCCCTTAACCTGGGACAAGGTGGCTTTGCTATCAGAATTGCCTCAGAGCCTTAAAAACTGGCCAAAACCCCTAATCAGACACTCACTATCATACTGGAATTGGGCCAAGAAACACACGGGTTTGTTCCCTGGATCCACCCAAATGACCCCAATTCTTGACCACCCTCAGGCCCCGAAACACATGAGCACAACATCACAACACTGGTGGAGGTCAAGGAAACTAGATAGACTGGGAGACTGGTTAGTAAAGGGCCAGATGCTCACCTATGAGGAACTGAGGGACAAGCATGAGCTACCGCTGTCAGAACATTACAATTACTGTAGGCTGAGGCATTTCACACACTCCCTGACCCAGAAACAGGGGACACCGGTCTTAAATTGGTTCTCCAAAATTTGCAAAGATAAACCTATACCAAGGGGGATCAATGCGTCGCTTTACAAATATAAAACATTTATTACTGGTTGAAGCGACACTGGGGGAAGGACCGGAGTGGGGGAGCCCTGGAGACCCTTCAGAAGTAACCAGCGGCAAAATGATCCCAGGTAAGGAGAGGTCGCTTACTGAAGCCTGCCCTACGGTAACCCAAGGGTGATTGCCCAGGTTGGATATTGTAAATAATAAGCTAACACTGCTGAAGGGATGCTAGCTAATAGGACTTTGGTGTTTCCTGCAGATATACTCTTTACTATTGTCTGTTTTACCATGTTTTCGGTATCTCTTAAATTGCAATCACAGTAAAAAATAAGAAAAAGTATTAACCTAAAAAGTAAAAAAAAGAAGGACTAGCCAGCTAACTTTCACAAAATGTCTTTATTGTAAATATGTATTTTTGCACAACTGTTATGCAAGACTGTTCAAAAATGCTTTATTTTTCATTACATGCTGTACGCCTTCTGACAATAAAAGAATTTAAATGCAAAAATTAGGTATTGTTGCAGCGACCAGAAAAATTGATTTTAGTTTGCCAGGCATAAAGTGCCCTAAAACATTGCGTCTTGCACCCTAGTTGGTGGCGGATAAGTCACGCAAGTCATCCGGCATTCAGGGATAAAATACAGCAGCGTGTGGACCATTATTAGCTCATGTCAGCTCATCTATCAGGCCTTTTTTAATCGAATGTATCGCCCACTGTCAGTCCCTTCAGGATCCATCCCTCATTCATCTTAATAAAGGTGAGGTAATATAGACTTTTTTGACCTAAGCGACTTCTCTTCTCAGTGACAAAACCTCCTGCTGCACTGAAGGTCCTTTCTGACAGGACACTTGAAGCGGGGCAGGCCAGAAGTTCAATTGCAAATTGGGATAGCTAAGGCCACAGGGCAAGCGTGCACACCCAGTAGTCAAGGGGTTCATCGCTCCTCATAGTGTCGATATCTGCAGTTAAAGCGAGGTAGTCTGTTACCTGACGGTCAAGTCGTTCTCTGAGGGTGGACCCCGAAGGGCTGTGGCGATGCATAGGACTTAAAAAGCTCTGCATGTCCTCCATCAACAACACGTCTGTAAAGCGTCCTCTCCTTGCCGGCGTGGTCGTGGGTAGAGGAGGATTATGTTCACCTCTTCCGCTGTTAGATTGCCGTTGTGCTGTGACATCACCTTTAAACGCTGTGTAAAGCATACTTTTAAATTTATTTTGGAAGTGATGCATCCTTTCCGACTTGTGGTAATTCGGTAACATTTCAGGCACTTTCTGCTTATACCGGGGGTCTAGTAGTGTGGACACCCAGTACAGGTCGTTCTCCTTCATCCTTTTTATACGAGGGTCCCTCAACAGGCACGACAGCATGAAAGACTCCATTTGCACAAGGTTGGATGCCGAGCTAGTCATGTCCCGTTCCTCGTCCTCAGTGATCTCACTGAAGGTCTGTTCTTTCCCCCAGCCACGTACAACACCACTGGTACCAGATAGGTGACAACGAGCACCCTGGGATGCCTGTTGTGGTTGGTATTCCTCCTCCTCCTCAAAGCCACATTCCTCCTCTGACTCTTCTTCCTCACAATCCTCTTCCAGCGTTGCCGCAGGTCCAGCAAGCGATGCTGATAAGGCTGTTTCTGGTGGTGATGGTGACCACACCTCTTCCTCTTCACGCGCATCTATGGCCTGATCCAGTACTCTTCGCAGGGCATGCTCCAGGAAGAAAACAAATGGTATGATGTCGCTGATGGTGCCCTCGGTGCGACTGACCAGGCATTGCGCATGAGCATTTAGTAACGTGGCAATAACATTCCCAGCTCTGCAGAGGCTGTCCTAGCACCATGGTCATACAAATACTCGTTAACGACCTTTTCTTGTTGGAGCAGGCGGTCAAACATTAGGAGTGTTGTTTCGCCGCTGAATATCTGTAAAGTGCGCCATGGGCGTGTAGGAACGCCTGAGATGGCAATAAACCTTCCTGGCCTGCTTCAGGACGTCCTGTAAGCCTGGGTGCTTATGCACAAAGCGTTGTACAATCAGATTACACACATGTGCCGTGCACGGCACATGTGTCAACTTGCCCAAATTCAATGCCGCCAACAAATTTCTTCCGTTGTCACAAACCACTTTGCCGATCTCCAGTTGGTGCGGAGTCAGTCACTGATCCACCTGTGCGTTCAGGGCGGACAGGAGTGCTGGTCCGGTGTGACTCTCTGCTTTCAGGGAAGTCAACCCCAAGACGGCGTGACACTGCTGTATCCGGGATGTGGAATAGTACCTGAGGAGCTGGGGGGTGCCATTGATGTGGAGCAAGACATAGCAGCAGCAGAAGAGGACTCAGCTGAGGAGGTTGTGGAAGAGGATAGAGTAGGAGGAGTAGAGGAGGTGGCAGCAGGCCTGCCTGCAAGTCGTGGCGGTGTCACCAACTCCTTTGCAGAGCCGCGTATTCCATGCTTGGCAGCCGTCACCAGGATTACCCAATGCGCAGTGTAGGTGATATACCTGCCCTGACCATGCTTTGCAGACCAGGTATCAGTGGTCAGATGGACCCTTGCCCCAACACTATGTTCCAGAGATGCCATTACTTCCTTTTGTACAATCGACTACAGGTTGGGGATTGCCTTTTGTGCAAAGAAATTTCGTCCGGGTACCTTCCACTGCGGTGTCCCAATAGCTACAAATTTTTTGAACGCCTCAGACTCCACCAGCTAGTATGGTAAAAGCTGGTGGGCTAAGAGTTCAGACAAGCCAGCTGTCAGTTGCCGGGCAAGGGGGTGACTTTGTGACATTGGCTTCTTACGCTCAAACATGTCCTTGACAGACACCTGGCTGTGGGCAGATGAGCGGGGACTGCTCAGGGCGAGACACAGAGTGGCAGATGGTTTAGAGGGGGCAAGCAGGGCAGCAGTGGTTGACGTGGCTGAAGATGCTGGACCAGGAGGAGGAAGGTGGCTTTGACTTTGTGTGCTGCTTGTACTCATATGTTGATCCCATAGGCGTTTGTGATGTGACATCATGTGCCTTCGCAAAGAAGTTGTACCTAGGAGGGTGTTGGACTTCCCACGACTCAATTTCTTTTCGCACAGGTATCAAATGGCATCGCTGTTGTCACAGGCAGACACACAAAAGAATTGCCACACTGCTGAGCTCTGCAATGACGGCATTCTGGTGGTGGCAACAGCATGCGTTGACTGGCGTGCTGTCTGGCTGACCCCGGGTGCCAATGCATGCTGTCTGACTGTGCCACTAGCTACTTGCGACGACCTCCCACTGCTTCCAACCCGTCTCCTCCTCCTCTCTGTCTTCCCATCTGAACTTTCCTCCTGTTCTTCTTCTCTTATAGCGGCCACCCACGTGACATCCACGGACGCATCGTCATCATCAACCGCTTCACTTGTATCTGACAACTCAACAAAGGAAGCACCGGGTACAACATCATCATCATCAGACCGTACGTCCATGTGTGTAATGCTGCCTGACTGGGACATATCCCTGTTATCTACATCTTCTGGCACTAATGTTTGCGAATCACTCATTTCTTCCAACGGATGTGTAAATAACTCTGCTGACGGATCAAGTGAAGCAGCTGTGGAGCTAGTTTTGGTGGTGGCAGCAGGCGGGCGAGTGGTAACTGGAGAGGTGCCCGAAGCTAAGCTGGAGGAGGATGCTGCATCTAGGTTCCGAGCGGAAGCTGTAGAAGATTGGGTGTCCTGTGTTAGCCAGTCAACCATGTCCTCAGAACTTTTCAAGTTCAGGGTACGTGGCCTCTGAAAACTGGGCATTATTCTAGGGCCAAAGGGAATCACAGCACCACGACCACGACGGCCACTACGGGGTGGCCTGCCACTGCCTTTCATTTTTTTTTCGATTAGTGGTACTATTCGTGCAAGCTACTGTGACACCAGATATGAGTGTCACTGTGCACTGGCAAAAGTTGGCAGAGTAGGCGCTGTAGGCCTCACACACACGCCTGTAGGCAGGCAACTGATATTCAATCGATTACAGTAAAAAAGGGTTCTTTTATGTTAATGTACATTAGGTTGCACCAGATATGAGTGTCACTGTGCACTGTCAAAAGTTTGGAGAGTAGGCTCTGAAGGCCTCACACACTTGCCTGTAGGCAGGCAACTGATATTCAATCGATTACAGTAAAAAAAAAAGGGTTCTTTTATTTCACTGTACACTAGGTTGTACCAGATATGAGTGTCACTGTGCACTGGCAAAATTTGGCAGAGTAGGCGCTGTAGGCCTCACACACACGCCTGTAGGCAGGCAACTGATATTCAATCGATTACAGAAAAAATAGGGTTATTTTATTTCACTGTACACTAGGTTGCACCAGATATGAGTGTCACTGTGCACTGGCAAAAGTTGGCAGAGTAGGTGCTGTAGGCCTCACACACATGCCTGTAGGCAGGCAACTGATATTCAATCGATTACAGTAAAAAAAGTTTTGTTTAATGTCACTGTACACTACGGTTGCACCAGACATAACGTATCACTGTGCACTGGCAAAGGTTGGCAGAGTAGATGCAATAGGCTTCACACACACGCCTGTAGGCAGGCAACTGATATTCAATCGATTACAGTAAAAAAAGGGTTCTTTTATTTCACTGTACACTAGGTTGTACCAGATATGAGTGTCACTGTGCACTGGCAAAATTTGGCAGAGTAGGCGCTGTAGGCCTCACACACACGCCTGTAGGCAGGCAACTGATATTCAATCGATTACAGAAAAAATAGGGTTATTTTATTTCACTGTACACTAGGTTGCACCAGATATGAGTGTCACTGTGCACTGGCAAAAGTTGGCAGAGTAGGTGCTGTAGACCTCACACACATGCCTGTAGGCAGGCAACTGATATTCAATCGATTACAGTAAAAAAAGTTTTGTTTAATGTCACTGTACACTACGGTTGCACCAGACATGACGTATCACTGTGCACTGGCAAAAGTTGGCAGAGTAGATGCAATAGGCTTCACACACACGCCTGTAGGCAGGCAATTGCTATTCAATCTATTACAGTCAAAAAAGTGTTGTTTTATTTCACTGAGCACAATATAACCTGTGAGCCTGACACAGGCAGGCAACTGAAATTACATTAAAGGAAAAAAGGGTTGTTTTTTTATTGTATGGTACACCAACTATGTCTGGTGAAACAGAGCAGAATATTAGTTGTGAGCCTGACACAGGCAGGCAACTGAAATTAGATTACAGTAAAAAAATGGGTGTTTTCAATATATGGTACACCACCAGGTATGAGTAGTGAAAATAAGCTCAATATAAGCTGTTAGGTGATAGCCTGTCACACACACAAGCTGGCAGGCAGGCATATGCAATTAGATTACACAGAAAAAAATTATAAAATAAAATAAATGATGTTCTAGCCCTAAAAAGGGCTTTTTGGATTGCTGTCCTTGCAGCAGATATCAGATGAGTCCTTCAGGTCTTTAGTGGAAGCTAAATACACAGCCTGGCTATCAATTTCCCTATTAAATCTCCAGCAGCTACACTATCTGTCCTGTCACAACGAATGCAGCTTCAGAATGATTCTAAAATGTATGTTGTCCTTCAGATGGAAGGCTCTGGAATGGAGTGTATGCTGCTGATTGGCTGGAATGTGTCTGCTGTCTGTGTGGTGCAGGGTCAAAGTTTCCTCAATGATAAATAATAGGGGGCGGACCGAAAAGCGCATGTGTTCGCGTCCGATGCGAGCCCGAAAGAGCCAAAATCGCCGCGAATAGTCCGCGGGCGAACTGTTCACGACATCTCTAATAGAAGGTTGTTACATAATTTGGATAGGTAAAATAAATGATCAAATCTATACAATAGCGAATATTTATGCTCCTAATAAGAATCAATATAGATTTCTAAATAAAATAATAAAACATATTAGTGATATTAAAAAGGGTAATTTGGTTATATGTGGTGATTTAAATATTTTCCTAAATCCATTTGTGGATAGAAGATCAGTGATAAAACCAGAACCAGATAAAATGATGATAAATAAAGCAAATACATTTGAAAAAACTCTATTGGATCATAAATTATATGATGGTTGGAGGGTAATGTACCCACTGGATAGAGAATATATATACTTCTCTAATAAATATAAAACTTACAGAAGATTGGATTATTTCTTAGTGAATCTGAATTTATTGAATAATATTTAAAAAATTGAGATTATCCCAATAACATGGCTGGACCATGCATTAATAACAATCGTAGTAGAAGATGGTCATAGAATACATTATAATAAATCACGTAATATAGATTCAACTCTCTTTAAAGCATTGGCAGATAGGGAAAAATTGAAAATAGAAACTTTTTTTGAGATTAATGAAAACTCAGTATCATCACAATCACTGCTTTGGAATACGCACAAGGCAAATAGGAGAGGTGTCCTTTGTGCTTGGTCCAAACATAGAACAAAACATGAAGAATCTTCATATAGAGGCCTAATTATTAAACTTACACAATTGCAACAAAAAAATAAAGTGTTACCAACAAATAATATTACTTTGGAAATATCTAAAACGCAATTAGCAATTAAGAAGATCCAACAGGAAAAACATGATAATTTAGTCTGGTTATACCAGTTACAGCAATATAATTTAGGTAATAAACCAGGGAAATTAATTACTAAACAAATTAAAGGAACTAATGTTAATAAAATAATAATTATGATACATGATGATAAGGGTGTAATTCATAGAAATCCGTTAGACATAGGGAAATCCTTCTTCCAATATTATAAAACCTTATATAATCTTGAACAAACAGAAGCATTCCAGAAACCTACAATTAAACAAATTGAAGAGTATTTAATTAAAATAAGACTACCAAAAATATCAGAAGCACAACTAAAAGAATTGGAAACTGATATTACAGAAGAGGAAATTCACCAAACTATAAAATCTTTGAAAATTAGAAAAATCGCCTGGTCCAGATGTATTCGCGAACATATATTATAAAATGTTTTCTTCTTCCATAGTGAAACATTTAAAAAAAATGTATAATGAAATCAAAATAAATAGAAAAGCTCCAGTAGAAACATTAGAGGCAGCAATAACTGTTATTCCGAAACCAGATAAAGATCATGCACAATGTCGTAATTATCGTCCAATATCACTTATCAATACAGACATAAAGATTTATGCTAGCATATTGGCTGCTCAATTAAATCCAATATTAAATGAGTTAATTAATAAAGATCAAACAGGTTTTATTAAATCTAGACAATCAACTGATAATACCCGAAAAATTTTGAATTTAATAGACTTTTCCAATAAAAATAAAATTACATTAATAGCTCTATCTTTTGATGCTGAAAAAGCATTTGATAGAGTGAATTGGGATTTCATACATTCAGTTTTAGATACAGTAAATATGGTTTTGGATGGTTTGGATCATATGCTATAAAAGCACTTTATACAGAAGCTAATGCATATATAACAGGAACTGACATTTAAACTAGGAAATGGCACAAGACAGGGTTGCCCTATGTCATCACTTATATTTGCCTTATTCATAGAACCAATACTTGAGATGATTAGAAGTTGTAAACAAATAAAAGGTATAGTTACTAGCTCTATTGTAAATAAAGTTATCATATTTGCTGATGATTTATTGGTTACAGTTACAAACCCAATGAAGTCAATACCGAAATTATTACAAATTATTGAAGAGTACAGTGACTTATCCTATTATAAAGTAAATATTATGAAAATTGAGGTTTTATACTTTAATATACCTGACAAAGACAAACTTGAATTAAAAGACAGATTCTCGTATAATTGGAGAAAAATCAAATAACACATTTAGGTATAATATTTAATCAAAAAATAACTACCATAATAATATGGATAAGTTATTCTTTCAGGTCTCTTCTACATTAGCAAGTTAGCAAGATTTGAATTTAACTTGTTTGGGTAGAATATCACTAATTAAAATGAATATACTTCCTAAGATAACATATATTTTGAGAAGTCTTCCTCTAAAGATTTCAATTAAAAATTTAAAACAATTTCAGAAAATAATGGATACATTTATATACAGAAATAAAAAATCACGAATTAAACAAGAAATTATCTTGAGAACTTTCTCTAGAGGAGGCCTGGCAGCACCAAACATCATCCAATACTCAAATGCTATTAATCTGGTACACTTATCAAAATACACCTTAAAAGAAAATAAACCTAAATATTTACTTATAGAGAATGAATTAGTTAAAAATATTAATCTACATCATATATTTTGGGATAAGAAGATAGATAATAAAATTCTTAATAAATTACCACTTGTTCTAAAAACCTTAATAAAATGGTGGTTTAATTATAATTAAAAAAATAAATTAGTAACATTTCAAGCTCCAAATATCCCAATAAATAAATTGTCATTAGAACTAACTCCCTTTTTAAATATATCATGGGAGAAATGGGGTATAAAAACTCTCAAGGACTTATTTCAGGGACAAAAACTGAAAACATTTAAAGTAATATCTGCTGAATATCAAATACCATCTACAAAATGTTACTCAAAAATATCTTAGAGGAAGCAAAAACTGACGGTCTTATTGATGACCAAACATCTCAGTATCTCTTTCCTAAGTATCCTACTATTTCCACTTTTTATACTTTGCCAAAAATTCACAAAAAAGTGACTCCTAGCCCAGAAAGGCCCATTGTTTCAGGAACTGATAATCTATTTTATAAATCCAGTGTGTTTTTAGATTACCATCTTAAAGACATGGTTGAAACATTACCTTCATTTGTTCTGGGAGGAGGGCAAGTTGTCAATGTGTATGCATAGTAGGCAGATGTCAAGGGGGCTATTGTTGTATTTAACATAGTTTTGGATAATTGGATACAAGTACACCAAATATGAATACAATTACCCCTGGACTGTTATCCCAGGAAAAGGATGTATTTGAAAGTTTTCCATGAAGATCCATGCTGATTGGTGCTTCTCAGAGTGAGCGAGGGTCAAGAAAGCAATTTGAGCCTCTCTGAAGTAATTTCTTAAATTGGAGCATGAGAGCCCCCTTCTAGATTTTGCAATGAGGGATGATTTGCTCTGCCATATGAATCTGAAATTTTGGTTGTGAAATGTATCCAGTTTTTTGGAGCCCAGAATGCTGACCGAAATTGTTTATAGATTTCATTAATGACTGGATGGAGGTATAGGAGTTTGTCAATGTGCATAGTATATCGTCTGCAAAGAGTGAGCATTTGAGATGTTGTTGTCCAACTTTAATTCCTGAGATCTCTGGGTTGGATCTTATGGCTTGGGGCGAGGGGTTTGATTGCTATTGCAAAAAAGAATTGGGGAAAGTGGCCACCCCTGTCTAGTTCCTCTCTGTATTGTTATATGTACAATCTCAGAGCTGGGTAATTTAAAATTGGCTTTAGGTTGGTGGTATAAAGTTTTAAATAGATGGATAAACCTGCCCTTAAACCCAAATATGTCCAGTGTTGCATATAAGTATGGCCATTCAACAGGAGTGAAGGCATTTTCGATATCTAAGGCTACGACACACATTGGGGGTTGGGGGTTTTGAGTCAGGTCGAGAGTGTTTAGAGTTCTTCTTATGTTGTCACCCACCTGTCTGTGTTTTATAAAACCGACCTGGTCTTTGTGGATGATATTCTAGAGGAATTTGGAGATCCTGTTTGCCATTATTTCTGAAAGTATCTTTATGTCTCCATTCATTAATGAGATGGGACGAAAAAGGTTTACTTCCAAGGGGTCTCAACCTTATTTGGGGAATAGTGTCATACAATTTGATATGGTGCAAATATTACAATGTTATTATCTAATAAAGTTTATTGAGTTCAATGGTCAATTTATAGACAAGTTTACACTCTGTTTCAGTTTTATTGGGACAATAGTAAAATTAAGGAAAAAACAAGTGGATGTAATTACTTGTAAGCTTTGATGTTTAACTATATCACAATATAAAATATGTCTTATGGTTATGAAAAGCTCTTTTGAATGATCGGATAACAATTAGTTTTAACACATTTTATATTCTGAAATCAGTAAGAAGTGCACATAATCTTAACAAGTTTGGTTAGCAATCTACCTTAAAACATTATATACTTGGTTAGTTCAATATAGGACTATTACAATTCTTACCTGATTGGATTCCAATCTATTTTAAGACAATCTATATTTTGTTAGTTTAATATATGGATCAATAAACTGTATATACTTTTGGTATAAACAGTCTATCTTAATACCATCTAGATTTGGTTCATTCAATATAGAGAAGATAAGCAGAGTATAAAGTCTAATCACACTTGGTTAAACAATCAGATTTCTACAATATATGTTTTTATTAATATTCAGTGATACAGCATGTTACTCTAGGGAAGTAGTAAATACCAAAATGACCCTCTCCAGACCTACAGCCCAGAATCAATATAACTACTTAGGTTATAATGTACCTATAGCAGGCTAAGTAACTTTTTTGTATATCGGTATTAGGATGTTTAATAAATGATATAGGGCCTCATTCAATTGCTATCCCGCAATTTGCTCACAGGCGGCCGCATGTCTGCGATCGAGTTGCAGGTTCTCTTTGGTCTCCGTTTGCGATGCTATTCAACTGCTCCAGGTCACGAGTTGCGATCCTGAAGCCAGCTTCATAAACCATTCTCTGGTTCGGAGCAGCTGTGGACGGGATGCATATGAAATCACTGAGCCCTTAACTACCCATTTTGCATCAGCCAATAGAAAATGAGAATGTCATAATTACGACAGTAAAACATGGTGGTTACGAGTCAATCAATCAGGTTCGGGTATCCGATATGCGATCAGACTTGCAAGACTTTGAAAATGAAGTATTACTAAAATGAATGCCAACGAATGCTGTTCTAGTCCATATGGGTGGCCTGATATGTATTAACTTATTGATACCTGAGATCATTTAACCCAGAAATGACTCATAAAAAAAAAACATATTTCCTGCAGTTGTGTGGGCTTGAGACTGTTGTGCAATTAATCCTAATGTCTGTCATTGTTCTCCCCATAATTTACAGTGCAGTATTACAAGTTTATTCACATTTACAGTGCTACAAATTGGTGTTTAACCCCTTTGCGGGTCCTCTTGAGCACATGTAGATCTTTCTCCTTCATTTACGGTTTACGAACATGTATACGTTTGCAAGCTCGGGAATGGGAGCAATTGAACAGCGATTTGCTATTTCAGCTCTGCTATTTACACGTTGTGTAAATCTGTTTCTATCCACTTGAGAGCGCTCTAATAACACCCTTGGTAAGAACAATCAGGAACTGAAGTAAGATGCATATGTCCACTTGCATGTTACATTCTCAAGTTGTCTGCTAACGTCTAATATATCTCGCCTTGGCTTGGCCAAGTCTTACCTTGACTTTTTTACTAGACTCAGAAATGTAATTTGTACAAAGGAAAATGATTTACCCCTCACATGTTAAAACAGTATACCATATCTGTATGTTTACAATGGTAACAGCACAACCAACAGACAATCATATAGTGTAAATAATATACAGTATCTCACAAAAGTGAGGACACCGCTCACATTTTTGTAAATATTTTATTATATCTTTTCATGTGACAACACTGAAGAAATTACACTCTGCTACAATGTAAAGTAGTAAGTGTACAGCCTGTAAATTTGCTGTCTCCTTAAAATAACTCAACACAAAGCCATTAATGTCTAAACCGTTGGCAAAAAAAGAGAGTACACCCCTAAGTGGAAATATCCAAATTGGACCCAATTAGCAACTTTCCCTCCTCGTGGTCATGTGACTCATTAGTGTTACAAAGGTCTCAGGTGTGGATGGGGAGCAGGTGTGTTAAATTTGGTGTTATCACTCTCACACTCTCTCGTATTGGTCACTGGAAGTTCAACATGGCACCTCATGGCAAAGAACTTTCTGAGGATCTGAAAAAAAAAGAATTGTTGCTCTACATAAAGATGACCTACCCTATAAGAAGATTGCTAAGACCCTGAAACTGAGGTGGGTAAGACCATACATTGCTTTCACAGGACAGGTTCTACTTACAACAGGCTTCGCCATGGTCGAACAAAGAAGTTGAGTTCACATGCTCAGGGACATATCCAGAGGTTGTCTTTTGGAAATAGACGTATGAGTGCTGCCAGAATTGTTGCAGATGTTGAAGGGGTGGGAGGTCAGCCGGTCAGTGCTCAGACCAAACGACGCACACTGCATCAAATTGATCTGCATGGCTGTTGTCCTAGATGGAAGCCTCTTCTAAAGATGATGCACAAGAAAGCCTGCAAACAGTTTGCTGAAGACAAGCAGACTAAGGACATGGATTAATGGACCATGTCCTGAGGTCCGATGAGACCAAGATAAACTTATTTGGTTTAGATGGTGTCAAGCGTGTGTGGCAGCAACTAGGTGAGGAGTCAAAGACAAGTGTGTCTTGCCTACAGTCAAGCATGGTGGTGGCCAGGGCCTGCATGGGTGCTGCCGGCACTGGGGAGCTACAGTTCATTGAGGGAACCATGAATGCCAACATGTACTGTGACATACTGAAGCAGAGCATGATCCCCTTTCTACAGAGACTGGGCCACAGGGCAGTATTCCAACATGATAATGACCCCAAACACATCTCCAAGACGACCACTGGTTTGCTAAAGAAGCTGAAGGTAAAAGTGATGGACTGGCCAAGCATGCCTCCAAACCTAAACTCTATTGAGCATCTGTGTGGCATCCTCAAACAGAAGGTGGGGGACTGCAAGGTCTCTAACATCCACTAGTTCTGTGATGTCATCATGGAGGAGTAGAAGATGACACCAGTGGCAACCTGTGAAGCTCTGGTGAACTCCATGCCCATGAGGGTTAAGGCGGTGCTGGAAAATAATGGTGGCCACACAAAATATTGACACTTTGGGCCCAATTTGGACATTTCCACTTAGGGGTGTACTCACTTTTGTTGCCAACTGTTTAGACATTAATGGCTGTACATTGAGTTATTTTGAGGGGACACAAATTTACACTGTTATACAGGCCGTACACTTACTACTTTGCATTGGAGCAGAGGGTCATTTCTTCAGTGTTGTCACATGAAGAAATATAATAAAAATATTTACAAAAATGTGAGGGGTGTAATCACTTTTGTGAGATACTGTATGTATGGTAGACAATATGTATTTATGGCCTTTTTTTATCCCCAAACTCCACAGCAATAGCATCAGTTGCACCTGGTTAAACTCTGGTGGCATCTGATCTCCTCTAAGGATGGAATTATATAAATTTACTAAGTGTGATGTAAATATTTCCAAAAAAATGTTGTAATACGAATTTGTAAACCCATTTGGGTCAGGGGATTTTCCGTGTTTTAGACTTTGGATGATTTCCTAGACCTCTACATGTTGGATATCTGCACTGAGGGTAGCTAGGTTCTGTTCCGTAATTGTTGGTACAGTATATACCGTATATACTCGAGTATAAGCCGACCTGAGTATAAGCAGAGGCACCCATTTTACCACAAAATACTGGGTAAAATGAGTGACTCGAGTATAAGCCGAGGGTGGGAAGTGTGCTGCCCCCTGTGTCCTCTTGTGCCCTATGTGTCCCCCCTCTCTCTGTGTCTCTTCCAACCTCTCCCTTCCCTGTGTCTCTTCCCCCCTCCCTTATCACCCTCCTCAACCCCACTCCTCAACCTCCCTTCTCATCATTAACCTCCCTCCTCATCCTCAACCTCCCTCCTCTTTCTCAACCTTCCTCCTCATCCTCAACCTCCCTCCTCAACCTCCCTCCTCATCCTTAACCTCCCTCCTCATCCTCAACCCCCTCCTCAACCTCCCTCCTCATCCTCAATCCCCTCCTCAACCTCCCTCCTCATCCTCCCTCCTCAACCCCCATCCTCAACCCCCCATCCTCATCCTCTCTCCTCAACCCCCATCCTCAACCCCCATCCTCAAACCCCCTCCTCAACCTCAACCCCCCACCTCAACCCCTCCTCCTCATCCTCAACCTCCACCTCATCCTCAACCTCCATCCTCAACCCCCCCATCCTCAAGCCCTTCCTCAACCTCCCTCCTCAACCCCCCATCATCAACCCCCTCCTCAAGCCCCCATCCTCCTCCTCCCAACTCAACCCCCCATCCTTATCCTCCCTCCTCAACCCCCCATCCTCATGTTCTCTCCTCAACCCCCCATCTTCAACCCCCCTCCTCAACCCCTCCTCCTCATTCTCAACCTCCCTCCTCATCCTCAACCTCCCTCCTCATCCTCAACCTCCCTCCTCAACCCCCTTTCTCAACCCCCATCCTAATCCTCAACCCCCATCCTCAACCTCCCTCCTCAACCTCAACCCCCCTCAACCCCCCTCCTCAACCTCAACCCCAACCCACCTCCTCATCCTCAACCCCCCTCAACCTTCCCCCCTCAATCACCCCAACCCCCCTCCTCAACCTAAACCACCCTCCTCCACCTAAACCCCCCTAAATACCTCCCCCCTCACTTACCTGCTTGTGCTCCGGCCTCCGATCCTTGACCTGGCGCGCATGTGACGTCACATGCGGGCAGCATCATTAGCATATACCGGGTGCCGGCACCCGGTATATGCTAATGACACGGCGTGCATGTGACGTCCCATGCGCGCCGGAGCCAGGTCAAGGAGCGGAGGCCGGAGCACAAGCAGGTAAGTGAGGGGAGAGGGGTAGGCATTTAGGAGGGTTTAGGTGGAGGAGGGGGGTTGAGGGTGGTTTAGGTTGAGGATGGGGGAGGGAAAGAGACACGGGGGGTAGAGAGACACACGGGGAGTTAGAGACACACGGGGGTTAGAGACACACGGGGGGTTAGAGACACACGGGGGGGTTAGAGACACGGGGGGGTTAGAGAGACACGGGGTGGTTAGAGAGACACGGGGGGGAGAGTGACTCGAGTATAAGCCGAGGGGGCCCTTTTTTGCCTTAAAAAAAGGGCTGAAAAACTTGGCTTATACTCGAGTATATACGGTAATATGTGTTTAAGAAGGTCTGGATGGCAAAATCATTACTGCTGCTGTAGGATGAATAGATTTTTCCTTTCTATGTGTTGACGGGTATTTGCAGAGAACTATAATTGATTTTGCTTCTCAAAAATTCCTAGTTCTGATGTTATTTCAGATTCCTTTTGTTTTATTTGTCTCTTAATATAAGCCTTATGTGTGACCCATACCGAACCCGGTTTTACTTCTTGTGTGGAGTTGATTTAAAATAATAGTTTTAAGTCTTAAGAAGTCTGTTCCTAGAAGATGCAGTTAGATAGTAATAACTTGTTGATTTTCCAGGAATAGTGTGGGCGTGTATTAGGTCCTAGATCGAGATCTATAGAGACAGTTGCATGGTCTGACCACGGGCAAGGGGTAATTTTTGCTTTTTGAGAGGAATCAAATAGGGGTGAATTAGTGAAAATTGCCTCACTTTGAGAACCGGATTTTTGAGTTGGGGAGTAATATGTGTATTATTTTTCCCCCCAAATTATGACTTTGTCAGAATTCTACTAAACCTAACTTAGTTAATAGAGTTTTTATTTGTTTTAGGTTATTGAAATAGCGTCCAAGTGTCAGATTGCTTTTTCTGTCAAGACTAGGATCAAGAACTAAGTTAAAGTCTCCCTCAATTATTAGTCTGCCTAGTAGTGTTTCTAAGGTTTCTAGAATTTTCATTAGGGTTTTATGGGGGCCTTGGTGGGGGCGTATATTGAGACTATGGAAGTTTTAATACCCACTATCGTTCCAGGTAAGATAATGCAATTACCTTATTTATCAAGTTTTTTAGAGACAACTTTAATGGGGAAGTCCCTGTGTATGAGAATAGCAGTTCCATCTTTTTCGAGGGCTAACTCGTGGAATAAAAAATTGGGTAATTTATAAAGTTGGGAGAATATCTTATTATGAGCAAAATGAGTCTCCTGGATGAATAATATTGATGACTTCAGATATAATGTATTGTAATCATTTAGAATTGATGCCTTTAAATGGTGGTGTTGGAGAAACTGCTTAGAGTCCCCTGGACTGCAAGAAGATCCAATCAATCAATACTACAAGAAAATCAAGTCAAAATGTTCCATGGTAGGTTTGATCATCAGATTAAAGCTCAAATATTTCAGCCATATCATGTAAATAAATAGTACATTTGTGTTCACATTGAATGTCTAAAATAAGTAAAAAAACGTATTTCGTGGCCAGAATTCCAAGAAATACACTTATTACACTGCATTCTGGGAACTCAGACATGGGCATGCAAATGTGCCCACAAAAGCTTCACTCTTGCAATCCATAACCATATCAAACATGGATTCCCTTAGTCATATGCCTGGTGTATAAAACGGCTTTGAGCAAAGCTAGGGTTGAATTATACACAAGCTAGGAATCTCACCCAACTATTGAGGGCTCACAAAGAAGGGCGCATCAGAGGCAGAGATGAACAGATGAGGTCTTGAGGTCATCGAAGCAAAGAACATGAGCTTGAGAGATCACATAGGGGCAGTAGATGACAAATGCCTGGTGTGTTGTGATCCATAGGGTCAGGGAGAGTTGGACATGACTGAATGACTAAATATGAAAAATTATCAGATTGTTTCTAAGTTTTCAAAGCTTTTCCTAGACTCAGTTTTCCACAGAAGTCTAACATGTATCAGTATAAGAAATAATTTGTATTACTTGCCTTCAAAAAATAAATGTGGGGCTGCACTACTGCAGATGTCACAACAAACTGGGACAATTACAATTATGTATGAGCTATATTTATCAGAGCCGGAGACAAGTGGGGACAAATATGGAGTAAAATATTTCAGTTTTCATCATTTTCTATAGATCCTAGATATTAAACAGAATTAAAGTGACTCTCAGCCCTATTAAATTCCAAGCCAGTGAAGCCCGTAACAGCTGCGTGTTTGAAATTTGGCGAGTTACGTTGCTATTAAATTAAAATGGGCTGTGAGCTACGGGCTTGAGACGCAAATTGTAGCTTGTTCTAAAAGCGTTGGATTTGTGGCCCTGCGGACGATCAATTAGTGTAGACCGTAGTTACCGGTTTAGACAGAGCCAATGGAATAAGAGATCGTTAGCATTACGTCACTGAAAAAGGGGAGGTTAGGTTTCAAAGTCCCACAGGCTTCAATTACAAGTTGCAATCGGACCCAAATTCCGCAATAATCCAATATTTATAAAGCTGTAAATCTGATATTCTATTACATGCGAGTTACAGTATATGTATTAACACATTGATTGCCAGGATCGATATAACACGGAAATCAAACATGAAATAAAGTATTTTTGTGTGGTGATTTGCGGGCTTGAGAATGTTGTGCTATTAATTCTAAGACCTAACATCCCTTTTATATGAAGTAAAGTAGTGTATTTTTATTTGCATTTATGGGCCTACGTATTGGTCTTTACACCCCCTTGTGAGTCCTTTCCAGGACATGTTGAGCTTTGGGCTTCATTTGCGTGTTACGGGCTAGCTTGCGGGTGACTTTGTTTAAATGTAATAGCATGATTGGATTTGTAGCGGTTACAGGCTTGACAGATCAAAGGATTTGTGGGCTGCGAAGTTCCACGTTGACCTCCCGTAGGCATTTTTCGGCCGTCCTGCGTCTTAACCCGCAATCGTCGGCAGCCTTCTTTATGTGGCTAATTTAATAGCTGGAAGTCCTACTTTCAACATTACGGGCCCGAATTTATTAAGGCTGTCTGTCACCCCAACAGGAAGCTGGTTTCATTTTAACAGAACATTAAAACCAGGTTATACAATGTACTAGTTGTTTTTCACCACAGTAAATAATTTCTGAAATATTTAATTTATTTTGCTGCTCATGTTGCAAAGCGTAAAGTGATAAATTGGCATCATTTTGCAGGACCTTATTGTGGCCACTACATAGACAAATAAGAAGACTGTAATCCTAATCAGCTAATTAATATGTATGAGGCATGCATTTGCATATAAATAGGACAACATGGAATTTTCCAGGATTTATTAACTTTAGAAAAAATCAAACAACACAACATCCAGCCAGTTCATTCTCTTTAAGAATAAACTGTCACAAACTGCATTTTGGGGCCAATATTGTATTATGTCTTTTATGCAAGTCCTAGTTGTATGCCCTGGCCCCCTTTGGCCCCTTTTCAATCAGGTAATTTGAGCTCTGGGCCTTTTTCCATTTTTAGGGCCATTATTTTGTGTGTAAAGAGTTTTTCGGTGCAACCGTTGTGTGACGAACCACCATTGACCATCTGCCTTTGGCTTTCAGGAATCCCGCTGGTTTGTCAATTCTTTTGGGTCACCTCGCTCTTGGCATAGCCTGGGTAGTCTCCATTAACACCCAGTCCTCAGGTTTACAGGAATACAGGAACTCAATACTACCCCAGTGGATAGGAGCAGTGTTGCCAGCAGAGTCCTTACATAATAATATTCCCTTCAGGTTAGAAAAACTATATTTCATCAGAATAGACCACACACCTCAATTATGCATGTTCACTTACTGACTTCTTTTTATTTTCTCCCATCATTTTTATACAGTTTAGTCACTCCAAGTCTCAAGTCACACCCCTTAGCCACACTTCTCTTATCCAACCTCTCTCTTAGCTAAGTGACCCATCTGTCAATCATCTGCTGTCAGCCCTTCTCAAGGCCCCCTGTACTGTTGGTGCCTTCTTGGCTGAACAGCTTAAAGAGACCTTTTGTTACGTGTAGGATAATCCACAATTTACATTTGTCCCAGCATCATAACTCCCCTAGGGAGTTCCTTCCATCCTAGATCACCTGGCAATGAGCCTTTTGATGTCTGTTTGTACAGGAAAGGAAACTCTCCACACCTTAGTGTAGGAGCTGTCAGAAAGCCTGCACCACATGGAGGCCAGCATTATAAACTCTGGCTCATAGACAAAGTATCTATATGCTCACCCCCATTCCTCCTGTCTAATTTCTAACCCTCAAAAAACAGTAACCCCCATAACTTAATTCCCTTTATCTCAGATCCCCCAGTAATGCATTAAATCATACTCCCTGAGATAAAATGCTGTCTGTACATACCTAGCATGCCTAGGTACCCTCTTTACATTAATACATTATAAATTCTGTTGTTAGGCCAAATACCCACACAGTTCTGTATAATACACACATACTCTCTTGGTGAAACCAACATTACTTATTGAGATCTACATTACACAGCAATAACATCCTATTCCTTAACAAGTCCCATGTCCATTACAATATTTAGCCAACACATGGGCTAGAGTTATATAAAACAGAATCCATCATTCAGGTACCCGGTTCCCTTCCACCCTCACAATGGTAGTTCACAAAGTTCAGTGCGGGGCCCTCCTGGGCATCACACATTGCATTAGGCTAAAAAACATATTCCATTACTCAGGTTGGACCCCCCCCCCCCCCCACACACACAGACATTTTGGCTCCAGGGCTATTATATAATCAACTCAAATTCACATTGCCTTATCAACCTCTGCTGATTCCAGATCCTAAAATAAGGTAGATTGTGCCGGTTATGCTGATCCAGTGATCCTCTGTTCCTGATGGTTCTGCTGATGACCCTGATATGACCGTCAGGGACCAAGAAGCCACCCCTTTCAATCCTGAAGAGGAATTAATGTAGCTGTAGGCAGGATTTATTAAGGGTGAAGCATACACCATCCCCTGGGTTGTAACAACTGATGGCAGTGGTGGGATCTTTGTGCAGGAACCGACAGCCAGGATCGTTTATGGCAGCATATGCCCAGTGAAAATCAAGTTCTTTTGGCGGCTTGGAGGGGATGCAGAAACCCACCATTGATTTATCCATCACAAGGACTGTGTTGCCGCTACAGATGATCTGACAATATCTCTTCTGAATCAGAGGATGGCCTCCCTGGGAAATGCAAATAGCTAGCAAAGTGGATAGAGTATCTGGTGTGGGAGGGGATCGCCTTGGAAAAGCAGTATGATGACCTGATGATGCCAACCATCGCATTACAACAGTCCTCCTACTACCAGAGAGGTTTTGCAGGGTGATCCAGAGTGTGGTATCGGAACCACAGAGTACTGGGAAATCGTATTTGATCGTCACCAAGGAAAATTGGAACTCGAACCAGGGACAGAAATGGCAGTATTGTTCAAGGGGTTGATCAATAAAGAAATTAACTTAAAAGAAGACCATGATGATGTTGAAGGAGGCAGCCCCAGGTGGGACCTGACTCAAGGACTGGAAGGAGCCCTGCCAATTGGGTGAGGATGAAGAAGATGTATCCTGGCAACTCAAGATTTTTTAAGCCCACAGCTGGTTGGATCATTGTCAAACTTCAGGGTGCACAGATTTGCTACAGGAAGCGGTCCTACATGGTATCAAGGTGGACCACTGGCTGAGCCTTTGCTCAGGAGGTGCCAGAAGAACCAATTGCTACAACCAGGGCAAGATTAGAAGTATTTCTGGTATCCCATTGTTACTTTTTACCTTGAGCTACAAGTCCAGAGTGGAACAGAGGTGCTAACCGGCAATTGGAGAGAGTGGACCTCGAGCAACTGGAGGTGTTCCAGCCGACAGAGGTTGTCACTGAATAAGATCCGTATCCAAGATCAGGGGAGGGCATCAGCCCTGAGATCCTGCTGTTTAAAGACCAAGCTGATTAACCACATAAGCATGTGGCTATTGTGACCAGGCTAAGAACAATCACTACAAGGAAGACTGTTGCAGAGAGGGTGGACCATCCTCTGATTCAGAGGCCATCCTTTGATTCAGAAGAGATATTGTCAGATCATCTGTTGCGGCAACACAGTGTGATAGCCGCTCCATCATCCTTGTGATGGATAAATCAATGGTGGGTTTCTGCATCCCTTCCAATCCGCCAAAAGACCTTGATTTTCACTGGGCATATGTTGCCATAAACGATCCTGGCTGTCGGTTCCTTCACAAAGATCCCACCACTGCCATCAGTTGTTACAACCCAGGGGATGGAACCACGGAGGATCTACAACAGGGAAAGGCCAAACTCATCCTGATGGCTTGCCAGGAAAAGAATTGGCTGATCCACATATATATAGAGAAGATCCACAGAGAGGGAACAATTCCTAGGATCCTGATGCCGGAGCCAACACATGTTCCTCCCTCAAAGCCAGTACAGATGAAGACCACCTTCCCAGCAGCAGCTGACCAGATCCAAGATCCTGATCAGCATCAGCAAATGGCCAATCCTGTGAAGTTGCAGAGGGAAGGATCCAAGTTGCTACAGGGTTCATTCAGTTCCAGTCCAGAGCCTATGGATGAGGAGGGTCCAGTTATCTCCTCCACTACAACCAGGGGAGAAACAGAATGGCTGCCGACAGCCCATGTGCAGAGTAGCTCCACAATCACCACCATGTCCTAGGGTGTCCACTGGCTGTGGTTCAACCCAGGAAGGTGGTCATTGACTTATGAACAAGTCAATAGTTCACATAACCAGGGCCCAGCCAGGGAAGAAGAGGAGGAGCATGGGGACATCGTGACAAGGTAAGTTCAATGTATATTATGTTTATTTTATTTTGTGTGTATGTATTTAGTATTAATCTACTGTTTATTTTTAACAGAGGCTGCGCTGGAGAAGAAACTAAGAAGGATGGGGACATGCTGGAAAGGTGAGTAGAATATTTAGAATGTTTAGTTATTCTATGTAGTGTGTTGTACTAATTTGTTTTTTTGTTTTTTTTCCTAGGGGGGCCATCTGAAGGGACATCTGCAAAGGTAAGTGATCTTATTTATTATATTTTAGGTTAGATTTATGGTTTGTGTATGTAGATATGATTTATTGTATGTTAGATAGGGGGTGTGTATGTATTTTAGATAGGATTTAATGTATTTAAGATAGAGGGGTATGTATGTATTTTAGATAGGATTTAAGGTATTTTAGATAGGGGGTATGTGTGTATTTAATATAGGATTTAATGTATTTTAGATAGGGTGTATTGTATTTTATTTTATTTGTATTGTATTGTATTGTAACATATATATTTTTTGTATGTATTTCCTTTTCAGGTTTGTATTTTTTTTTCTGTAGTGGGGGGTTGATGTAGTTTTTTTATTTTCTGTAATGTTGATTTTTTATTTTGGGACTTATGTTTTATTATTTTTGTGAGTTAGGTTTTATTATTTTTGTGAGTTAGGTTTTATTATTTACTGTAATAATTGAGGTTGGGGGTTTATTAGCAGGTAGGTAGATAGTGTAGGTAGGTAGTGTAGGTGTTAATAGGTTAGTGTATAGGGGGGGTAGTTTAGATTTAAGGGTTTATTGGCGGTTATAGTGCAGTGTAGTATTTATACTTAGTGTCATGGGGGTCCTGGAGGACCCTCATAGCACTTATGGGGTTATTTTTTGGCTTCTAACTGTCCCATGAGGGTCTTTCTATACCCTTATGGGACTAATGTGGTTAAATAGAGGCTTATGATGGTCTGTATAGACACCCTTAAAAGTCCGGGTTAAAATAGTGTAGTGCTCTTAAAGTATTATTACATCGGTTCATTTGTGTGCTTTAGGGGTCTAAAGCATTGTGTGACAAACAGAATTTCAACACTTTTTTTTGCTAGTCATTTTTGACGGGCAAGTCGCTAGTCACATATAATAGTTGTCAATCTGCGAGATGTTGTCACACTTTGCGAGGTGCATACTCACCATTTGTGAGCCTCGTGAAGAGAGGCAATCCGTTGAACCGTAGCACTTAGCCGATGCAAGCCTTGCGAAGCGAGTCGAGCAGTTAAAATATGATACACGGGACATAGAAAAAGATTAGCGGCCGAACAAAAAACACGAAAGACACACAGAATACACCAAAAAAAATGACAAAAACATCACAGGCAGCATGGGGCAACAGCCAGGAAGTCTGTAAGTGAGGTGGAACGCGAATTTAACTTGATTTAGATGATTTTCGCCACTTGAAAATCGCCTAAACAAGGAAAAAAATGGGCTCCAAAATTTTTTTAAATGAGGCTACACGACCCAGGACCACGTAAAACACTGCCAAATGCATAGCACTTTACACATCACACTACGACCTACAAGATCACACTATTACAAAAGCCGGAAAATACTCACGAGACGCGTACCACATTAATAACATTACGACTATACAATGCCGCTTTTCACAATAATCCAACGGCATTACCTTGCGCATGCAGACTATTTCGAATGCACAGTGCAAACATTCATTACAATTTATAAGCAAGGCACTAACACTCAAAATGTATATTCGATGCAAACGCAAAATACAAACAGATTGTTAGCTCTTCAGCCTATTGCTCGCTGCATATATCAATTATAAATAATTAAAGTATATTCATTTATTTAACAAATCATTCATTATTACTTAACTACATATACATAGAAATATATATACACGACAGGAGAGGCTTGCAATGAGCGCCGAATGTCCTCACAGTACAAAACGGTTTCAATTATGTGTCAAACAGCATTCCCATGGCTTGAAATTGTATTGCCCCATCATTTTTGACGGGCAAGTCGCTAGTAAATTATAAACATCAATAATGTGATCTGTTTCGCAAGTCAAAAATATGAAAAAAAAATACAATTTTATTGGGCATGATTTATGAGCTAACATTCCATGGGATGAGTTAAAACCTATTGCTCATATTTACAGTTGTTTGCATTGTGATATCGCATAGCGATATGCACCTCAATTGACCTTAATGAAAAAGAGATAAGAATGTGCATTCTTAAAATATTTTAGTTATCAATGTGTAGGCAATGTATTTAATTGCTTAAACATGCAGTCCAGTGCATGAATTGAAAAGTAAATAAAGCCATAAAGCCCAATTTTGAGCAGGATTGGCTTATATAGTATATTAACAATGTGAACGAAAAGATTTTGATTACTGTGTTACCACGTAGGGACAATAGTTGCATCTTATATCATATACTAAATAGAGATGTGTGAGCACAATGTATATACAACATTATCACACTGTAATACAAAAGCTTTAGATGAGCCACAGACTTTACATAGCTTCCTTTCCCCAGTAGGTCAGTTAACTTTACTGAGCAGTTTGATTAGCTACAGTTATGACTGCTAATGGAATTTTGATGTCAAAACCCATCTAAGCCTTTGATCTTTCAAGCCCGTAAATGTTACAATCACAAATCGCTATTCAATTGCTACAATTCTTAAAGCCCACAATTGCCTTCAAACCCCTTAATGACAAATGTTGAAGAAAATCCTACGAGTACCAGATAAGACTCGAAAGGGGGTTAAACACCTGTTTGTAGCACTGTAAAAGCAAACAAAAAAAACAATACTGCACTTTAAAATATTGGGAAAGCCATGAAAGACATTATAATTATTTGCACAACTCAAAGCTCACATATCTGCAATCAAAAATTAATTACTTTATGTTTTATTTCCGTGTTATATCAATCCCGGTAATCAAGGAGTTAATACATATCAGGCCACCCACATGAACTAGAACAGTATCGTCATTCATTTTTATTATTTAGTACATTGCTGGATTGCGAGTCTGATCGCATATTGCTAACCTCTAATTGATTGATATTTAACTTCCATGTTTTACTGACATCATGATGGCCTTGCTTAGTTGATCATTGGTCGTGGCCTGAAATGCTACTTACGGGTGCCTGGTTTACAGTATTGGATTTCAGCCATGAAGATGCGGGCTTGTTCAATTGAATCGATCTGTAACTGTTGCAATTTTAAAGCCTGCAAGTTCCCTTCATACAGGCTGTAAGTCTTAAACATTTAATGGAGGCCTTAGACTTCTGAAGGAAACAAGACCGGTAATAGGGAACTAATTATTGGACTGTTTTTGTTGCTCCATCTAGGTTTAGCAGGATGAGACCAGATAGTGTGGGAACTATCTCTCAGTAAAGATAGTGCTCAGGTGGGAGCTAGACCTGTTATTTTATTTGATCTCTTTTGGTGTATTATAGTAAAATTGGGAAATTCATTAGAGCCTCTTGTAATTGTGTTCCTCCATCAAAGTCCCAAAACAAGGGTACAAACTCAGCGGAGACATATTTTCATACCATATAGAATACATATATACTTAATACTGCTTATAGCATGTATTTGTGATAACTGTGATTTTCTTAAACACCTTGCAGCTGAGTTAAAATGACCGCTGTAGAACCCTATAATATCAGATAGAAGTTTTTAATTAGGCATTGACCATTAATAAATTTAATATTAAATGATTTCAAAGAGCAAAATTCAATATTAAACTTAGTATAAAAGTTTCAACTCAGCCATTGCTGGTATGCACCCATTGTCAGGTCAATGAGGGAGATGGCTTTGTCTAACTGGCAGTGACTACATTTTCAAATTGTATATTACATAAGCTTTTCCAGATGTTGACCACAATTTTATTATGGATTTAACCTAAAAATTACTTTTGTACCATACACTCACTGTGAACAAATATTTATTTATAATTATGGCAAGACATATTATGCTTTTATATAAATGTTTTCAATGTCTTCTTCCCTCTTTGTATTTGTCTGTAGTTTGATAAGGGTTTTCCCCTTTCTTAATACACTTGGAATTATGATTTTTTTTCTCACTTGGGTGTTTATTATATATAGGCACTTAGTAGTATTTCTTGTGTTTTTTTATTAATATATGTTTTTTTTTTTAATTAATGACAAGGACATATATTTAATAATTCAAATATATAGGATCACTGTCCTCTTATTATTATTATTATTATACTAGCGACTTGACTGTCAAAAAATGACGGTCAATAAAATTTAAATGTTGTTAAATTTGTTTGCATCCTAAAATGAGTCTCCTACATTTTTCCCTTTTTTTTTTTCTAAAAATAAAAACACATAATTATTTTTAACTTTTTATTTTTTTAACTTTCAACTTATATTTCCCAAACATTAAACTTTGTAACATGCAACTTGTATATGAAACATTCATTCAACATTTTGTTAACAATACTAACAGTTTTCAATACATATTTATCACTGAGTAACTGCGGATTATATTAACTTAGAGTAAGTAAATTCTTTTAACAATAACATACTTTTTCTCATTTGTAACATATTTGTTAAACTGTTGTTAAACTAAATAAGCATTGAATCCAGAGGAAGGCAAACAATAAAAAACCCCTATTGAAACTTGTCCAATTGTATCAAAGAGGGAAAAAAATTAATTCCTTCCTGACCCCATTAACTGGCGATCGGATTTCTCCCTGAATCAAAACTTTGTCTTTAAATAATACATTTCCAATTCTTACTAAATACTTTAACTTTATACTAACAATACATATTTGACTAAACCACATATCTATTTACCCAACTTTTGTAAACATTCCAAAAACACATATTTAACATCTGAAATAGTAACTTCAAAAAATAACATTTAACTTTTGTAAATTATGGAAAACTCAGTAAATAGTTTTTGTGGGGCCAATCATGTAATTCTTAAACTTTGAACCCATTCCAATCTGTTTCAGGATATTTTACTGTATTTTTTTTTCATTTAGTCCATTCTGCAAATATCAGATATATTTTCATAAGTGAAATAGTGTTCCCCTGTTTAAAGAGTCCCAGAGTACTTTAATTTAGTACTGCAAGTCAAACCACTGTTCTCTATGTTTTTTTGTCCATTCTTTAGATGTTTTTCTTGAAATATTGTTTTTGTGCAATCATATTGAGTCCCATAAAATGTTGGCATTAAAATGAAACCATTGTCCACTATCTTTCCAACACCTCATAGTAGACAATGTTTTTGGTGTAAACACATCCATCATCCAATAAATGACCTTGAGTTTCGTTTTCTTCAACATGCACTTTAATTTCTTTTGGATTAGTGCACCTTGAAAAAGCCACATAGAGTTGTCCATGTGCAAAAACTGGTTCCTTTAAAAAAATCCCAACTGCCTTAAAAGTTTGTCCTTGGGATTTATTGATGGTCATAGCAAATGCCATGATAACTGGAAATTGTCTCCGTTGAAGGACAAAGGGCAAACCACTCTCACTTGGAGCTAAATCAATTCTTGGTATAAAAACTCGTTCACCTTTATGGGTCCCAGTTATAATTTCAGCATGTATAAAATGATCTTTTAACTCATGCACAATTAATCGGGTCCCATTACAAAGTCCTTTTTTTGGATTCATATTTCGCAATAACATAACAATTGCGCCTTTTTTCATTTGTAAAATATGTGGGGGCATTCCAGATGGTGTTAACGAATTTATAAATTCGATACTAAAATTCGATTCACTGTCTTTATCATCTGAAAGAATCGAATCTGCACTGTAATAATTCTTTTGTGGTGCATTGATGTATTTTAAAATTTCGTTATTTACATTCAAGGCATCGATATTTTTTTATGTTAATATTACTTTGTTTGCAATGTCTGTGTAATCCTCATTATTAAGAGTATTTAGGAATATGGCTGATATGAGTGATTCATTGCAAACCATTTCTGATGGAATTTCAATGGTATCATTTGGTAAATGCTGTATTTCTGGATGTTTTCCATCTCCGATTTTAATGAGCCAGTCATTGAATTCATTTTGGCCTTCAGATCTCATATTTAATTCTAATTTGAGATGTGTAAATATTGGCCACAGTTTACTGGTCTTGATACATGTTTCAATGATCTCTGTTCTATTTCCGTGTGGCACAACAGGTAATGTTTGCCTAAAATCGCCTCCTAACAGCATCACCTTTCCACCAAATGGCAACTTATTATCCATCACTTCTTTTAAGAATCTGTCAATACATTGCAGTGCATGACATGACATCATTGTTGCCTCGTCTATGATAATTAATTTAGTTAGTTTGAATTTTTTTGCTTGTATGGAATTGAGTCTAATATCTGACACTGATGTTTCCAAAATGGGAAATGGCAGCTTAAATCCACTATGCACAGTTCTACCACCATCTAACAAAAGTGCAGCAATTCCAGTTGTTGCAAATGGCATAGCTATCTGACCCTGTGATCGAATATAACTCATCAAACAATTGTACAGATAAGTTTTTCCTGATCCACCTGGGCCGTCTAGATAGAAATACCGGTCTTTGACCATTTCATCATCTGTAGCATTTGTGATGGCTTGAAATGCTTCTAACTGTAAATTATTTAAAGTTGCCAGTTTTTCTTGGGTTTTTTGTTTTTGAAGCTCAGTGTCATAATCATCAAAATTGATGTCATCTATAAGTCCTGGATCTGGTAAATTAAAACTTGCACAATTTAATCCATGAGCCAACAATATTTCTTGGATTTCCATCAATGTTTTTAACAGAGCTATTGGTTCTCTGTAACGTTTCAAGAAATCTTCTGACATGTTTAATTTAAATGTTTCCCACAAATTGAAAGCATCAGGTACATTGCAAAATATACAAATGAATGCAAATTGTTGTCTCATTTACTTAGGCATTTGACATAGTGCTGCTTCTTCCAGACACCTCTCCCATTCTGTATCATCAGCTATGAAATTTTGTTGTCTTGCAGCCAATAGAAATGTCTCATAAACTATGTCATTGACTGTACGTAAATGCTCAAAACTTTGTGCACCGGGAACATGTAACAGAAGTAATCTTAAGCTGAAACGTTCAATGTCCCTTGGACTGACGGTATAAATGCGTGGTATGATTTTATGTGTATCTCATTTTCGTTGTCGCCATAGACCATTTACAAATACATAGTGATATGGTATCTCTATGTATAAAAATTCTCTGGCCTGCGTATCCTGACAGTTTAATTTAAACCATGCAGTAAGCGTAGTATCTCTGTCTTCACTTTGATATAATGCAGTTCTTTCGTTTCCTTGAGTAAAGCAAACCATCTGACTTTGAGGCAAATGTACAGCTAAACAATAGATAGCATGTGACCGATCATGCATCTCAAATTTCAAAAGGCGCCACATTGCTTCAGGAGCACTCACATACCGAGCATCTAAATAATTAGATAGTTCATCATGTAAAATTGGATTTTCATTTTCATTTGCAGCACCTTGTACAACAACAGTAGCTGCATCATATCCTTTGTATATATATTTATACACATACTTAATTGATTTAATCGAAGTGCAAGCTTCCACATTGATGTGTGCATTGTACTTCATGAGCAAATGTGGATTGTATGGAACGACAAATCTATTATCAACCTTTTGGCCCCGGATAATAGCTGTCTGTCCTTGTGTTCTTTTATACAAAGGATATCCATCACAATTTGCATAAGTTTCCATTTGATATTGTTTTGGAAATTCTTTAGTACATTTTTTATTTTCCATACATGGTGAATTCGGATTCATCTCTCCACATGGGCCATGAATCATTCTATGTGTAACAATCTCCCAAAGTTATTTATATTTTTCTTGGTCTGGCAATTGTGCACAAATTACTGAATCCACTCTCTCTGCAGTGTTCAACTTGTCTTTTTCCTGCAGTATTAAAAGTATGTGAGCATGTGGCAAACCTCTTTTTTGAAATTCAATGGTGTAAACAAAAGCCACACAATGTCCAAATAAGTGTGCTTTAGTAATATCATGAATTAATGAATTGAGTTTGATTTTAAATACTCTTGCCACTAAATCTGGTCCGTCAGAAGTAGTTTGTCCCAGATTCAAATTTTCCTTGATCTCTGGCCATTGTGGATTACAGGTGAATGTAATAAATAAATCTGGTTTTCCAAATTTAGTAACAATAGCCATGGCATCATTATACCTTTCTCGCATATTGCGAGGAGATCCTTGGAAAGAGGATGGCAAAATAATTGCTCTTCCAGCTGGAATGTCTCTGTTGGCAGCCAAATCTGCAACATAATCCATTAATCCACAATACTGTTCTACTCGTAATTTATTTTGTTGATATTTAATAAAATTTAGATTATTGGCTTCAACTTGTAAATATGAATCAATAATCCATTGTTGAGTGAGTTTTCCTCCATGTAAAATTGGATTAAAACAATCACGGATAGCAGTTTGTGCCACTTTATATTCCAGCATGGAAACATTAGATCGAATACGAATTTTAGTATTGGGATAACTTTCCAATTTTAATTTTGGTTCCCATCCTGGTTCCCCATTTGGAAAGAAAATGGGATATGTCATTGGATCTAAATTACAGCTTAATATATTGATATTAATAAATGGTTGTTCTTCATTGCGTGGATATATTCTAATATCCCGCTGAAAAGGTGGTTCACCATCTTCATTTTTAAACACCATGGCAACCTCATTTACAGTAGGTAAATTATATCTTCTCTGATCAGTGTTGCAATCTCTTTTTAACACCATATTGACTCTTGGTGTAGGCAATTGATGTCTTTGAGCATGTTCCTGTTGTTCTTTTTCAAGCTGTGCTAATTGTTTGTATGCTTGACTATATGGGTTTTTTTGCATAATTTTATCCAGCTGTTCAAAAACTATACGCAAACACTGTTTATTTTCTGGAAGTGTCATTCTTTGTTCCACAGCTTCCATCGTACCTAACACATATAACTGTGCAAATTTCCTTTGCTGTCCTTCTTGTGGGTGTAAATGTGAAGTTCTATGGTATATTTGAACTCTGAAACAATAAGGCCCATGTCCTGGTACATTTTCTGCTAATGTTGCACCCATTGAAGCAAATGAAATTGCACTGTTATAAGACCTGATGTTTTGTTTAAAATTATTATAATTTGGAAATGTTGGATCACTCATAATGCATTCTAAATAATATGGAAATGGGTGTCTTTCTGGAAGTTTGAACTTTCCTTTCTGACAGCAACTAATTAAATTTCCATCATAAGGTCTTTCCTTTATAAAATGATAGGCCCCACAAAACTGACAAACCACATTAAGTAACCCACAATAATGAGTATCTACTTCTACTGCAGTAGTAAACACATTATCATGCATTTCTTCAAAATAAATATCAGACCCACATTCTATATGTACATTTTTTTCTTGTGTGTCTACAATCAAGTCATTCTGCAAAATAGAATCATTGCACAATGGTTCAGAGAGATGTTTTTGTTTACTTTTACGTTTCTTGGAAGCCCCAACACACTCACTTGCGGCTTTCTTACTCATCTTTCTTTTATTTAAAAGTCTCTGTCGATCCTTTTCTCGCAAGCGTTGTGAAGTTTCCGGTGTCTGAGCATCTCTCCACCTTTGCTTCCTTTCCCTTGCCAATCTTCTTTTGCGTTCAAGTTTGTCTTCTCCATTGTCCGCCATGTTAATCTATAATTGTAAATAGAGATACAATTATTGTTTATTCTTTGTTTTGTCTACATTTTTTTTCCTTTTTGTACTGTTCGATGAAAGTAGATAAATAAAGTAATAAAACATTTTCAATTGTTGCACTTTAGACTGAAAGAAATGAAACCATTTTTCAAAGTATTTTATTAACATATATGAAATTGGAAATAGCTGCACATATCTATCTTTATATTATTAATCCTTCAATGACATTCCTTCTTGATTGAATTCACAGCATACCATCAATTTCTTTTTTTTGCAAGTGTTGTAAGCTTCTTATTTTCTTGAAATATTATTATTAATTATTATTGTCTTTTCATGATTTTTCATTTTTTGAGTAAATATCATACATTAAATGACTCAATAAGTACTCTCTATTTTCCACAAATTTAAATTTACACCAAATATATAATATATAGCCTTCTTGTATGCATCACTACAAAATTAAATGTTATACCTGTGAGGATGATGTTGATGTTGTTCCAAGGCTGCAAACGTCACGCTGTCTGTTTATTCCCTTGCAGATCTGAATACACTGTAAAATGAAATAGATAATATTTGTAAACTTTTGCTTCATCAATATCATTAAATGAACATCAACAGACATATATTCGGCTACATTAAAAACCTCATAATTTAATTTCTGTACCTGTCCAAATGATCCTTATGCTGTTCAATGTGTTCATACGTCACTATCTCTGGTCATTCACGTAGATTTCCCTGCAATTATACAAAATAGTAATTGATGTATAATATGTTACTTAATCAATGAGGCTTAACATAACTATTTTTGCATACATTAAAAACCTGAAATAAATATATCAATAAATCAGCATGAACACACTTATGTAAGAATAGATTCTAAACATACACTCAATCTTACTGTTATTCTTTCAATAGGAATCAATGAATATGTCTTAATCTTAAATTAATGTCTGACTAAATATAACCTCAACACATAAGCATGTAGGCTTTTTTTTTACTGTTATTTTAAAATGAGTATGTTACAAATGACTTCTTAAAAAAATGTACATTACTAATGAACTAATAATCAATTAATGTTCATTAATATTCAACTAATGTGTGACTCAATCTAACATTAACATCTAAGCATGAGTATATCGGCTTTATTTTTTATTTTTGGTTTATTTTATACAAAATATTGCACATTCTTAACCTTTGTTCAAATTAATGATTATTAATGATAGATTATGAAAGTTAATTACAATTCTTACCCACAGGTAATCACGACATAACACAAAATAGTTCTTAAATTAATGTACATTAATAATTAATGAATTAATGTGTTCCTAATTAATTAATGTACATTATGAATGTTATTAACAATTGTTTCACACAGGTAATCATGACATATAACCAAATAATTTTAAAATTAATGTACATTAATAATTAATTACTAAAAAATATATTTTTATTGACCTTCTTAATTTTGATATTAATAATTAATTATTAATTAATAATGTACATTATGAATGTTATTAACAATTCTTTCACACAGGTAAGCACAATATTATTTTTCTATTAATTAAATTTGTTATCTATTATTTATTAATTAACTACCAATTTCTTAATTAATAATTTTAAATAGGCACACTAATATTTTTCTATGACTTAAATTTCTTCTCTATTATTTATTAATTAAGTACCAATTTATTAATTACTAATTATAAATAATAGGCACAATATTATTTTTATATTAATTAACTTTATTATCTATTATTTATTAAGTAATTACCAATTTATTAATTAATAATTAGAAATAATATATTTACCTTTTTTAATATAATAATGCTGAAGCAGTATACTGAAGAGCTAACAATCTATTGCGATTTCCCGGCATCCGAAAACATCCAGTCAGACTGTCATCACCTGAGGAGAAAGTGTCAGTCCTGTGTGAAATGTGCCCTATATATAGGCTTTGTGCGCGAGACCAATGTTTTAGGCGGAAAATCCGCAGTTGCGTTGTTTTCGGCGGGAAATTCTATGTGGCGCGAGACAAAGGCGGGAAATCTGTGTTAATGCGTAAATCGGTAATCTCGTTTCGTAAAATATACTCGCTACTGTCTTTTTACTCATTGTGCGGTTAATCCGCATCCTTTATCTCGTTGTTTTTCGAACACATACGTCTGTGGCTGTGTTTTTTAGGTAGATTAGCCTCGTTTTCATTTTTTTCGGCAGACATTTTTTTCTCGCTTAGCCGATTTTCGATCTTTCTAACTCTGCTAAATCGATTTAAATTGCAGTTCCAACTCACTTCCAGACGTCCTGCCTGGTTCCCCATGCTGTAAGTGGCCTTTATTTTATTTTTTAATGTGTGTTTAGTGTTTTTTTTTAGTGTTTTGGTTCCGCCGCTTATCTCGTAATTTTTTACACTCGTAATTGCTACGATGTAACGGCTCGCCACTAGCTACTGTCTTTTTACTCATTGTGCGGTTAATCCGCATCCTTTATCTCGTTGTTTTTCGAACACATACGTCTGTGGCTGTGTTTTACGTAGATTAGCCTCGTTTTCATTTTTTTCGGCGGCCATTTTTTTCTCGCTTAGCCGATTTTCGATCTTTCTAACTCTGCTAAATCGATTTAAATTGCAGTTCCAACTCACTTCCAGACGTCCTGCCTGGTTCCCCATGCTGTAAGTGGCCTTTATTTTATTTTTTAATGTGTGTTTAGTGTTTTTTTTTAGTGTTTTGGTTCCGCCGCTTATCTCGTAATTTTTTACACTCGTAATTGCTACGATGTAACGGCTCGCCTCGCTACGCGAGGTTCGCCTGCAATGAGCGCCTGCGGCGCTCATTGCCAAAGTGTTACGATTTAACGCTGTTTAACGGCTCGCTGCGCGAGGCTCGCGGGGCAATGAGCGCCTGCGGCGCTCATCGCTAAAGTCGTACGCACTACGGAACAGAGCGGTTTAACGGCTCGCCTCGCTACGCAAGGCTCGCCGGGCGATGAGCGCCTGCGGCGCTCATCGCTAAAGTCGTACGCACTACGGAACAGAGCGGTTTAACGGCTCGCCTCGCTACGCGAGGCTCGCCGGGCGATGAGCGCCTGCGGCGCTCATCGCAAAGTCGTACGGACCACGCAAACAGCGTGACGACGACTCGTAGTTAGACAATTATAATATGTGATTCACTTAATATTTTATTTTATAGACACATTATGGAGACTGTCTTCTTTCTATTATATTAATTAGTTTTTCATTTTATGATAGATTTGTATGTTGTTCTTTTTCTTTTTGAATTTATAAGACATGTTTTCCTTAAGTTAACCACTTTCACATTACCATGGTATATTTCAATATTCAGTTCATTTCAATTTATTTTAATCACTTATTATATATATATATATATATATATTAGAAACAGTAAGAAATGGGAGAGATGTATATTCATCCATTATATTCTCTTTTTCTTTATATACAAATCCTCCTGCTTGAACTTTCTATGTAGCACATAAGGTATTCAATACTTCTGTGTTTCATGTACTGATATTCATTTTCTTCATCTTCAGTAACACTGTTACCAGTTGGATCTAGAAAGAAAAAAAAAATTCAAAGTCACTAAAAAGTAACTGAGTAACTGAAGAGTTAATTCATTCATTGAACTTACCTATGAAACATACACTTTTCCTGTGTCCTACTGCAGCCTCCGTAGAAGCTCCTCTGCGAAACCTGCGCGTCAGGCTCCAGTCAGTCCCCTCCTGATGACGTCACTTGGAGGGACTCCAGCATATCACAGAATTTGAGAAATGGTCTGTGAGAATGACCTTCATTATATCTAGTATGCATTGGGATTTATATGCATTGTACACATATTGCTATACAGTACATATATGTTTTCTCTGGGGGGTACATTATTTGAATTTATAGGAATATTAGAGTTAAAAATGGAAGTACATAGTTTATTTTTCCTAATTTGAATTTATACATATTATGTTATATGTTATTATTGATCTATGCATATGTACTATTATCTACTCCAGAGTATATACATACATTGTTACACATGAGGAGGGGAATTGTATATATTTGTTTTTATACGTCGGATCTTATCTACGTATGTGTATTTTCCTTTTTTTGTTCCCTTTTTTTGTGTAAATAAAGGTATATTTTTTACTTTTTTTCAGCCCAGTATTTTAATTTATACACTTATTTCAAAGTGACTTGTATATATCATGGTTCTTTGTGCTTTTTCCTAAATTTCTCTATATATCAATACATTACCATGATATATTTCCCATCAAGTTGATTAGACCTATGATCATTTGTTCTTTTAGAAGAAGGAATATATATTAGGATAAGGAATTGGGAACAAGCCCCATGTGTGGACTCTATTCTTTGATTTATTAATATACTGTATATTTAATATTAAACACATAATAACCACATATCTAAATACAGGTTGTTGCCTTGTATGATATAGAATAACTATATTAAAAAGTTAAACTTTATGACTGATATATTATTGTGGATCTGTACTTTCCACAGTGTGACTATTACTTCTCTTGATGAGTGTAGAAAACATGTGAAGAAACTCAATAATAACAGTTCTTTTTTTTTTATTAATTTGAATTAGGAAAACTATAGAGATAATTCAATACCCAAAAGTCATTTTGATTATGGTTATTGTTCTTGTCTCTTTGTTGTTCAAATCTTATGTTCCACTTTCTTACACACTATTCACTCACTTGACTCTATGCTAGCTAGACATGTTATGCCTGGCTTACTGGCCATTTGAGAGAGCAGTGCCACCTTCCCATACTAGTGTCCAATCTGCTGTCAGGTCTCTGAATTGATGGTTAATGCGCTAGTTTAAAACTTTTTCAAAAATTTAAATAATATGTGTAAAAGACACCTGTCCACAAAAGCAATCAATCAATTATTGGCCACTATGGCCAAGACCAAAGAGCTGTCCAATGATGTCAGGGACAAGATTGTAGACCTACACAAGGCTGGAATGGGCTACAAGGCTATTGCCAAGCAGCTTGATGAGAAGGTGACAACAGTTGGTGCGATTATTCGCAAATGGAAGAAACACAAAATAACTGCTAGTCTCCCTCGTTCTACCTCCATTCCCCTAGAAATTCCAGAAACTCTCAACTAACCAGCATTTGACCCTGCGCAACCGGAATCTGAAGCAACCGGAAATGACTCTGCGCAACCGGCACCTCAAGCAAAAGGCAAAGGGAGCAGCCTGGAAGTGACCCTGACATGGATGAAGTGGATCCTTACCCTGTAGGATCCAATTTGAAGCCTCTGCCTGGAAGTGCCAATCTGCAGCATTTAACTGTAAGTGACAATCTCATGTATGTAATGTATAATAAAATGCTTTTTTTAAATTAACTTTGTCTCTAAGTGTTTTTTTAACATTTGAATGACTCAATTTAATTAGCAATAGCGATTTAATAGATAGGTTATGGTTTTCTAGGGGTTCTAGTATTAGTTAGGCCTATTTTAATAGTGACTCTCAAGCAACCGGAAACGACAGTTCTCCGGCATATGGCAGTCCTCGTGGGTGCCAGATAATTGTGTCTACTGTATTTACTTTTAGACCAGTTCATCAGTACATCTATACTGTTGCATTCTACAAGTATGTTTAAAAAGGTCTTCTTCGTTAATGGTATAAAAAAAACTTACCTGACAGCATTAATACATGTTTATCACATGGGAACTTTTAAACAGGTGAAGCAAATGAAGCATCTGGAGTATTGGGGCAGAGATCCAACCACTTGGCTGAGATTGATGTTTGTCCACGGGCACATTATCTCTGTTAGGGAAATGTGTCCTTGACTCAAGGCACTTAATGCTTCATCATTATGGTATAAATATGCCTTACTCAGGACTCCAAGCACAAGACACTGACTACAGAAAGCAGACATGAAGTTCTTCCTGATCGCCGTTTTGCTGGGAACAGCTGGTAGGTTATATGATATAATAGACTCTATTTTGTTTTATAACATGTATTAGATATGCACTATATATATGTGCTGTAACAATTGGAACAACAGTGCAAAATGCAGGCAAATAATTTTCACTAGAATGTAAAATTCTGCTCTCTGCTTGTGCTAATATAACTTCGTTGTCTCGATACATGTGTATACTGTCTAAAGTTTTCAAATGTTATTGTATATATCCTATAGACCCTCCTGAATATCACTTTTAAATATTTTTCTCTTCAGTTGCCTTTGATGATGATGATAAAATCGTTGGAGGTTACACCTGTGGCAAGAACTCTGTCCCATATCAGGTGTCCCTGAGTTCTGGTTACCATTTCTGTGGAGGCTCCTTGATTAATAGCCAATGGGTGGTGTCTGCTGCTCACTGCTACAAATCGTGAGTTTATCATATTTGTGTTTCATTTCTTGACTGCTTTTACTTTGCCTTCCATTCCAACATTACATTTTTCTGGTAGGAGCATCCAGGTAAGACTGGGAGAACACAATATCTTTTCCAGTGAAGGCACAGAGCAGTTCATCAACTCTGCCCGGGTCATCAGACATCCCAATTACAACTCCAGGAACCTGGATAATGACATTATGCTGATCAAGCTGTCCTCTGTAGCTAAACTCAACTCAAATGTGAATACTGTGCCTCTACCATCTGGATGTGCCGGCGCTGGCACCAACTGTCTGATCTCTGGCTGGGGCAACACACTTAGCAGTGGCTGTAAGTAATCAAAACACTTGTAACTTCCAATAGTCCTGGCTCTGGATTGGAACTATTTTCCAGTGATACCATTTACTCATGCACTTTTTCTTTATTCCTCTGTAGCTAATTACCCAGATCTTCTGCAATGTTTGAGTGCTCCCATTTTAAGTGACAGTCAATGCCATAATTCCTACCCTGGAGAGATAACTAATAACATGTTCTGTGCTGGTTTTCTGGCTGGAGGGAAGGATTCTTGCCAGGTAAGACATCACATTATTTGCTTACATATTTTCATACTTTTGTTAATAGTTCATTAACTCTTCTGTTTATTAATATAGGGGAGACATTGTGCAAGATGTGTTTAGAGGAGTAAAAAGTAGTTTCAAGATTTTGCTCCTCTCCAAGGCCCTCATTCAATTGTGATTTGGCCAATTGAATAGGGCTCTAAATAAGCACATAAGATATTTGTTTTAAAGAAGTTTTTAGTAAGTAAACATCTATACAAAAGCAAGGTTTTCACTAACTAAAAACTTCTTTAAAAAAATATGTTATGTGCTTATTTAGAGCCCTATTCAATTGGCCAAAATGCAATTGAATGAGGGCCCAAGACCACAAGCTTAATCATATCTACTAATTTTTCCATAAAGTAATGAGGTCTATGAGGGCTAGTGAACCTTGGCACATAGTGAGCAAAACATAAGCCTGATGTTGCTATCTATTCAAATGATTCTCATTGCTGTATATTTAACCATAAGTATATCTGCCCATTGTATTTTCCTTTTTATTTTTATCCAATTATTTATAGCACCCATCTGTCTCTTCTAAAGAACAAACATTTTGATACCTTTTATGTTTTTCTTTTCTTTCATTTCTGCCCTCCTACTTTGTAAATAATGCTACTCTTGTTTTCCCTCAGGGTGACTCCGGTGGACCCGTGGTGTGTAACGGACAACTCCAAGGTGTCGTCTCTTGGGGCTATGGCTGTGCTCAGAGAAACTATCCTGGTGTCTACACCAAGGTCTGCAACTATGTCTCCTGGATAAAGAACACCATCGCTGCCAATTAAATTCTTGACTTCCGTCAAATATAAACCTGCTTAAATTTCATCTATGAACAAACTCACCATCTCCTTTGGCTCCAGTTAGAGCATTGCATTTTCTGTTTCTTTAATAAACTATTCATCTCAATATATAATTTGTGGTCTTTTTAACACATACAAATGTGTGATGGGCACTCAACTATCCAATTAACATTGTTTAAAAATTAGGTACCAGATGTACTTAAGATAATATAAATGCAGTGAAAGGGGTTTTATGAACAATTGGAAAAATATGTAACACTGTGAACACAGGGGTTTTGCAGATGAAATTAGTTTTTAATGTTGAACCCTATAACTTGAGTTGGACAACAAAGAATCCAAAGAATAAATATTGTGTAAGCTTGATAGTATTGCAAAAATACAGGCTACTATAATGGTCAGTCCCAAGTGATACAAGACTACATTTGAAAATATTTTAATATAGAGGGTTATGATAAATCTAAAAACATGATTTATTTTAATTATAATAAAATAATAAAGATAGTAAGAAAAACCCAATTAAAATAGTAACAAAAACTCAAGGGAAAAAAGTAAAAATCAAGTCCTCCTTTCTTAGTCCTCTTTGAAAACGGGTGTAATATTCAAAAGGAGAGGATGTATATAATAAAATCAAATATGGAAAGACATCCATGTGTATATAAATCAACCCAAGATGACCCAATTACACATGTATAGCAATGTGTCCTTATGTCCCACAAAGAGTATCACTGGAAGGCAGAACTAGTCTTTTCCCAAATCTGGCATTTACCATAATTACTGGTTACATAGGAAAGCCAGATAGGTCAAAGAAAGGAACCGTTTCGATTCAGAGAGTAGACTTGATTCAAATAACATGACCTTCCTCTTCTAAACAGATTTATTGGAGCAAATATATGTATGTTCCATAATTTTTACCTACAGTGCCTTGCAAAAGTATTCACCCCCATTGGCATTTTTGTTTTGTTGCCTCACAACCTGAAATTAACATGGATTGTTTGAGGATTTGCATCATTTAATTTACACAACATGCCCACAACTTCGAAGATGTTTTTTTTTTATTGTGAAGCAAACAACAAATAGGACAAAATAACAGAAAAAGTCAATGTGCATAACTATTCACCCCCCTAAAGTCAATACTTTGTATGAGCTTGACACATCTTACCACTGGGATTTTTTCCCAATCCTCCTTGCAAAACTGCTCCAGCTCCTTCTAGTTGGATGGTTTGCACTTGTGAACAGCAATCTTTAAGACTGACCACAGATGTTCTATTGGATTAAGGACTGGGCTTTGATTAGGCCATTCCAACACATTTACACGGCTCCCCTTAAACCACTCAAGTGTTGCCTTAGCAGTGTGTTTGGGGTCATTGTTCTATTGGAAGGTGAACCTAGCCTCAAATCACGCACAGAGTGGTACAGGTTTTGCTCAAGATTATCCTGGTATTTAGCACCATCCATCTGTCCCTCAACTCTGACCAGTTTCCCAGTCCCAGCTGCTAAAAAACATCCCAACAGCATGATGCTGCCACCACCATGTTTCAGTGTGGGTGTGGTGTTCTTTGGGTGATGTGATGTGTTAGGTTTGCGACAGACATAGCATTTTTTTATGACCTAACCCTGACTTTTACTTCTCAACAACATTGTCCCTTACTTATTTGGAGAGTTCCTTGGTCTTCATGGCAGTGTTTGGTTAGTGGTGCCTCTTGCTTAGGTGTTACAGCCTCTGAGGCCTTTCAAAAAAGGTGTGTATATGTAATGACAGATCATGTGACACTTAGATTGCACACAGATGGACATCATTTCACTAATTATGTGACTTCTGAAAGTAATTGGTTGCACCAGAGCTTTTTATGGGCTTCATAACAAAGGGGTGAATACTTACGCACATACCAATTTTGTGCTTTCTATTTCTAAAAAATAGTTCTATGTATATATTTTTCTCATTTCACTTTACCAACTTAGACTATTGTGTACTGATCCATCACATAAAATTTAGATTAACAAAATATTGAACTTTAGGCTGTAATGTAACAAAATAGGTGAAAAGTCAAGGGGGTGAACACTTCTGCAAGGCACTGTATATTAATGACTCTTGGTGTGCTATCCCAAAAACATTTTTAGACTTTATTGCCCCCATGGGAAAGCAGAATATGTATCTTATGCAATATTTAAACCACATTGCAGTCATCAATAATTATATTATTATTTATTTTATTTTTTTCAAAATGTTCTTTTGTGAATAAGGGGGTCTTTGCAAGATGTAACATCAGCTACATCGGTTTACACATCTTAAGTGAAAATTCTAAAGTGTAGCAACTGGAATTATACAGAAATTAGATAGCATTAAACAAACAATAAACACACTTAATGATGTATCACCTCTGGCCAGAGCAATCCAGGGAAGCAATTTTTACTTTATTTTTTTTTTACACATTTCCTTGATTTTCACTTACACAAGTGAAAATGTTTCCTCACACATTCTTCTTCTTTATAACCACCTTCCTCTTTCTCAGGCTCTTCTCCTCAGTTTTACACATCATTAACCCCATTCAATTGGGCAATTGTAAATTACTGGAGCCCGTAAGTTATGCCGTAAGTTAATTTGCTATTCAATTGGAGTCTTTTTGCAGTGCTCCACATGATTTATGGGTTACGGCTTTGAAAACTAAGAGGGTGTTAAACCTGGAACTTACAGCCTCCCAAAGCCTTTGATCTTTCATGTCGCAAATCAGTATTTAATTGCTACAATTCGCCAAGCCTGTAAATGTTTCCACACCCGTAAACGACAAATGTAGGAGAAAATCCTATGAGTACTAGAGAGGACCCGGAAGGGGGTTTGACCCCTGTCTGTAGAACTGTAAATGCAAGTAAAGAATTAATACTGCACTGTAAATGACAGGGAAAGTGATGACAGACATTAGAATTAATTGCACAACAGTCTCAAGCTCGCAAATCAGCAATCATTTTTTTAACTTTTTTTTATGTGTAATTTCAGGGTTAAATCAACCTTGGTAATCAATGAGTTAATGCATATCAGGCCACCCACAGGGACTAGAACATTACTGGCATTAATTTTTATTATTTAGTATTTTGCGGTTTTGCGAGTCTGATCATATATTGGACCCCAAACGCTAATTGATTGACATGTAACCACCATGTTTTACTGTTGTAATGATGGCGGTCTCATTTACTATTGGTTGTTTTGAAATGGGTGGTTACGGCCTTACTTAATTAATCATGTTCCCGCCCTGAACTGCTCCGTACGAGTGCATGGTTTACGGTTTCAGCGTTTGGCCCTGTAACTTGCGGGCTTGTTCAATTGAAGAGCACTGGAATTGTAGCAGAGTTCAAGCCCGCAATCACGCAGACATACGGCCTATATACCTTGAGATGCAGGCTTCTAATTGAATCAGGCTCCCAGTCTGTAAATACATAACCATCTCACCTTGCACCCAGCTCTCCTCTTCTTCCTCGGTTCAATATCTCTTCCCTCCTCTGAAGCTAAAAAGCTGAAAAATGCTTCTGTAAATCCTACAACCATCTCCTCTCACTCAGGCCACTCAGTCATTTTAACTCAAAGTCAACCATGCACAGCCCCCAGGACGACAAGCACCAAAATACTTGTAATCTAACACCCATCACCTGTAACAAACCATCTGCTGTTCCCTCTGGAATGTATGTTCCATTTGCCATAAACCCACTTTCTTTCATGACCTAATTGATTGCAACTTAATTAATCTACTGGCTTTCACAGAAACTTGGCTCACTGCATCAAACACTGCTCTACTGCAGCACTGTCACATGGTAGCTTTCACTTCAGCCACACATTTAGACCTGGGAAAAACTAAGGTGGAGGTGTGGGTGTATTATGTTCTTCTCCCTGCAAAATTTACTGCATATTTATCGTTTGTTCTCTCTAATTCTCATATTTCGAAGTTTACCCTATCTGACTTTTCTTATCCATCACTCTGGAGTTGATGAGAACTATTGACCTTCAGGATCACTCTCTCAATTTCTTAATCATTTAGTTATCCTGCTCCCTCATTTTCTCTTCTCCATTGTGCCTTCACTCATCTTTGGTGATATCAAAAGTACCACTAACACACCCACCTCCCCTAGAGTCTCTCACAATGGACAGCACTCCATTGAACTTTTCTTTACCAGTCTCTGCACAATCTCCAACCATGTCATTTTCCCTCTTCCTCTATCTGACCACCGCCTCCTAACATGCAAGCTCACCACACCTTCCACTCTCTGCCCATATTCAATCCCTTTTACCAGAATCTACAGATACTTCTAAACACATAATCCACAATAAATCTTCATTTTGCTACAACACCTGTCAGCCCCTCGGCTGCTCTGACATTGCAACCTCACAGTACAACATGACTGCAACATCCACCCTTGACACTCTTGCTCCCACTTTCATCCACAACCATGGCACAATACACAAACCTACTACATCCAGAGATTATCTTGTACTGCTGAACAACTATGGAAGATGTCTTACACTTCAGCAGACTTTTCTCCATTTCAGTTTTTTTTTTGCGCTCCTACTTTCTCTAACCTCAATCTTGCAAAAGAGACCTACTTCTCATTGTTAATATTAAATATCCTCCTAGCTACATTCAACACTCTTCTCTGCCCACTGCCACCCCCTGTCCCTTCCTGAAAGCTTTGGCAGTCACTTTAAGAAATAAAATGTATAACATCTGAAACAAACTGACAACTCATGGTGGCTCAAACACACCCTATTCTAAACAAATCAACAACACCCAGTCTATACTCTTTCCCAATACAACATCCACTAGAAACTCCTTTAATTTTGTAACTGAGGATGAAGTATCTAGTCTACAATCAACCGCTCGCCTTGCAACTTGTCCACATGATCATATTCCATCACAGCTAATCCATCCCTTATCTACCACACTTATCCTGTCTCTCACACATACAATACCTTGCAAAAGTATTCACCCCCCTTGACTTTTTACCTCTTTTGTTATATTACAGCCTTAAGTTCAATGTGTTGTTAATCTGGATTTTAAGTGATGGATCAGAACACAATAGTCTAAGTTGGTGAAGTGAAAGGAGAAAAATATATACATAAAACTACATTGGTATGAGCAACCAATTACCTTCAGAAGTCACATAATTAGTGAAATGATGTCCACCTGTGTGCAATCTAAGTGTCACATGATCTGTCATTACATATACACACTTTTTTTGACAGGCCCCAGAGGCTGCAACACCTAAGCAAGAGGCACCCCTAACCAAACACTGCCATGAAGACCAAGAAACTTTCCAAACAAGTAAGGGACAACGTTGTTGAGAAGTACAAGTCAGGGTTAGGTTATAAAAAAATATCCAAATCTTTGATGATCCCCAGGAGCACCATCAAATCTATCACAACCAAATGGAAAGAACATGGCACAACAGCAAACCTGCCAAGAGACGGCCACCCACCAAAACTCACGGACGGGGCAAGAAGGGCATTAATCAGAGAGGCAGCCCAGAATACACTCAGCAGAGACTTGGAGTATCTGTACATAGGAGGACAATAAGCCATACACTCCATAGAGTTGGGCTTTATGGCAGAGTGGCAAGAAGAAAGCCATTACTTTCAGCAAAAAACAAAATGGCACGTTTTGAGTTTTGAAAAGGCATGTGGGAGACTCCCAAACTGCATGGAGGAAGGTGCTCTGGTCTGTTGAGACTAAAATTTAACTTTTTTAGTCATCAAAGAAAATGCTATGTCTGGCACAAACACAAAAAATCACATCAACCAAAGAACAGCATCACCACAGTGAAACATGCTGGTGGCAGCATCAGGCTGTGGGGATGTTTTTAAGCAGCTGGGACTGGAAAACTGGTCAGAGTTGAGGGAAAGATGGATAGTGCTGAATACTGGGATATTCTTGAGCAAAACTAGTACCACCCTGTGCTTGATTTGCGGCTAGGATGTAGGTTCACCTTACAGCAGGACAATGACCCCAAACACACTGCTAAAGCAACACTTGAGTGGTTTAAGGGGAAACATGTAAATGTGTTGGAATGGCCTAGTCAAAGCCCAGACCTCAAACCAATAGAAAATCTGTGGTCAGACTTAAAGATTGCTGTTCACATGCACAAACCATCCAACTCGAAGGAGCTGGAGCAGTTTTGCAATGAGGAATGGGCAAAAATCCCAGTGGTAAGATGTGGCAAGCTCATAGAGACTTATCCAAAGCAACTTGGAGCTGTGATTGCCGCAAAAGGTGGCTCTACAAAGTTTTGACTTTATGGGGTTGAATAGTTATGCACATTGACTTGTTCTGTTATTTTGTCCAATTTGTTGTTTGCTTTGCAATAAATGTAATGTTCTGTAAATTAAATGATGCAAATCCTCAAACAATCCATGTTAATTCCAGGTTGTGAGGCAACAAAATACGAAAAATACCAAGGGGGGGGGGATACTTTTGTAAGGCACTGTATATTTACAGACTTATTAAATTGTGCTTTTGCCAATTGAATAGGGTTCTATATAGGCACATAGCATACTTTTTTTACAGAAATTTTTAGTTAGTGAACTTCAATCCAAAAGCAAGGTCTACATTAAATAAAAACGTCTGTAAATAAAATATGCTATGTGATTATATAGAGCCCTATTCAATTGTCTGAATCACAATTTAATATGACTGTTAATCTGCTTGAGTGACTTGTCTACAATAATTTTACCCAATTTATATTTTCCAACTCTCTTCATAAACCCTTGCAATACTGCTTCTGGCCCAACACTCCACAGAGACAGCTCTCACAAAAGTTAATGGGTTACATCTCTATTCTAATTGTCCTAGATCTCTCTGCTGTCCTTGATACAGTTGACCACCCTCTTCCAATCCAAACTCTATACTCTCTTTGCATCTTTGACATAGCTCTCTCGTGGTTCTTATCTTATCTAGAAATTCAAATATTTACTTCTCTGGCACCTCTTCTTTGCCTCACTCTCTGACTGTTGGCAAACTCCAATGTCCAGTCCTAGGGCACCTCCTCTTCTCCATCTATACATGCTCTCTTGGTGCCCAAATAAAATCTTTGTGGATTTCAGTATCATCTATTTGCCGTTGATACACAAATCTACCTCTCAACACCAGATATATGCCCGTCTCTTCTAGCATAAGTTGCCAACTGCCTCTCAAGCATACCCTCTTGATAGTCCACCCGTCAACTCACACTCAACATCTCAAAGACTGAGCTCCTAATCTGCCCATCCTCTACTACTACTTCCTAGATCTCTCACTGCTAACAATACCATCATCATCCCCACCTTCCAAGCCCATTGTCTCTGGGTTCTATTGAATTCTGCCATCTCTTTCATTCCTCACATACATCAAACAATCTTGTCATTTTCAACTAAAAAACATCTGAAAAATATGTCAATGACAAGACTTAACAAAAAGTCTTAACCATTCTCTCATTATGTATCATCTTATCTATTGCAACTAGCTCCTTTCTGGCCTCCCATCACTCCAATCCATAATGAATGCCTCTAATCTACCATACTCAGAGCTCAGTATCTACAGCTCCTCTGTCAGTCACTCCACTGTCTTCCCATAGCCTTTATAATGAAATTTGCAATCATGACCCTAACATATAGTGCCCTCAACAATAGTGCACCTGTTCCTCTCTTGTCTCTAAATACTCCCCCAACCACCCTCCTCACTCTGTTAATGACATTCTTCTTTCCTCCTCTCTTGTCACCTCCTCTCACTCCAACTTCAGGACTTTTCTCATACTGCCCCTTGGAACTCTTTGCCTCACTTCAAAAGAGTATCTTCCTGCTTCAAAAACTTTGAAAATGCACAAAAAATGGATCTGTTTCAAGAAGATTATAAACTTCTGCTTTTATATGCACAGCTGCACACTCTACAGTATAATATCCCTCACACCCATAATCTACAGGGCAACACAGAATCACCTCCACTTGATTGAGGCTATTGCTTTCACACTGTAATATTGTATCTATCACACTCCTGTATCACACCCAAACCCTTTCAATTGTAAGTTTACAAGTTTTTAATCTTGTAAGTCACTTTGTGAAAAGCAATATGTACATTAGATTTTAAACCCAAAGATAGGGCCCTCTATTCTTTTGCAATATTATATTTTGCATTGTACTTAACCCCTGTATAGCACTATTGAATGTGTTGGTGTGTTACAAATAAAACATAATAATATAGGATTGATGTATTTAACAGTAAAAATTATCTATGTCTGATGCATAAGCCCCATGATAAAACCAGGAATACCAAGAATGCCTACTATTTTGTATAAGATATGAAGCAATGTTCAATGAATATAAATAACAGATGGTATACAACTTTAATAGTATTACTTAATCATTTCTAAAACTACAAGTACACAAACTGTATTTGATGTGGCAATTTTATAGCAATTAGATGTTAGGTATACTGTATAGTAAGCTAAATAGATTATGCAACGGATCTACTGGCACCCCGACAGGGTACCTCCGTTGATAGACGCGTCCTAGTTTGCGTCGAGGACTACAAGCACCGCACCGGACTCCACAACCACCACAGACTCCATAACCGCCGTAGCTTAACTGGAGCTGCGCCGTCTTCCTTCCACCCTGTATGAATCTCCAGCATCCAGGATCGTGTGGGGAAGACCTCTCCTCCAAGGAGAGCACATCAGGAACAAGCGTTCAGTAGTTACAGCTCAAGGGAGTATGCAAAAGCATAGCAATCCCCAGTATGATATAGCAATCCCCTCCAAGAACGAGATGAGACTACGTTTTGAAGGGTCAAGTAGAACTATTCTTTAATGACAGGGAATCTCCTTTTATGCAATGGTGCCCTCTGAAGGGCTACACCCACATAATTATCACAGCCAATTATCTACATGGTTCAACCCCCAGGTCTCCTCCCCTCAGATAACAGGTAACACAATTAAAACAGACACAATTTTAACCACATTCTGGATGTACCCCCAAAACAGGGGGTACACCTTTAAGTCCAGCACCGTTCAATAGCTCTCACCCAGGGGAACAACATATTAAAAAATGGCATGAATCAGACCAGGGGTTCAAAAGTTAGTAAAAGTATCTTTTACCCATAACACACAGACATTTCACAGGCAATACACATAGAGGGACAATAGGTGAGTCACACCTCCCTGGCAACTTAATATAATCAGACATTGATTACATCAGCCTTCTTTGTTCTTATGTTTGAGAATGAAAACACTTTATACAATCGACTTCCTTATCTCTGGAGTCTCTGTAGTAGGATTATCTATTAGCCTAGGTCTGCAATAGTCTAGGCTAATATTCTGCAGAGCATAAACCAACATACATATAATATAACAGTAGGATCATATTTTAACCAAGAATTAAATAACCATAAAACAGGGTAAAACAGTGATGGGTTCAGTTACAGCTGGGGTCTGAACGCACAAAACTACCGAATAGCGCTCAGATCCTATTCACACAGTTCAATTGCCATGTAGCTAAAGTCTTTCCCATAGTCTTTCATTACATGAATGGGCTCCATGGCATAGCTATCTGTGGTATCATGGTTCACACAGGGCAAGTACCGAATGACCCCCCCCCCCCCCTGTATGTAAAGGGCCAGAATGAGTGACATACACTCTGGTATGGCCGAATACTGTGTTTAAAGGGCAATATGTCCCAGGGTCATAGTTGCAGGGCAGGAGGCTGGCAAACAGTCCTCTCCAAGACAAAGTGGCGAAGGGCACTTCATCACAGATTACTATAGAACCGTTTTATCATTATAATTATTGTGCTTTAATTATAAATTCAGAAGGGTGCATTATTCAGAAGGGTGCGTTAAAAGACCACTGCTTCAGACAATACAGACCTTTGATTTAGATGGTTAATTCAATTAAAAGTCAATTGGCCGCAAGCATCATTGTTACTGCCCAATACATCCCTAGCTAACATGTCAACTCAAAATGCCCCTTGTCTCCCCTACTCTTTGTCTTAACATTTTAACCTTTCCTGCAACACAAAAGAGAAATTGTAAATATACATAGATTAGAGATCACCAATAACACATATAAAATAGTAACATATGCAGGTGACATCCTAGTAACACTGCAGTGGCAACTCACGTCTCTCCTATTTTTAATGGCTGAGATGGAAAGGCTCTCCCGTCTTTCTAGATTTAAGGCAAACTGGGAATAAATTACACTAATGCCAAATAATATACCTAGGCAAGACATAAAACTTACTAAATTAAGCTCCGATTTGTCCATTGCCCAAAACTCGATGAAAGATTTTACCCACTCATATGACACACTATACAAACAAACCACTTTTGCAAACAAAAATATCGGACCTGAGACAATGGCATTTTCACCTAATTTCCTGGTTAGGCAGGATAGCAACTATAAAGATGAGTATTTCTCCAAAAATGTTTTTATTTCAGATACTGTCCATACCAATAGACCAGACACAGCTCGAAATCTGACATACTCATATTGAAAAATTATTTTGGGGACATAAAAAATCTGGAGCATCAAGAACAATTATGTATTTATGTAAACCTAGAGGAGGAATTAGCCCTTCTTAATCTAGAGAAATATTAGCAAGCAGTAGCTCTACAATAAACTCAAGCTTGGCACCTTCCTAAAGGAAAAAAGAAGGGTGGACATAGAAAACAATCTTATTATTTATATTATTACTGATTACCTCTCCTAATGTGGCTACCAAAAAAGTATAGACCTAGAATTCCCATAAAGTTTCCTACCATTTTACACTCTTTTGATCTGGAATCGAATAGGTACCAAATTTAAGCTAAGATGTACACCCTCCACATTGACACCAATTCTTCAAAATAAAGAGTTCCCACACCAGTATTACTCCCTCAACACTATAAAAACTTAGAGCAAACAGGTCTGGAAAGATACAAAGATGTATATAAGGAAGAGATAACAGTTGAAATCCAGGACTTGCACCAGAGAAACCAGCGAAGCACACTTGATTTCTTTCAGCTACATGCAATTCTGTAATTTGTTCAAGATCTGAGGATTATAAAAAATAAGTATACTAACACTGATTTTGAAAAGCTATGAAATGATTACAGAAACCACAAACATTTGATCTCTACGTACAATCATTATATGACTCAATCACTCAAGCCCCCTTATATGAGAAAGTGAGAAAGATATATTGGATGTTAAAAAGATGAAGAAGACTGGCAAGATATTTTACATGACAAGCTGTCCATTTGTGTACACTATAAGGAGCAGAATTATAAAACCTTCTTCTGGTGGTACAACACTCTAGATGAACTTTAAAGAAAAAAAAATCAAACTAAAAGTGCTGGAGATGGTGTGGACAAATAGGTAAATACTACCACAACTGGTGGGCGTGCCCCAAGGTGCAAATATTCTAGAATCAAACATGGAATTTCATTGCAGGAGGTTTCTAGACAGATATACCACTAGATCCATACACCTTTTTTTATCAAAGCCTTTGTAAATGTTACACAAAAATGGCAACATTCTGGTATCCCAAATAACACTGGCTATGAGACGAGATTTGTCAGAGGTCTGGAAACAACAAACTCTTCCACCACAAAGGAACATTTTACAAAACATTATTGTTATTAAAGAGTAATTTAGATAAATTCTCAAAGGGTGATCAAGGTATACTGTAATGCTATTCGGGTGTGCTGTGCTATAATATTGGATACAGTTGTAGAAAATGTGTTTAATTTTCTTGAATAAAAAGGATATTTCTTAGCAAAACATTGACTAACAAAAGCTATGTCTGTTACATTAGGATATTATGTCATTTCTCATTGTGCTCAGTGCCGGATCTACAATTTTGGAGCCCCTGGACAGTGAAGTGGAGGTACTCCTGTGACTGTGTGAGCAATGTATGCTCACACCCATTTTCCTTTATCTGTGCGTGTATATCGATATCTTACTGTGTGAGAAAATCACAGACACGCACAGATAAGGGAAAAAGCACAGACATTTCCTCATAATAGACATTCTTACAACATAATCACTCATACACATGCCAAGCTATTATTTGCTTATTAAATGCATTTGCTGGTGGGCTGTATTATTTATATTTTTCTTTGGGAGGGCAGTGAGTGAGTGCATGTTACACAAACACATATTTTAATCACTTGAAACACACATAAAACTGAGTAATTATGAGAGTGAAAGGGCCACTGCACAATGAAAACAGAAATTGTTTGAAAAAATTGAGTCAAACCAAGAGCATAAGTAATCAGGAAAAAAGTCATACTGTTGGGCCCTGGGGAATCCATGATACATAGGTAGAAGTTTTGCATGTGTTAGAACAGTGTTTACATTTCTGGAGAGATATGGTTGCATGTCCTGAAGCAAGTGTCATAAACCTATTTTTACTTTGCCAAACAAAACTGAAGTCACTGGCCCTTTAACCATGATTGTGCTTCTTTTATTTTAATAAAACAAATCTATACACCACAGAATTGTAAAGAAGATATGAATGGCCACAGTGCACAGTAAGGATGGCATGAAACACACATTCATTAGGTGTCCAGCACCAGTACTCTTTTTATAAAGGTGTTTCTGCATGAGTAGAATCACACACATTATCGCCAACCTTTCTGTGCAATTTGTATCTCTAATAGAAGATCACTACACATATACAAAGATCCCTGTGCTGCTAGTTGATGTAGTCACTATTATGTGCAGGACCTCACTCATTACACACACATCATTACTATGTCAGTACAATCACTACACACAGGAGTCACCTTTTGGCAGCTCCGCATGTTGGCTCTGTACAGAGAGCAGGTCACCATTTCAAGCTGTGACCGTCTCACTTCTTCCTGTTCTTCCTGTACCTGTTTGTAGCTCTAGGTTCAGACAAACTGCACTATTACATTTTTTATGCCAGAATCAAATTTTAGGGTTCTTAGATCAAACAATCTATTTTTATAAACAATAGATAGTACACAACTGTTGTATTAAGAACAAAAAATTGTATTGCATTGTAATTCTTATAGAAGAATGAAAAATATATTTTTTTTTTAAAAAGGCACTAGTTTTTCCAGTATGTGCCAATCAAATTTTTTTTTTTTTGGGAAAATACACATTTTTGACCACTATGTTTAGAGTAGAGGAATAGATTTTTTAGATGTGTTACTTCACTTCCTTGTGGGTGAATCATGAGGGTGTGTGTTTTTAACCAAAGAAAAAAACAAAAAAAACAAAAAAATGAGAATATATATGTATTTAAAATAAAGGAGGTTGATGTGCAACACGGTGGAAAGCCTCTCTTAGTGGTGTCAAAATGATATCAAAATAGAGCTCAGAGAGAGTCTCTGTCAGAGGTCATGAATGTACCGTCATTGTCAGGGACTCTCTCTGAGCTCTATTTTGATCTCATTTTGATACCTCTACGAGAGGTTTTCCACCATGCTGACCACATCAACCTCCTTTATTTTAAATACATATATATTCTCATTTTTTTGTTTTATTTTTTTCTTTGGTTAATAGACATTTTATGATTGAAAACTACATTTCTTGTCTGGCAATAATGCTAGTTCTAATTGGTATATTTATTAAGTCGGCTGTGATTTGAATGGTTTGGCCATTTAATGATGTTCTGTACATCCTAGGGCCATTCTATGAGCTGACTTTTGGCTTTCTCACGTTAGTTCCCCTTTTTTTCTATTATATATATATATGATATTTCCTCTTACTATTTCTATTGTTTAGATTGATAGTTATTCAGTTCCTTATTTATATTGAATCTTATAATTAGTTGACCTTTTGTACCTTTCCATTTTTGATATATATATATATATATATATATATATATATATATATATATATATGTGTGTGTTTAGTTGTTCAGTTGTATCCACGTCCCTATCTTGTGTCTGGCTGTGCTCATCCATAAGGTTTTCATTTCATAGATACTGGAGTGGGTTGCCAGTTCTTTCTCCAGTGGACCATGATTTATCTGATCTCTCTAATGTGACCTGCCCATCTTGGGTGTATACAAGTCCCTTCCCCACAACAAGGTAGCGATCCAGAAAAGATAATGTATTAATACTATACAGACATTTTGCCCGATTAAATTAGAAGCCTGCATCTCGCGGTATACAGGCCGTATGTCTGCGAGTGTGCTGCAGGCTGACAGTCTGCTACAATTCCGGTGCTATTCAATGAACAAGCCTACAAGTTACGGCCCGAAAGCCGAAACCGTAAACCATGCACTTATCCATAGCAGTTCAGGGCGGGAATATGATCAACTAAGCAAGATTATAACCACCTATTTCCAAACAGGGGACCGATATGCGAACGGACTTACAAAACCGCAAAATACAAAATAATAAAACTGAATGTCGATACTGTTCTGGTCCATGTGGGTGGCCTGATATGTAATAACTCTTTGATTCCAGAGATCGATATAACCCCGAAATGACACACTGTAAAATACATTTTTCATTGCCGATTTGTGAGCTTGAGACTGTTGTGCAATTAATTCTAATGTCTTTCCCGGTCATTTACAGTGCAGAATTGATTTTTTATTTGCATTTACAGTGCTACGGACAGGGGTTAAACCCCCTTGCGGGTCCTCTCTAGCACTCGTAGGATTTTCTCCTACATTTGCCGTTTACGGGTGTGAAAACATTTGCGTGCTTGGGGAATTGTAGCAATTGAATAGCGATTTGCGAATTTAGCGAACGTAACTCTTGTGGATGGGAAAGATCAAAGGCTTCAGGAGGCTGTAAGTTCCTTTTTTAACAACCACAAAGTTTTCAAGCCCGTAACCCGTAAACTGTTTGGAGCCCGTAAACGGACTCACATACGGGCTCCAGTAACTTCTGATTGCTCAATTGAATCAGATTCACACTGTATTAACAAATGTAGTAGTTAAAGAAGATTGCGTCAGAAACAGAAGAAGAGAGAGCACAACCCAATTGTGAATGAAATAAAATATATTGAAAAATAACAGAATAAAATATACTCAAAAGCATATTTCCTGTAGGTCTCCTTGATATGCTTGATATGCTTCAGATGCATGGGTGATATATATATTGTGACGGGGTCGGCTTTTGGCTGTGGTTTGCTCCCGTGATCTCCACATAGTATACTTTTATTTTTGCTTTTAATGAAATGATATCAAACAAACAATAGCTTATTGTCAGCATGAAAATAACATCTAATTACACGGGCTAGCTTATTTGCAGGAACACCCTGACTTGCCCTGAGACCGCTTCTTGGCCTGCTGGTAAAAACAGTACCTTTTAGGTCCTGTCTCTCTGTCCCAGCTTCTCAGCTGCAAAGGATCTTCTGCTTGTCCTCTCCTTTGCAGCAAACAGTCTCTCTTGTAAAGAAACTTGTAGTCACACTGACTCATCTTCTAGTGGCAGTTTCCCGTGCTGCTCTGGCACCCACACTGCAAGTCCAGCCAGGTTCTGACCAGGAGCTCTCTCTCTTTCTCCTCCCAGGTCACGCTGAACACTCTGTGTCTCTTGTTATGATGCTGGATGTACACTCTATGCAATCCTCTCTCACTTGCCGGGGTCTCTCTGTATTTCAAGCAGTGTTCCTTACTGCCTCACTTCAATAGCTTATCCCAGCTCTCAGAATCCAACAGCAGCAGGTTCTCTATCACAGCTTCTTCAAACAGACTGCAGATACACACACTGCTCACAGCCCTTAGGCCAGAGCCGAATCAGCCGCCCTTCCCATCTCTGCTTTCCAGGCTTTAACGTGAAGTTGCAGTTGGGTCAATTAGGTGTCCTCCAGGAGTTTAACTCTGTTACTCCTGTCAAGAACTCTTCACGCTCTGTACCTGGCACCATCCTCTAAGGGGCAAACGGTCACACCCCATCCCCATCAGCTCAAGCAACCAGGGGTTGAGCATCTTGCGCTGAGTCGCCATATACTCCATACATGGCAACCGCATGGCACAGATGGCACTGTAGTTGCAGATCGCAACATTGCCACTCGTCATTCAGGAGCCTCTGTACTCAGTGTAACTGTTCATCCCTCAAGACCTTTCCGTCATGCATATCCGTCCTCCCCAGTGCTAAATGCATCAATGCATCATGCAGTGCCTGGAGGGTCATTAGTGGATTCTTTTTCTCTTTACGACAAGCGTTTAGCTGAAGCAGATAGCTCTGGGAAGCAACCTTTATGTTTGCACTCTTCTCGTCACTTTGGCACCAGTGAGACTTTATCTTAATCGCCAGAGCTACTGCTCTTCCAGCTACATCATCTGCTAGTGCTCTCTTCTTTGTACTTCTAGGAGCATCGCCATCATTTGTCTCTACTGTCATCTTAAACACCTTCATAGGAATTTTCCCATTTCCTGGCTCACCTTCTTCATTACTGCTTTCACATTTTTTCATCTTTCCTTGGAACCACCGTTGAAGAGACATTTCCTTTTCCATCTTTTCCTTTCACTTTGTATTTTCCGCTTTCTATGCCGTTCCATTTGCTGTCATCACACAAACTTTGCGGGCAGGACACCGGCCCACCCGTATCTCTGAGTGCCCTCCCCCAGGACCCTTAATAAGTACTGTTTGTACTGCTGTATGAAAGTGCATTTCTCTATACAGTCCCTTACCTACCTTTCTGTAGGGTCTACAATACTCCCTCATTAAGTTCATCATCATCATCATAGAACTGCAACTTCTGGGGCTGGTTTCCTTCCCAATTTCTCTCACAATGTACTCCATAATTAAGCAAACTGTCCTGAGCCAATGGTTTACAAGGACAGATATCCTAAATCTCTCTGTTCCAGGTGCTCCGATCGGCGGGCTGACAATTCCCACCAAACTTCATACAGCTATCTTGCTTCCGTTCTGGGACAGTGACCTTTGTACACTCCAAAGTCATGTCCTCTCTCAGCATCTGCACCTCATCGTTCTGTTCACATCAGACCTAATCATTATCACTGCGCTTCCAATCCTGCAAGGTCTGTGACTCTCTATCTCTGCCAGGAAGGATCTCTCAGACTTTTGGTTTAGTTGGAATGTCTCCAGATGTTCAGCAACTTCAAGCTGACACCCAGCAGATAGGCTAGTACACATTTTAGTAGTGTCTTGAATTTTGTATTCCTGGAAAACACTTTTGATTTCAGCATCCTCAACTTTCGCCCACTTTTAATGGCTTCTCTGCCTCCTTTTTCTGCTTCTCTACTTGATTCACCTCCAAGGCTTCCAGTTTTTCATTTTTCTCTGCTTCCATCAGTTGCAGATTTTCTTCCTTAGCTTGTTGCCAACACAGATCACTCGGCTTGCACTGGGTCTCCTGCGGAATATTCAACTGAGGAATTACCTCTGATTGTTCCATCAGATCCTCCGTGAATATCTTTGGCTGCTCGGCCATATTTTCTTCACCGTTCTGTCTTTCCTGTACAAGCTCCTTTGCTATGCCTCGCATAGGAGCTTTTTGCAAATATCACTCTACATTAAATGTATCATCTTGTGCACACAGTTCCTGAAGATCAGTGTTAGTCTCTTCTGAATAAACTCCACTCTGCTTCAACTGTGCCTCCATAACAGAGAGCGTGCTCACCCTCTGCTTTTCTGTAGTATGGAACAGCAGTTCATTTTCTATTACAGCTGCTTCCCTCTGGGATATACAGTCAGTGAGGAGGTCTTGCTTCACCAGTTCACCACTGGGCAGCAGTTTCTGCATACATTTCTCATTCAGCTTGTGAATGGGAGGATTCTTCCTCTGCTCTCAAATAGACATCTGTGTCTTCTTCTTATTGTACACTCTGTTATCCTCAAACATAGGCTTCCTTCTCCATTCAGGAACATAACCTGGCATAATCATTTTTAGTAATAGCTTGCCCGTCTTCCACTTCAGGCTTTTTCAGTCCCCCTGGTATAGAGTTCATCTGTACTTCTTGCTTCACTTGTTTCCAGTCTTGCCTCTCCTCGTCCATAGCGCTTTGTTTTATTGGCACCTGAGACAGAGCGCTATAACACTCTACTTTTCTTTTAGGACACATCCCCATATTCTGCTTTTCCTGTCCTCTCAGGGATTGTGGTTCATCTTTCACCATCTCAATCTCCAGACTCTTTTTCTCCTTATCTTTTACTTTAGTAAGGATTCCACTTTCTTCATCATATTTAGTACATTCTTCCTTTGTAAGAACACTGGCTATAATTATCCATTTGATCTCTCCTTTCTCTGGGTTAGAGATCTTTGTCAAGCATCTTCTTTCTCTAATATCGCTCCCCACCTCAGAAGTATTCACCAAGGACAGGTGGCTGTATCTTTCCAGGTTTCTTATGGAGGCCTTCTCATTGCTCATTGCCATAATATGTCGGCATCTGTTTGAGTTCACTTCTTCCCCAATGACTTCATCAGCATGATTCTTACTGAAGCTGATTTTGCACTCAGTCAGAGTCCTTTTCTCTTTGACTCACAACTTTAGTTGCTTTTCGTTCATCAGCAATTTGCTCCAGGGGCAAAGGTTCTTGATCTGCACCAGCAGCCTCTTTTGCTTTATCAGCAATCTAATTTGTTCTCTCTGCTGTCTCTTTGGCACCCTCTGCCATCTCTTTGGTGCCCTCTGCCATCTTGTACTATATCAGCAATCTTGTGTCATCTTAGCAGTCTCCTTTGCTCTCTCACTGTCTTTTGCTCCTGTCACTTTTTCTCCCTCTGCATTCTCTTGTGTCAACTTAGCAGTCACTTTTGCTCTCTCACTTTCTTTTTCTGCAGTCACTTTTGCTCCCTCTGCCGTCTCTCGTGGCTCCTGCAGTCTCATTTATGGCTTCGCCTGTCTCATTCTTAGCACTGAACTTGGTGGTCTCTCTGCCATCCACCAGGTCTATAACTCCTGATTCCCTTCTGCATCAGGTTCGATTTGCTTTCCCTTAACAGGGAAACTGCATTTTATACTTGGGCAGACAAGCATGCCCCTTGGGAAGCGGTAAGCCCGTCTGTCAAAAAAATCCCTGGAGTGCAATCTCTGTACTCTCTTCACTCCTAATCTGTTAAGGATTTTTTTCTTCAGGATACATTAAGTAATTGCCTTTTCTTCAGGCAAAATGACAATTTCTTTCTGTGCTTCTCCACAAAGTAAAGGACCAAGAAATGTTGCCAAGTGCTTTCTAGGCCAGGCTTCCCTAGTGGCAATTTTTTCAAAGTGCAGGAGATATGTTTCAACATCATGAGCGGTCATATTCCTTAGGAAGCGATTAGGATTCATGCTTCCACTTGATTCTGTAACCACAATGTTAGTTGCAGACTTCAGTTGATGCAGCTGTGCTTTCTTTGCTACCAAAAACTCTCTCATTTGAACTCTGTCCTCTTCCACTTGTCCCTGCCATTTCTCTGTGGCCTCTTTCAGACGTGCAGCAGCAGCTCTTAGTTTAGCATCATTTGCAGCATGGGTTCTGTCCTCTACAAACATATCTCTCTTCACTTGCTGGTTCTGACCCAACATAGCAGCAACTTAGTAATCTGTTCATTTCTGCCTGCTGCATGTTCAATATTCGCTGTGCTGCAGTGGCTTGTAAATAGGCCTTTAATGCATCCTCCATTGTTATCCTGTACATTGGGCTGTCTTTTTAAACACAGACAATATTCGACCCCACTTCTGACACCAGTGTGACAGGGCCGGGATTTGGCTACGGGTTACTCCCGTGATCTCCACATACAGTTTACTTTTATCTTTGCTTTTAATGAAATTATATCAAACAAACAGTAGCTTATTGTCAGCATGAAAATAACATCTAATTACATGGGCTAGCTTATTTGCAGCAGCACCCTGACTAGCCCTGAGGATGCTTCTCGGCCTGCAGGTAAAAACAGTACCTTTTAAGTCGTGTCTCTCTGTCCCAGCTTTTTAGCTGCAATGGATCTTCTGCTAGTCCTCTCCTTTGCAGCAAAAAGTCTCTCTTGTAAAGATAGTTGTAGTCACACTGACAAATCCTCTAGTGGCAGCTTCCCGTGCTGCTCTGGTACCCACACTGCTAGTCCAGCCAGGTCCTGATCAGGAGCTCTGTCTCTTTCTCCTCCCAGGTCACGCTGAACACTCTGTGTCTCTTGTTATGATGCTCACTTGCCAGCATCTCACTGCCTCACTTCAATAGCTTATCCCAGCTCTCAGAATCCAACAGCAGCAGTGCTGCTTAAGGTTATCTATCCCAGCTTCTTTAAACAGACTGCAGATCCACACACTGCTCACAACCCTTAGGCCAGAGCCTAATCAGGCCCTCCCACCTCTGCTTTCCAGGCTTTAAAGTGAAGTTGCAGCTGGGTCAATTAGGAGTCGTCCAGGACACTGACAACATGATCTGTGTGGGTTATCTGGAAGGTGGAAAGGACTCCTGTCAGGTGACTATCCCAAATCACTAGAGATAGAGGGAATACAGGGGGCGGAGATATCAGGAATATCTGTTCAAACAAGAAAAATGACTTTATACCTTAAAGGCCAAAAGAAACTTAGAAAAAGGGATTTGTTTTTAAATAATATTTTGCTTCTGGAAAATTAAAGATAGTAAACATTAGCACTTATAAGGAATTCAAAGAATATGAAAAGCCAATATGCTAGAAAGTAACATATGTTGAGAGTCCAATGTAAAGAATATATACTCTGCTCCTATATTTGTAAGATGACAGTGCTGAAGCTTGCTAATTAGCAGGTCTTGCTTTAGGTCAATAATTCATTAAAGTCTAAAAAAATTGAGCAGAATAGGGAGACATTTTTAGAGCAAAATGTAAATTTTAATTGGGAACTAAGAATGAAGTGATTGGTTTTATTACAAATTGTGAATATCTTTATTGTTTATGTAGCTAAATTGATGTAGGAATGCAAGGCCAATTGGAAAATGTACCCTCATGTGGTTATTTGCAAACCTTTTGCTCTAAAAATGTTATTGCCTTCTCTGGTACTTTTTGTGCTAGCCATAGTACGCTATATATCAAGTTAGCAAACACTAAAATATTTATAGAAGGCAAAATATTTTCAAAGGGTTAAGAGATATTAAAAATATAAAAAAAATGCTAACAAAATGCACATGTAGTTTACACCAATGAGAAACACAAAAAGTCAAAGGAGAAACTGAAAAGATAGAAAGGGTCATAAAGCTGCGTCATTACTTTTTGATTTTCCACAGGGTGACTCTGGTGGACCAGTGGTTTGTAATGGGGAGCTGCAAGGTGTGGTTTCCTGGGGAAGAGGCTGTGCCCTGTCTGGGTACCCTGGAGTTTACGCCAAGGTGTGTAACTACGTGTCCTGGATTGAGGAGACCATGGCTAACTATTAAATATAACATGAAAGGAAACGTCCTAATACTGTAATAGAAGAAGAAATCAATAAATAAACAGATATCTTGAATCATGTGTTTTCTCATTTATATCAGAATCACCTCGTGACAGTAACCACAAACCTAATCACATGACATTAAGTTTAGTTCTTATTTTTTTTCTTACTACAAGGGCTTCTAAACTGCATGACACATTAGTTATTTCCATAGTACACTGAATCTTTGCATTGTAAAGAAAGATATAGGAAAGATTTCAATGACCCTATTTGTAAGACTAAGCTCATTGGTAAATACGTACAACTCATGATGATATTCTATATTTTTACATTACAATATCTAGGACTTTCAGGTTCTATTCGCTACATTGACAACATATAAACCTCAGAGTTTACCTTACAGTCTCAAACCCCCATCATGTATGTTGTATATATGGTAACACGGACTCAATACACAGGTTCTCTAAGACAAACATTGTGTAAACATTTTTATATAAGTACAAGAACAAAATATAATATATGTGAAGATCTCATACGGACTCTTTAAAAGGTGCATTGTAAAGAAGTGGGGCTGATATACATTGAAATAAGCCCTTGTCTCCGGCGTCCTCTATAATATTCTCATTGGGTTCTTCTCAGAATTGTATAGTCAGTTCCACACAATATTCAATTACTATTCTTCAAACTCAATACAAGCAAAAGTCATTATTGTGGACAGTTAGCATAGTCTGCAAGGTTAGGCCTGTGTCTGCTGAACAGGTTGAAAGATCCTAATGGCATTTCTGTGCAATAACATATCTTAATGAATGGTATACCATCTTGAATCTTAACCCTGGTGGATGTGATCACAGTCTGGAAAACACAACATCTTTCTTAACACACAAATTGGTGAGATGTGTAGAAGTCTGAGGGTTTGACTCTCTCATTACACTGCTTCTTGAGTAATCTCAAAATCCAATATGGGAACTCTCAGTTTCCGGGGCAATTACTAAATCCCTTCACTATATCACTTTTTTAGCTTTAGTCAGGTGACAGTGCTAAAAATAAAACTTTATCAAGGAGTTTAGTTACATTTCGCATAAAACAGTTATTCATCATGCAGACTCTTGTCTAAAAGAGATTATAATCTTCATAATAGTATCAAAGGTTTACAGGCAATTGATATTCTGTTTGCAAATTAATAATTTTGAGGACTATATATTTGTGGGTATCTTAGTAAAAAGTGAGAGTAGGGATGTGGTGGATTATCTGCTGTGGTAAGAGACAACGAATGAGGTAAAATTTAACTGTGAGCATGGGTGTAGGAGCTCAAAAAATTCTGAGAGGGATACTAAAACTCTACTCCCAGGACAAGAAGCAGGGCCGATCTACCACTGGTACACCTGGTGGAATGCTTCTGGTGGAACCAGGCTTCTGCTCTGTGGGGTACCCAATCTCTGCAGTGCCGCTCCAAAACATAATTTATTTGTTTAAATTCTTAATGCTCCTTGCCCCCCAATATTATTAAAATGATATGTATATATATATATATATATATATATATATATATATATATATATATTTATTTATTATATATAATATATATATTTATTATATATATTTAACTTTACACTTATAAGATAAATTATGGGTCATAACTTTCATGGGAAACACAAACTGCTCCATAGCGCTGGCCCTTTAGTAATGCATGATTCAGTTTAATTTTGCTATTTTTTTGTGTCCACTATTCATTTAATTTTGGGGGGATTTGTCCCCCCATCCAATCCAGTTCCTATGCCCCTGGCTGTGAGTGAGCTGAAGAAGTGTTTGGTGAGCAGAGACATACTTGAGCAGAAAACTAGAAACAAAAGTAGAAATATGATTCATGCAGTTTCACTATCAAAGAGTAGTTTGTATATAAAACATGCCATAATTACACCCACTCTCAAGAAACCCTCATCCGATTCTGACGTTGCATCTAACTATAGCCCTATCTCTCTACTCCCCCTGGCTTCCAAACTGCTGGAGCGGCTCGTCTATAACCGCCTTACCAGTTTTATCTCCTCTAACTCTCTCCTGGACACTTTCCAATCCGGCTTTCAGCCCCAACACTCCACTGAGACAGCCCTCATAAAAGTCACCAATGACCTGCTCACCGCCAAGTCTAAAGGCCACTTTTCTATTTTGCTTCTCCTGGATCTCTCTGCCGCCTTTGACACAGTTGACCATTCAATTCTACTCCATACTCTCTCCTCCCTCTGCATTCGAGACACTGCTCTCTTGTGGTTCTCATCATATCTCCAAGAACGATCATTTAGCGTCTCCTTCTCCGGCACATCTTCTTCTCCTCACCCCCTGTCTATTGGCGTACCCCAAGGATCAGTCCTAGGCCCCCTCCTCTTCTCCATCTACACATCCTCACTCGGCACCCTAATAAACTCTTTTGGGTTCCAGTACCATCTCTATGCAGATGACACCCAAATCTATCTCTCAGCACCAGATCTATCCCCCTCTCTTCTAGCACATGTCTCCGACTGCCTCTCTAGTATATCCTCTTGGATGTCCGCCCACCATCTGAAACTCAACATGTCTAAGACTGAACTCCTAATCTTCCCACCCTCTACTACAGCTTCAATTCCTCACATCTCTCTCTCTGTCAACAACGCCATCATCACTCCCACCTCCCAAGCCCATTGTCTCGGGGTTCTACTGGACCCTGCCCTCTCTTTCATCCCACACATACAGTCTCTAACCAAATCCTGTCTTTTCCATCTAAAAAACATATCCAAAATACGCCATTACCTTACACAAGACACTACTAAGATTCTAATACACTCTCTCATCATTTCTCGTCTTGACTATTGCAACTCGCTCCTTGTTGGCCTGCCCATCACTCACCTCTCCCCACTTCAATCCATAATAAATGCCTCCGCCAGACTCATCTTCAGTACACATCGTTCAGTGTCGGCAGCTCCTCTTTCACTGGCTTCCCTTAGCCTCCAGAATAAAGTTTAAAATCTTGACCCTAACTTATAAAGCCCTCAACAACAGCGGACCCCCATACATCTCTGCTCTCATCTCCAAATACTCCCCCACATGCCCTCTTCATTCTGCTAACGACCTTCTTCTTTCTACCACTCTTGTAACCTCCTCTCACTCCCGCCTCCAGGACTTTTCTCGCGCTGCCCCTATTCTCTGGAACTCTCTGCCTCGCTTCACCAGACTATCCTCCTGCCTTAAATCCTTCAAATCATCAATAAAAACGCACCTCTTTAAAGAAGCCTATAACCTTCCTCCCTAACATGCTCAGCACTACTCTCTCCCTACCGTACCACATAAAACTTTAACCTTTAGATTGTAAGTCTGCGAATTTTAATCCTGCGCAGTGCTTTAGGGAAAGCGCTATGGACACTGGATTCCAAGCTCAAAGACAGGGCCACCCACTCTTTGCAATGTATGAATCTTTAACTTGTCATTGCCTGTAACTTAACTTATGTATAGCGCTACAGAATATGTTGGCGCGTTACAAATAAATGATAATAATAATAATAATAATAATAATAATAATAATATAGAACATATCAGGTATACATGCTGTGTCTAGTTACTAGCACTCTACCAATTTTTTGATATATGCATCAGTTCTGAAACGAATATGAAGTTAGATTGGAAAAATCAAGAAACATCAATGAAAAACAGATTGTGGCTGCCCTTCTCTTGAATCTTAAAATCTAGAGATAATAACAGCATAGGCAGGATATGTGGAAGCGTGGAAATATAGGTCAAACAATAGTTCTGTGAATGGAAGATGTGTGTGTTTGCTGTACTTTTGTCATTATTACATTCTTACATTTAAAGAGACCTAGGAGGCATGTGGATGATGAGGAACTCCAGATGGTATCCTGTTGTTTAGTGGTTCAGTCCTGCCGGACTCTCTATGACCCTATGAACCGCAGCATGCCAGTCAAATCTGTCAGCCACTTTGACCCTGAGCACCAACAAGCTAATTGAACCAAAACTCTGCCTCTGCTTTCCCCTTCTTCTTGTGCCTTCAATCTTTCCAAAAATCAGAGCATTCTGTAGAGAATCCTGTCTTCCCCATGTCCATACCTTCCAGTGAACATTGAAATATTGATGTATTGGATCTTCTTCCAAGGGATTCTAAGCTATTTTCCCCAACACCATAATCCAAAGGCATCAGTTTTATGGTACTCAGCCTTCTTTATGGTACAGCTCTCACATCCGTATGTGACTACTATGAATATTATAGTTCTATGTGGTCCTTTGTTTATAGTGTAATATCTTTACTTGCCATGAAGAGATCTTGCATCCCAGGAAAATAAGATCTGTCAGTTCCTTCACTTCTTCCCCATTTTTTTTTCCCAGTAACAGTTTGCAGTGATCTTCGTCTTTTTAACGTTAAGGCCAGCTTTGCACTCTGTTTTATCATCATTAGGTCCTTTAGTTCCTTCTCACTCAGCCATCAGAGTAGTATCACTCATGTACCTGAGGTTGTTGTTATTTCTTCTGGCAATATTGATTTTGGTCTTGGGTGCATCCAATCCGGCCATATGCATGATGTACTCTGTGTATAAGTTGAATAAATAAGGTGACAATAAACAACCTTGGTGCACTCATTTATTTATAAGAACTTTCCACATTTTGTTGTGATCCCCACAGTTGAAGGCTTTAGAATAGTCTATGAAGCAGAAGTCAATACTTGGAACTCTCTTGTTTTCTCATATACCCAGCGGACATTAGCAATGTGTGTCTCTTCCTCTGTGGAACCCTGCTTGCACATCTAGTAGTGCCCAGTCCATATATTTTTGGAAATGAGCTTGTAGGATCTTAAGCATTACCTTGTGAAATGTGTGCAATTGCTCAATAATTGGATCTGCATTTAGCATTGTCTTCTGTCTTTTGTTGGGATGGGATATGCTGTAGACCAACCTTTTCCAGTCTTATGGCCACTGTTGAGTTTTCCAAATTTGTTAACATAAGTCAAGCAACATTTTCACAGGATCATCTTGTCAGATTTTGAGTAGTTCAGCTGGGATTCCATCAACACCTGCAGCTTTGTTATCAGTTTACTTGTTGCAGTGAAGAGCCTGTGTATTTCAGTGAAGCTGTGAGCTATACCATAATAGTATGGACAAGCATAAAAATAGACATAATGGTAGGGCACTGGAAGATGAGCCCTCAGGTCAGAAGGTGCCTACCATTTTACTGAGAAAGAGCAGAGGGCAAGTACGAATATCACCATATCTAATAAAAGTCCACTGCTGCAAAGTACAATTTAGCTTAGAAATCTGGAATGTTAGAACCATGAACCAAGGCAAACTGGACATGGTCAAGAATGAGATTTAAAGGGTAAACATTGATATCATGGTAATTAGTGAACTCAAATGGACTAGAATTAGACATTCCACATCAGACAAACACTCAATCTTGTACTGTGTTCAAGAATCTTGCAGAAGAAATGGAGTAGACCTCATAATAAATCAAAGGGTGGACACAGCAGTGCTCGGTTACAACCCAAAAAAAGACATAATGATTTCAATTCAAATTCAAGGCAAGCCATTTAACATCACAATGATCCAAGTCTATGCTCCAACTACGAGTGTTGAAGAGGCTGAAGGTGTCCAATTCTTTTAAAATATAAATATATATAAAGAAAATATGTTAGTCTCATCACAGGAGATTGGAATGCTAAAGTAGGGAACCAATATGTACCTGGAATAAATGGCAAGTTTGGTATTAGAGTACAAAATGAAGCAGGTCAGAGATTAGTAGAAATCTGTCAAGATAATTCTCTGGTCATAACACACACCATCTTCCAACAGCCTCAGAGACTAATCTATACATTGGCAATACCAGATGGACAATATAGAAATCAGTTTGACAATATAGTATGTAGCCACTGATGAGGAGATTTCTGCAGTCAGCAAAAACAAGACCCGGAGCTGACTGCGGCTCAGAACATGAGCTTCTTATTGAAAAGTTCAGAGCTAAACTGAAAAAAATGGAAAATCATCAGACCAAGTAGATACAAAATAAATTATTGATATGCAGTGGAGGTAAAAATAGATTTTGGAGATTGGACATGGAAGAAAGAATGGAAGATAGAACTTTGGATCAAACTTTGCAACATTATCTAGGAAACAACAACAAATAATATCCCCAAAAGAAAAAAACTAAGAAGGCAAAGTGGCTGTCTGATGAGACTTTAAAGGTAGCCCAGGAAAGAAGGAAAGTGAAAGGTAGTGGAGATAGGATAAAATTTGTCCATCTGAAAGCAGAATTCCAGTGGATATCAAGAAGGTACAAAGAGACATTCTACAATGAGCCATGTAGGGGACATAAACAAAAATAAAAAAAGTATAATAAAGCCAAGAGATCTCATCAAGCACATTGGGGATCTTAGGGGAACCTTTCATGTCAGAGTGGGCAGGGTAAGAAACAAAAAATCGGAGGAGCAGATCAGATAAAGAAGCGGTGGCAGGAATAAACAGAAGATCTATACAGGAAGGATCTTAACAACAGTAATGACCTCAATTGATTTTCCAATGTGCTGGTACCAGACAACCTGAGTAGGTAGAACCATAAAAGTAACCGAAACAATCACAGAATGTTTTAGTTATAAACAATCTATGTTTAGACATCCATATTATACAACATAAGGTTGAACGTTAGTTGCTCAGTTATTAACATGTGCAGGCTTTTGTGTTACAGTATACCCACACATGCATGCCAACTTGTCTAATAAAAATGTAAAAGGGCTACAATGAGTGATGACAAAGCCATCTTTAAAAAATATGTAAAATCGGTGGAAAATATATGGAGATCACCTGCTGGTTCCTGGCTATTTTTATCATTTGAAAGGATTAAATACTGATAGAGATGAAAGTCATAATGAGCAAGCAAACACCATGCCAAGTTAGTCCTCCAGGCCAGTTGGCTCAACTTGTTAGTTCTTGTTGTCATCAGATGGCTTCTTCCCACCATGAGCACCTCAGTTTTATTAGGTTTATCTTCAGCCAACTGGCACTGCTAACATTAACTTTTTGTTTGCTACTTACTGTCAAATCACATTGTTTAACACCATCTAATGAAACAAGATACAAAGCAGTACCAAATCTCAATAACATTTTAATTGCTACTACCAGAACACATCATTGTCTAACACCGATATTAAACAAAAAACAAAGTTAGAGCTGCTCAATCAGAGAACGAACTAACCTTAATAGGTCAGTTCTATGGACATGATAACCCACTCTGAGAGCAACCTCTTTTAGCTCACTTGTGCCCTTTACAGGGAGAAATATCTGGTAGTATATCAGTCTGGTCCCACTCACTAGAGTGACCCAGACCCAAAATTTCAGGTAATTCTACCCTGAACTGAAAAGGACAAACAGTAAAACCCAGACATATGTTTTAGCCTTTATTGGGCCTTGTCAGAGAGGTGTAGCTGAACTCCCTAAGGAACATATTAACACCAATAATATTTTTAATAAAGCCCTGATTCAATGTGAGTCTAACTTGACAAAAAAAATACATTGAGAGTAAAAGTTACAATATATTATTAATCCATATATTGTGTTTGCATGTATTGCACAAGTCCTGATGGAAAATATTTTTTTTATGAGCAGGGAAACCCAATTTTATATAATTAAATTAATCTATGGATTGCCCAACCCCAAACCAGGTCTGGCAAATGACCTAAAAAATCAATTAAACTAATGCAATACCCCTCCAAAAATCCCCAATCCATTGTCCCAAGAAAACACTAGGAAGCTGGCTTTCACTTCCTGTGCATAACCCTGTGCCATGAGATGTCAAACATATGTCACATACACGCGTCAGGGATGCCTGATCTGTGTTCCGCAAGAGTATCAATGGAGGCACTAAGATTTATTTTGATGCAATATATGCTATAAATAAAACAAATACAGCTGGCTTTCACTTCCTGTGCCTAACCCTGTGCCATGAGGTGTTAAACATATGTCACATCCACGCATCAGAGATGCCTGATCTGTGTTTCGCAAGAGCATCCATGGAGGCACTAAGATTTATTTTGATGCAATATTTGCTATAAATAAAACAAACACAGTTTGTGGTTTGGTACCTTTGTTGGAATAAATTGTGCAGCTATGTTCATGGAACCAATATTTGATCTCCCATGCATGTAATAGTAAGCACGTTCAATATTGTTGTTTTGTTTACATGTTTTAACTAATAAATAATTTGCTTAAATTAGTCATTTTACTGAGTACAAAGAGATTTGACAATTAAGAGTGCCCTAAAATGAATACCTTCTTATGTTTAAATGGCACCTAACCCCACACACTGATTTCTGTGTAAACATTAGTGGTTAGAATAGCAATAAAGAAAGGTAGTGCAATATAATAAAAAGGACATTTTAGAGCTGGAAAAAGTACAGAGAAGGGCAACAAAACTAATAAGGGGAATGGAGAGGCTAAGTTATGAAGAAAGACTGACCATCTAAGAGGGTATATGATTATCTTATATAAATACATCTAGGGTCAATATAAGGGGGGTTGTGCCAAGAGGTTTTCAGCTGACAAGAGGAAATTCTTTGAGGTTAGAAGTAAAAAGATTCCACCTTAAAGAAAGAAAAGGGTTGTTCATAGGAAGAGTGGTTAAACTGTGGAATTGTCTACTAAAGGAGGTGGTGACAGCGGATTCTATAGATAAGAATTTGGATATATTTTTGAATAAAAAGGGCATTCAGGGTTATCCTGGATAATTAAAGAGGGAGTATTGATCGAGGGAGGAATATAATCTCCAGTATCTTGGGTCAGGAAGGAAAATAATTTTCCCATTTTGAGACAATTGACAAGGTTTCAATGGGGATTTTTCTGTTTGCTCCTCTGGATCAAGTAACAACTAATCTGCATATTGCAAATCGGAGGAGATTTAAAAAGGTTGTACTTGATGGATTTAAATTATTTTTACAACCTCAATTACTATGTAACTATGTAACCATAATTTAAAAGATACAACATCTGAAGTAAGCAATATTAAATTCTGCCTCACACTGCATTATGTATTATGTATGCTAAGAAAAGTAAAAGAAAATAAACAATCTGGTGGCAGTCGATTGTAAGTCATAAAACCAGCTAATAAAAGATACAAACAAACTCAGAGGATAAAGAATTATATGAAAACAAACGGAGGAGGCAAAACAGATGAGTCCACAAAAACAGCGCAACAATCACTTAAAAAGATTAGGTATATTAGTGAAAAAAAGAGAAATGAAGCAAGGGATAGTTGGATTTAAGAAAGTAGATCAGAGCTATACAGAAGAAGACAAGGACATAGTAAAGTGGCTGAATGGAGACTTCTGTTGTGTAGTTCAGCTGAATTTCCATTGCGGTAGCTGCATTAGGTGATAAAATATTGAACACCAGTACATTTTTTAGCATTTTTGTAGCATTAAAAGTGAACAAGTAAGTGGTCCCAGACAATATGCATCAAGGGGTATTGGAGGAGCTTAGATTGGTACTTGTTTCATCCTATTTGTCACAAGTAGTTCCAGATGACCAGAAACTGCTCATACAGAACAGCTACACAAAAAGAGAAGACTCAAGTAACTACAGACCAGTAAGTTTTACACCAGTAGTATGCAAACTAACTGAAACACTTTTCAAATAATGAATTATTGAACAACTAAAATCGAATGATTTACAAGATCATCAACAACATTGATTTACTGCCGTGCATGTCAGACTAACCTAATTGACTTGTTTTGATTATAAAACCAATGTTGTAGTCCAGATTGGAGAAGTAGATGTAGTTTATCTATATTTTAGCAAAGCATTTGACACTGTCCCACACAAAACACTAGTTGGTAAACGTCATAGTCTGGGAATAGATTCAAACATAGTTCAGTGGATAAGACACTGCCTAAAGGATGGGAGTCAGAGAGTCACAGTTAATGGAATACAGTCAGAGAATGGGATGGTTATTATATTAATTAGTGATATTAATAGAGGGCTTCTTGGGTAATCTTGTAACACGGTCAACATTTTAGGAGGCGTAGATAAAATGTATATTGACGCAATAAAGTAGAACAGTGGCCAAGTGTGTGTGACCTAAAACTCAACACTGATCTATGTAAAAAGATACTCAGAGGGTACACAAACTCAAAAATATAATATTTATTAAAGATTAAATAATGATGGCAACGGATGAGGAAACGGCCTTTGTAGCTCTTATATTGCATGATTTAAATGTAGGCAAACATTGCAACAATGGGATGATTGGATGTATTGGCAGAGGTATTAGTAGCAGGAAAATTTAGATTATATTGCTGATCTATAGATTCCTATTTAGACATCACCTACACTACTATATCCAGCACTGGAAACTATGGGTCTTATTAAATTGTCAAAATTTCTGAAGCCCGTAATGTAGCCCGCAAAAGCCCTAAAGCCAACATGCACTTGAGAACACCCACAAGGGGGATAACGTCCAATATGTAGCACTTGTAATGTAAATAAAAACACTCTACTGTACATGTATTATAAGGGAAAGTGATGTTAGGAATTAATATGACAACATTCTCAGGCCAGAAATCGGCCCCGGAAAATACTTTATTTCATGTTTATTTTTTGTGTAATATCGATCCCTGCAATCAATGTGTTAAGACATATACTGTAACTCGCATGTAATATAATATCATATTTACTGCTTTATTAATATTGCATTATTTCTGGCTTGTTGGACCGATTGCAAACTGGATTTGAAGCACGTAGGACTTCGAAATCTACCCTTCCCCTTTTTAGTGACTTAACGCTTAAGATCTCTTTTTCCATTGGCTCCATCTGAACCCGTAACTACGAGATTGCTTAATTGTTTGCGTGCAAACTGGTTTACGAAATAGCTTCTCTCGCTCGTAGCATGCAGACCATTCTAATTTAATAGCAACGTAACTCAGCCAAATTTGACACATGCAGCATTTACATGTGTTATATCAATCTCGGGAATCAAGGAGTTAATGCATATCAGGCCACCCACATGGACTATAACAGTTTCTTCATTCATTTTTATTGATTTTTAAATTGCTGGATTGCAAACCCGATCGCATTTAGGACGTCTAAACACTAACTGATTGACATTTAACCTCCATGTTTTTCTGATGTCATGATGACGGTCTCATTTACTATCTGCTGTTTATAAATCGTTACTTACGGGTTTGCTTGATTGATCATGATCATGCTCTGAAATGCTACTCATGGGTTCATGGTTTACGAATTTGGCTTTCAGCCATGTACTTGTGGACTTGTTCAATTAAATTGATCTGTAACTATTGGAATTTAATTGGACCCTATATTTCATTAACATATTAGAAAAATTCAAAGAGAGGTAACTAAAATGGTACTTGATCTTAAAAACAAGAATAGTTCACAACCTGAATATGTGTAGATTGGAGGAAAATATTGAGAGGGAGATACAATAAAAACCTTGAAATATATCAAAGGATTTATTAAAGTTCAAGAGGCAAGGGTCTTGGAGAAAAAGAGGAAAAATAAGTTATTATTTGAATTTGAAAGGTGGACGATTAAGGTAACGTGATAAAGTACTACTTTAAAGAAAGAATAGTAGATAAGTGGAACAGCTTAAGTCTATCCTTAGGCTAAATTAAGCCAACTTTTAGGATGACAGTATGGACATACCAGACAGACATTTTTGGTTCATATCTGCCATCAAATGTATGTTTCTATGTTTCTGTCTTGAGCAGTAAAGCACTGACTACATGACTAATATTACACTTCAAGACGGAGACTGTATTTCATGTTGGAAATTTATGTGAGACCTACTAGTTTAGCGGTTTTAATAAGTATGTCTATGTTATGTGTGCAACACCATTTTATGGTTCATTGTTTATAACATTTCTGACACATAAATCCCACAACATAAGTACTCTCATGCATGATTTATAACCCAAAGTACTACAAATCCATATTGTCTTAAACATACAAGGAGATATTGGTATGCACATTGCACCCAGAATACGCAGGTAGAGTTGGTTAACTCTTTCTACTGGCTGCACATGTGAACCATCAGATATTGTAGATTAAAAAATAATATACAAGTAATCCAATATAATGTGCACATGGAAGTCAAAAACCCACCAAATTTAAAAAAAAACACATTGATCACAATTAATGTAACTAAAAGATATCACTGTATCAAAGGAGGGGACATATTCCAATAAGGCAGAAGCATATACCGTCAATATACAATTAGGACCCATTTATAGTATGATATATAGATCCAAATGTCCTTACTAGTAACTTTAGAGAGGATTCACAAGCTTGTTCCACAAAGCAAATATACTGTATAAAACAGCACAAGAATCTTTAGAGTTGATCAGCAATCCAGAGAAAATATTGGGTAAGGTCATTCTGTTTTGAGGTTACCCAGGTCCCTAAAGACTCAAGTAATCAGAATGACCTAACTATCATCCCCACCCCTCCGTTAAAATTAATTAAAGTGAAATGAATAGGTCTCTCCAGCAATTGGGCTATAATTAACAGTAAATGGAAGGTTTCTAGATTTTACTAGCTATGTAATATACCTGTGTATCTATTTATCTAAGCAAAATTGGAAGGGCTAATATTTATCTTTATAAGGTGTAATTATTGGTTATCAACAAAATCACATATTATAATTGTCTAACTACGATTCGTCGTCACGCTGCGTTGCGTAGTGCGTACGACTTTGCGATGAGCGCCGCAGGCGCTCATCGCCCAGCGAGCTTCGCACAGCGAGGTGAGCCGTTAAACCGCTCTGTTGCGCAGTGCGTACGACTTAGCGATGAGCGTCGCAGTTAAATCGTAGCACTTTGGCAATGAGCTCCGCAGGCACTCATTGCAGGCGAGCCTTGCGTAGCAAGGCGAACCGTTACATTGTAGCACTTTGGCAATGAGCGCCGCAGGCGCTCATTGCAGGCGAGCCTCGCGTAGAGAGGCGAGCCGTTACATCGTAGCACTTTGGAAATGAAATACGAGGGGGAAAAAATTACGAGATAAGAGGCGGAACAAAAACAATAAAAAAAACACTAAATACACACTAATGGAAATGAGTTGGAAATCAAATTTACAGAGGCGGAACAAAAACAATAAAAAAAACACTAAATACACACTAATGGAAATGAGTTGGAAATCAAATTTACAGCGATTTAGACGAGTAAAAACGATCGAAAATCGGCTAAGCGAGAAAAAAATGGCCGCCGAAAAAAATGAAAACGAGGCTATACTACTACAAACTGCGTACAACACAGCCACAGACGGATGTGTTTGAAAAACAACGAGATAAAGGATGCAGATTAACCACGCAATGAGTAAAAAGACAGTAGCGAGTACATTTTACTAAACGCAATTACAGATTTACGCATTAACACAGATTTAACGCCTTTGTCTCGCGCCGCATCGGATTTCCCGCCTAGAACAACGCATTTGATGAAATATAAGTGACCAATTACAAAAATACAAATTTAAGAAAAAAAAATTGTATTTATTTTAAGAAAAAAAAAAAATGACAAATGTAGCGTCATATTGTGTGGCAAACAAATTTAACAACATTTAATTTTTATTGAACGTCATTTGACCGTTTGACCATATTTACTGTTAAACCGTAGTACTTTAGCGGGCTTAGCGATGAGCGCCGCAGAAAAAAGGCCGGACGAACAAAACGATAATGACGCAACAGCACTATAACCACGGAAAACACGTAACGATAATCCGCTAAGACGCATACCACACATTATCCACCATTTTAGGATAATGCGGAAGTACACAGTTAACGGTTTCGGCTCGCGCACACACACTATTACACTGCACACGTTCATCACGCTTACACAGCACCTCCACACCACTAATGCTGCAGCAACATCAACACAGATTGCCAGCTCTTCAACACAATGCATAAAAATAAATTCATTTTTTAATTTGAATTCTATATTTCAGTACACAGAAAATAACATTAGCTACCTTACAATTCCATATGTATATTAATAACTAAACAACTTTTAAAACATACACATCTGATTGCCGTCATTTTTTGACGGGCAATACGCTAGTATTCTATATTTATGGAGTTAAAAATCCATACCACTAGATAGCTTAAGGCTACACCTTCTGAATTACAGTGCCTTGCAAAAGCATTCACCTCCTTGACTTTTTACGTATTTTGTTACATTACAGCCCTAAATTCAATGTTTTGTTAATCTGAATTTTATGTGATGGATCAGAAAACAATAGTCTAAATTGGTGAAGTGAAATGAGAAAAATATATACATAAAACTATTTTTTTGAAAAAGAATACAGAAAATTGGCATGTGCGTATGTATTCACTCCCTTTGTTATGAAGCCCATAAAAAGCTCTGGTGCAACCAATTACCTTCAGAAGTCACATAATTAGTGAAATGATGTCCAACTGTGTGAAATCTAAGTGTCACATGATCTGTGAAAGGCCCCAGAGGCTGCAAGACCTAAGCAAGAGGCACCACTAACTAAACACTGCCATGAAGACCAAGGAACTCTCCAAACAACAATGTTGTTGAGAAGTACAAGTCAGGGTTAGGTTATAAAGAAATATCAAAATCTTTGATGATCCCCAGGAGCACCATCAAATCTATCATAACCAAATGGAAAGATCATGGCACAACAGCAAACCTGCCAAGAGACGGCCGCCCACCAAAACTCACGGACTAGGCAAGGAGGGCATTAATCAGAGGGGCAGCACAGAGACCTAAGGTAAGCCTGGAGGAGCTGCAGAGTTCCACAGCAGAGACTGGAGTATCTGTACATAGGACGACAATAAGCCGTACGCTCCATAGAGTTGGCCTTTATGGCAGAGTGGCTAGAAGAAAGCCATTACTTTCATCAAAAAACAAAATGGCTGGCACGTTTTGAGTTTGCGAAAAGGCATGTGGGAGACTCTCAAAATGTATGGAGGAAGGTGCTCTGGTCTGATGAGACTAAAATTGAACTTTTCGGCCATCAAAGGAAACACTATGTCTGGCGCAAACCCAACACATCACAACACACAAAGAACACCATCCCCACAGTGAAACATGGTGGTGGCAGCATCATGCTGTGGGGATGTTTTTCAGCACCCGGGACTGGGAAACTGGTCAGAGTTGAGGGAAAGATGGATGGTGCTAAATACAGGGATATTCTTGAGCAAAACCTGTACCACACTGTGTGTGATTTGAGGCTAGGACGGAGGTTCATCTTCCAGCAGGACAATGACCCCAAACACACTGCTAAAGCAACACTTGGGGGGTTTAAAAATGTAAATGTGTTGGAATGGCCTAGTCAAAGCCCAAACCTTAATCCAATAGAAAACCTGTGTTCAGACTTAAAGATTGCTGTTCACAAGCACAAACCATCCAACTTAAAGGAGCTGGAGCAGTTTTGCAAGGAGTAAAAATCCCAGTGGTAAGATGTGGCAAGCTCAAAGAGACTTATCCAAAGTGAGTTGGAGCTGTGATTGCTGCAAAAGGTGGCTCTACAAAGTATTGACTTTAGCGGGGTGAATAGTTATGCACATTGACTGTTTCTGTTATTTTGTCCTATTTTGTTGTTTGCTTCACAATAGAAAAAAATATAACTTCTAAGTTGGGGCATGTTCTGTAAATTAAATGACGCAAATCCTCAAACAATCCATGTTAATTCCAGGTTGTGAGGCAACAAAACACGAAAAATGCCAAGGGGGGGTGAATACTTTTGCAAGGCACTGTATGTACACATCACTTTTATATCAACATTTACTTTTATTGATTCCTTAAAATGTTACTCTGTAGTTAAAAAACATTATTCTAAACCATAACATATTTATTCATAAGTTAACCCATTTAAAGGCATATAATAATACTGCATAAAGATAAAAGTAAAATCACCACGCTGCTAATTGTATAAGTAAAAATAATATTTTGAATGCCGTATGTAAAACTGAATTGCACTCAGTATACATCTTTACACACATACAAGAGCGGGTACATCACAAGTTCATTTATGTCCTTATGAATGAATAAAAGTATATATCATCTCAAACAAATCAGAGCGAGTACATTACAAGTTCATTTATTAATTAAGCTAAAAGTAATTTAATATAAAATGACAACATGTCCAATGGGGATAGAAGAATGTGCACAAATACAATAAGACCTTATACTACCACTAGAGTGAAAGCACCACCAGCATTAAAAAGTGACCAAAACATCAGCCAGAAAGCATAGGAACTGAGAAGTGGTCTGTGGTCACCACCTGCATAATCACTCCTTTATTGGGGGTGTCTTGCTAATTGCCCATAATTTCCACCTGTTTTCTATCCCATTTGCACAACAGCATGTGAAATTGATTGTCACTCAGTGTTGCTTCCTAAGTGGACAGTTTGATTTTACAGAAGTGTGATTGACTTGGAGTTACATTGTGTTGTTTAAGTGTTCACTTTATTTTTTTGAGCAGTGTATTTTGGTACAGCACAGAGACTTAGTTACCATTTCTTTTCTTCGTCTCTTTTTTTTTTTTTTTTTCTTTCTCTTCAATTGTTAAGTTTTACTGTCTACACTTCTGTTGAATTGTATTCTGTACTATTTATATTTCAAAAATAAAAAAAATAAATGCAGTAACATTTGGAGTATTCCAAATTAGAAAATGTTATGTTTTAAATGGATGTTTTTTTTAACTGCAAAGTAACATTTTAAGGAAATCAATAAAAGTTCATTTTTATATCAAGTGATGTGTAGATAACTCAAAAGGTGTAACTTTAAGCTATAGTATCTAGTGGTATGGAGACCTAACTGAATACATTCTGTACTTTATTTTATTAAGAAGTGCTTATAAGCTCTGTATTTACTGCCTAAAATCAAACAAATAGTCCCTGTATGGGCCTTACCTCTGTAACTCATGAAGACATAGCTTCTGCTGTGCTTGTGTTGTGTGGGCTAGGACACTACATTGCACATTCAGCCCTACAGAGTCTGTGTTTGCATACACTGCAGTGGGCAAACCGACACAGGGACTTTGTATGATTTTTTAAAACAGTGCTTATAAGCATTTCTTAATAAAATAAAGTAAAGTAGGGAACCTTGGACTGCAAGTAAATATCTGTTTCACACAATTTAAATGGAACATAATATTATTCCGCAGATCTCATTGGTTAGCAGAGAGCAAGCCCCCAAGAGCAGTTACACGTCCTAATATGTTTTTGTGCTCTGCAACCTTTATTCAAAAAAGAAAACATGCTGTGACACCTTATGAAATACTATATTTCTGATGCAACAAAGAAACTAAATATATACATGTCCCTTTAAACTACTTGAAATTTCTATAAAAAAACTAAATGAAGAAATTAAAACTAGAGGGGGAAATTGCTCTCTCCATTTAGAGCGCAGAAACGGTAGTATGTCTCAGAGGAAATAATAGAACAAAAATAGTAAATAGGTTCAAGACCAATTGGACATACATATGGCAGAGTTGAGGATTAATCCATCCAAGCCCTTTAGGTACATTGCATGGCCAGACTAGATTGGTCTGTTCTTTCTATGCTTCTGACTTTGGTTTGATGCCACCTTAGTTATATTTAGTCCAAGGTTCACTAAAATGCATTATCAAGATATGGCACAAAGAATAATAGCACCAAGGGATAATGATGCAGACGGGGCAAACAATGTGACTGCCCAAGGGATGGATGCCAACCCCACACATGGTGGATTTCATGGGACGTCTGATTAGCGATTCATGTGAACTGACATATGGCAAGATTAGACAGACTTGATACGAGTTAGTAGGGCTATATAATCTTGTATCTGGGACATGATAGACCTCACAATCTCAACATGAAGTACATTCTCCTGCTCTCCTTCCTTGGACTCGCTGGTAAGTTTATGCTTCAGTTTTTTTTTTCGCCACACTTTGTATTTTTTAAATCAGTATAAAGCTGATATAAATTGTATTTGTTATTTGAACAATGCAGAAAATAAGTAAATAACTATGGGTCGCCCATGTAGACCACTCGTTGCTTCTTTGGAATAGTTTGCTCTGTCCGTTACTTTTTGATACTTGTTGCTCTCACTTAAGTTGGAACTCCTTATGTCTCTCAGAAAACAGTGGCCATGTTAAAATGTTCTATCATCTGATAATAATAATAATTGCAGAATTTGTATCCACAATACCCATATATTTTCTTATTTGCGTAGAAGCACAAAACTAGGGTAAAAAAGCAAGTATCAAACATTAACATCATTTTTTTGTATTAAATCTACAGTTTAGAAGACAAGGGGCAGGAGGAGGGGGGATTTCTCTCCTTATTGCCCTGAAATGTTTTAAGGTGGAATGAAGGAAATGATACATAACACTAATTTTAATGTGAACCATTATTTTGAATGCACAATTGGCTAATTAATATTATTATTATCTAATTGATTTAATGGTCACTCAACAAGATTCCCTCCTAATGTTGTTTCTTCAGATCCCATTAAGGAGAGGTATTAATGCTTGTTTTCTAGACGTATGAGCATACATCTGTCTTAATTAATTATCACTGTGGCCATTGAAAGTATCAGCAATATGGAAAGATAATAGCTATTTTAAGTGTATTATGGTGTCTCACTGAACAATAACTATATCTGGAGGTCTGGGTATTCTACTGTCTACTGAAAGAGCATCATTAGTTGGGCACTGCGCTGATTGGCATATACCATTATTGTTGCATTGGTTGTGGCAGAAAAATAAATAAAAACAGAGTCAGAGCCAAAATACTAGTCAATTCTACCCTGAATAGGAGAAACAGACGTGGACTACTTGCTCGCTGTGCCTTATGGAGTGCCGCTGCACTTCACTGATGAGGTCCAAGAGAGGCCGAAATGTACGTCTGGGGTTTGCTCATTCTCGTGTTCAGGGTAGAATTGCCTGAACTGGATCAGTCTTTTAAGTTAGACCGGATTGATATACTACAGAGTATTTTCTTAGTGAAAGTAACCTAAGAGTGCATAGATTACAAGACTATAGAACAAACCGGTTTAGGTGTTGTTTGTTCTCAGATTGAGCACCTCTGCCTGTTTTTGCTCAAATTTTGCAGATTTAAATATTCATTTCATAAGAAAAAATGCTAAAAAATGAAATATTAAATATTTTAATTGACACATTTTGATGGCAATAGCTCTTGGGCATATTTGGTGACCATGTGCTCTACCTCATTTCTTCTGTTATGATAAGGACATTGTCTTTTCACAGTGGCGTTTCCCTTTGACGATGACAAGATCGTCGGAGGTTACACCTGCGCTGAAAACTCAGTCCCATATCAAGTGTCGCTGAACTCCGGTTACCATTTCTGTGGAGGTTCCCTCATTAACAACCTGTGGGTTGTGTCTGCTGCTCACTGCTACAAATCGTAAGTAATAAGGAGTAAAGTTTTGGGCACTACTTCAAAGCTGGAAAAGGTTCAAAGAAGAGCAACAACATTAATAATTAAATGGAGGGAATACGATATGAAAAGAGGCTAATTAAATTAGTCTCCAACTTCCCCATATAATATACATTTGGAAGACAGATTGCTGTGATGCTTGAAAGATACCTCCTATCTGGATGGTGCAGAAGGAAGACTTCCAGATATTAGGCACCCTTCATGTATCATAGCATATGTTTTTATATATGTATTGTATGGGGAAGTTTTCTACTTGACTTAAGTGCATGAAGCTTTTTTATTGCGATGTTATAAATAATAAAGTCATGTTTTACTGGTTTCTGTTTTAATAGTATTACTCTATTTAGTGTGGAGCACTTCAGAAAATATCAGTATTTCCTTTCTTTATTTATGTTATCTTATTTTCTCTAGAGAAAAGTGTCTACATGAAATGATTACCTTATATTAATACATCCTAAGTTAACGTAATGCCTAATCAAACGAATTGCCAAGAATTTTACAACAGATAATAGGTCACCCTTTGAGAAAAAAATATTTCTCCCATAGAAAGAAAAGGTTTCTTCACTTATAATCTGAACTCTTTACCAAAATATTACATAGATCATTTTAAAAGGAGGGTACTTATAATTTCAATAAAAAGGCAGACTGGGTTATGCCAACTAGAATATACATTATCCATATTCAGGGAATAATTTGACTGTTGATTTTTGGGATAAGGAATTATTATTTTTTCTCCATATGAATTATTGACAATGTTTCATTGGCTTTTTTTGCCTTTCTTCTAGGTAAATTTAAAGTTAACATAACACAAGGATGGTGAAAAAAACATGTAAACTCAATTAATGTGCAACTATTTAACAAAAAAGAATTGTGCAAACTTAGACCATGGAAGCCAATGGTGGCTTCCATTATTAGTCAATAAGGGAGGGATATATATTCATTCCACATACTATAAAACTGGGTTATTCTGCATCTTAAAATATATATATTATATTGGTCTGTTTTCTTTTTTGTTGTTTTATTTTTGCTTTTTTAGGAAGATCCAAGTTAGACTTGGTGAACATAACATTGAGGTGCTGGAAGGAACAGAACAATTCATTAACTCTGCCCAGGTCATTCGTCACCCAAGATACAACGCTTATCTCCTTGACAATGATATCATGTTGATCCGACTGTCTGAGCCAGCCCAACTGAGCTCCAGGATCCAGTCCATCAGTCTTCCCAAAACATGTGCCCCCGCTGGAACAATGTGTCACATCTCTGGATGGGGAAACACCTTGAGCAGTGGCTGTGAGTATAGTTTTTAGGAGTATTTATAGGGAATATAAAATTGTACATATGTAAGCAAAGTACTCACAAGGCTGGACAGAGAATATTTAATGGGGATGCCCAGAATATACATTTATTATAACTTACCCTGAAATACAGTTTTCTTTTAGATTTTACTTAAGGGACATGAAAGGTTTTTGTATTTCAGTAGGAATATAATATATTGTGTACCTATTTACTTTACTTTTATTATTTTGAGAAGTGCTTATAAGCTGTTTTTTTCTGCCTACAATCATACAATCTTTACCTGTTTGGGTCTGTCCTCTGTAGCTCATGAATACAAAGACCGTGAAGTGCAGGGTTTCAGATTATCCTGATTTTTGTTTTCTCTCTAGCTAATTATCCTGATCTCCTTCAATGTCTTGATGCCCCAATCCTGACTGACCAGGAATGCCACGACTCCTATCCAAGCCAAATTACTGACAACATGATCTGTGTTGGTTATCTGGAGGGCGGCAAGGACTCCTGCCAGGTGACTATTAACACCAGTGTCATCTTAACTTGAGAAACTCAAATTCCACAGAGAGAAAGAGAACAATTGAAGGAATATATAAAAAGAACATAAAGAGTATAAAGAAGTAAAAGACAAATTGGAAAGGGAGTCATAAACATTTGATCAGATAAAAGAAAATATAGAAGTAATATAAAATAATATTAATAAAGATTTCTTTTTATGTTATTGCTTTTAATTCTTTGATTTCTCAAAACGGAATGAAAACAAGATAAATCAAAATAATGTAATTTCATAGGTAGAACAAATACCCACATGAATAGTGGGTTAGGGATACATGGTTAAAACTATAATGCTTAATTAATAATAATTTATTTCAAGCTTGATCCTCATTATCTTTTTCCCATAGGGTGACTCTGGTGGACCAGTGGTCTGTAATGGCGAGCTGCAGGGTGTGGTGTCCTGGGGGATTGGCTGCGCCTTGGCCGGATACCCTGGAGTGTACACCAAGGTGTGTAACTATGTGTCCTGGATCGAGGAGACCATCGCTTAAAATGAAACATCTAAACAAAGGAGAAATTACCTGAGTCCTGGAGTGCTAGGAGATATCAATAAATTTGCAATCTGAGTTATTGTGTCAAGTGTCTTCTCTTATAATTAGCAGAATCACTCAGTGACCGAAATCACCAACGTATGGTGTGATAACGAGTGGGGATATTTGTTACTTCATATAAGGGTGACTACTCTGATGATTATCTCTGACGAATGACTTGAATGTGAAATCTGTAAGTGGAGCACACAAAAAATAAGCAGACTTCGTATTCCAGATATTTACCAAATTAACACATCTTCCTTAGAGACACAGATTACTTTTACCCGATCAAATAGCAGAATTATTTGGCAATTTACCACTTGCAAAAACGACATTAGCAAACACTGACACCACCATCCATGTTATTGTTACTCCATCTACTCACATACATATATATCCCATTCTCTCTTGTTGTAGTCTTTTATCTCAGCCACAATCCATATCCCCAACACCATACCCATTCTCCCTTTTGCTACACACACCCTTACTCTTTTTGTTATACTCCAGTGGCCACATTGGCTTCCGTTCCTTCTCACTTTTGCAACACATTTCACACCTCTATGAAAATCCACATCTTGTCCTCATCTAATCCTTACATGACATAGGGATCAGAGATGATGAACAACACACATACCATGAGAAAAACAACCAGCCTTCCACTAATACCCCAGTTGTGACCTCACATGAATACTCAGCAATATACCACACAAAAAAAGAGTAAATATTTGAGGACACAGCAGAACAAAAAAGTCACATCGAGTCAGCCCAATCTATCTACCTAAAGGTTTGGCTTAATTAAGCCTCAGGATACACTCCTGCTTACCCCATGCATGCTTGTATTCCTTTATGGTACTTGACCCTACCTCTCCCACTGGAAGACTGTTGCACTTCTCCATAAGCTTTTCAGTAAAATGATGCTTTCCCTGATTAAAGATGTAAGAGTATACTTATATACACAGAGGGACTCTCATTTATATGTACAAATTGCATGGGATAGCTTGTCTACAGAACTTTCCTGGTATAAATATGCAACCTTTGCGTCTTAATAAGTCTTTGCATAGAGGCACCTCAGGAGTATATTTCCTAAGTTCATACACCAGTGGGCTGATCCCTTGAATTATAATGAACGTCACAAGTTAAGTTATAATATTTTATATTTGCTGTAAGAATTTTTACTTTTGCTTTAAGAATGTCATAATAAACTAATTTGTTGCTATGTGGGGATTTAGATATTTATGCTTCACTGTGGTACCCATTGCCACTAATTAGCATAGAAAATCACAAATGACTATACAGTGCCTTGCAAAAGTATTTACCTCCCTTGGCATTTTTTTGTGTTTTGTTGCCTCACAACCTGGAATTAACATGGATTGTTTGAGGATTTGCATCATTTAATTTACAGAACATGCCCACAACTTTGAAGATGTTTTTTTTTTTTTTTAATTGTGAAGCAAACAACAAATAGGACAAAATCACAGAAAAAGTCAATGTGCATAACTATTCACCCCCCTAAAGTCAATACTTTGTAGAGCCACCTTTTGCGGCAATCACAGCTCCAAGTCGCTTTGGATAAGTCTCTATGAGCTTGCCACATCTTACCACTGGGATTTTTGCCCATTCCTCCTTGCAAAACTGCTCCAGCTCCTTCAAGTTGGATGGTTTGAGCTTGTGAACAACAATCTTTAAGTCTGACCACATACTTTCTGTTGGATTGAGGTCTGGGCTGTGACTAGGCCATTCCAACACATTTACATGTTTCCCCTTAAACCCCTTAAGTGTTACTTTAGCAGTGTGTTCGGGGTCATTGTCCTGCTGGAAGGTGAACCTCCGTCCCAGCCTCAAATCACACACAGAGAGGTACAGGTTTTGCTCAAGAATATCCCTGTATTTAGCACCATCCATCTTTCCCTCAACTCTGACCAGTTTCCCAGTCCCGGCTGCTGAAAAACATCCCCACAGCATGATGCTGCCACCACCATGTTTCACTGAGGGGATGGTGTTCTTTGGGTAATGTGATGTGTTTTTGCAGATTTTTGCTGATGACACGAAGTTGTGCAAGGTAATTAAATCAGATAATGATGTACTTTACCTCCAAATGGATTTACATAAATTAGAGGAATGGGCAGCTAAATGGCAGATGAGATTTAATACTAATACATTTTAAGTTTTGCATCTGGGAAGGAAAAATAGCCATGCAATTTGTAATCTTAATGGAGCAAATCTAGGGGTATCAGATATTGAAAGGGATTGATTTGGGAGTACTAGTGGACAACCACCTAGGTAACAGTGCTCAAAGCCAAGCAGCAGCTGCAAAGGCAAATAAAATATTAGCATGTATTAAGAAGGGTATAGAAGCAAGGGGAGCAAATATAATTCTACCACTATACAAATCTCTAGTATGCCCTCATTTGGAATATGGAGGACAATTTTGGGCACCACTTCATAAAAAGGACATTTTAGAGCTGAAAAAAGTACAGAGAAGGGCAACAAAACTGATAAGGGGAATGGAGGGGCTAAGTTATGAAGAAAGTTATTAAACTTATTTTCTCTAGAAAAAAGGCATCTAAGAGGAGATATGATTACCTTATATAAATACATCCAAGATCAGTATAAATATTTGTCAAGGGAACTTTTTGTGCCAAGAGGTTTCCAACTGACAAGGGGACATCCTTTGAGATTAGAAGTAAAAAGTTTTCAACTTAAAGAAAGAAAAGGGTTCTTTACAGTAAGGGTGGTTAATTTGTGGAATTCTCTTCTGAAGGTAATTGGTTGCACCGGAGCCTTTTATGGGCTTCATAACAAAAGGGGTGAATACATACGCATATGCCAATTTTATGTTTTTTTTTCTAAAAAATAGTTTTATGGATAGATTTTTCTTATTTCACTTCACCAACTTAGACTATTGTGTTCTGATCCATCACATAAAATTCAGATTAACAAAACATTGAACTTAAGGCTGCAATGTAACACAATAGGTAAAAAGTCAAGAGGGGGTGAATACTTTTGCAAAGAACTGTAATGCAAATAACAAAGGAGTATTTCTACAAGAAGCTATCCTTTGAACAGAAGCAGTACAACAATTGATCATGAGCAGGTGCTTTCTAACATGCTCAATCACCCATCTGCAGGTCTCTCTAGGTGGAATTATACATGTAAAAATAAAATATATTATATCCCTTGTTACATAGTTACATTGTGGTTGAAAAAAATATCTCCTCTGATCTGCAGTATTCAGATTAATTATTAATTGTTATTTGCAATGTGAAATGGTGACAGCGAAAAAATCAACTAGCTCTGAATATGATGATGTATGATCCATGTGCACTTCACAGAACTGGATCAATATACTACTATCTGAGGTGCACAAAGTAATATTTAAAGTGATCGACAGTCAGCATCAATAATCTAAAGGTTTCATTTAGTGTTGATATCAAACTCCAGCATCCCAGAATTGCACAATAGTATCTCCCTGTAATATTGGACAAAATAGTCCAAACAATAGGTATAGTTACATTATGTATTAAAAACTCACATTCATTGGTAAAATACCATACAGACATATTTACACGTTTACATAAATAAAGAATAAAACATAACACTCCAGAAAAGCATCAAAAAGTGGCTAGATTTGTTTTGTTTTTTTAGTTAAATGAAACAGGGGAGCAAAGCCCAAAATACAGGATTAGTCAACAGACCTCCAGCCTCTTTCTTCTATGCTGAATTATTACATTTACAATATATTTAAACTGAAACATGTTACCTGTTGTTATTTTCTATTGTCCACTTCACTAAGTAAAATTCCTTCCTAGTCCCTTCTATTATATTATTATAACATATAAAATTGTTGATTCCAGACCTTGATTTAATTTTCATAAACACATCTGGACCTTAATGACTGTTTGTAAAAAAAAATAGTTGTCTATAATAATATCACCATAAATTCATTTCTACCCTTACTGAAACTATTTTGAGGGACAATTTAGATGAGCAGAACACACAACAAAAAGGCTGAACACCAAGTGCACTGGTTTGTGTACATAATGAGTGGGATCAGGTTTTGTCAGGCTCTCGAAAAACATGTAAACTGCACAAGAAAGTTCCCTCCAAACAATGGACACTTTTGGTTGGAGGCCATTTTACACAATGTTTCTTATTTAAGCTGACTGATCCAAGGAAGTAGATTTGCATTTAAATTTAGCACTTCTGGCTGGTAAGTACAAACTTTTCAAAGATTTATTGTTGTTGTTGGTTAGTTGTTCAGTTGTTTCTCTTTAACCCTATGGACCACAGAACGACCACATCTGTCAGCCACTGTGCCTCTGATCTCCATAAAGCTCATGTTCATTGCTTCAATGGCCTCATCTATCCATCTCCACCTCTGCCGTCCCCTTCTTCATGTACCTTCAATCTTACCAAGCACCAGAGTCTTCTCTAGGGAATCCTGTCTTCTCATGATATGGCCAAAATATTTGAGGTTTAACCTCATGAACATACCTTCCATTGAACAGTTTGGCTTAATTCCCTGTAGTAGTGATTGATTGGATCTTTTTGCAGTCCAAGGAACCCTAATCAGTTTTCTCCAACACCATAATTCAAAGGCGTCAATTCTCAGGTGCTCAGCCCTCTTTATGATCCAGCTCTCACATCCATATGTTACTACTGGGAATACCAGAGTTCAAACTCTACGGACCTCTGTTGATAATGATTTATCTTTACTCAGCTGGAATTCAACAATATTTCCACTATTATTTTGTATCTTTTCTCTATGAGAATACAGCATCAATTGACCAAAAACAGGACTCTCGGGGTGTAGAATATACAAGTCTAAACGGAAAGCCATGTCAGCCTCAAAACTATTTTAAGACGCTTTCAAGTCCACCTGATACGGTATATTAATGCTCTCCAATATGGCATAAAAATGATCTGTAATATTTGTGTTACAACTGTGTCTCTTCAGCCTGTCCCATTATATTTCTTACATTTATCATGAATTGTCCATAAATACAGCGGTAGGGTTGTGAGAAAGTAAATAAAGAGTCCTGGCATTGATATCGCTTTCTCATATATATAAAAAAAAAATATATGAAATAACACTATAAATACATACTGCTTGGGTTTTTTACTTTTGTTACTGGCTAGATTAAACAAAGTTTGATCTCATTATTATTTAAGCCATAAACAGGATGTAGCAAAAGGCAAACAGACAAAAATAGCTAACTGAGTGCCCAATGCCAAGCAAAGAATGGATGCCAACCATCATGTAAACTAAATGTTCCTTAATTAGCTTCATTGATGAAACAAGGTTGATAAGATTTCCATGGGAATAAACATGTGGTAGGATCAGAATAATATGAAATGCAGAGCTATAAACATTGTCCAGGACCATTAACGTTTCCACCGCCTCAACATGAAGTACTTTATCCTGTTGTCCTTCCTGGGACTCGCTGGTATGTTCCATCTTCAGTGGGGGGTTTTCAGTCATAAATTTATATCATTAAGCCATATGTTAGATTATATTCCGTGAGGAAATATATTGAGTTAAATAAACATAATAATCAACAGTATCAATATAAATAAGATGCTACTTTTGATGTTTGTTTTTTTATTTTATTTAATACTTGCATTATTATTTATTTATAAAATGTTATTATATCCTATGGTGTTGAGTACAGGTATCTTTAGCTCAAATGTCTACACAATACACCCCATATATTTCCCGTCTTCTCATATCAGACATTTCTATATTCCTTTATAATTATCATTTATTTGTAATGCACCAATATATTCCGTAGCGCTGAACAAGGGGAGAGACCAGGGAAAAATACAATATTAACAACTGAAGAAAATGGAGGCCCCTGTTTTGAGCTTAGAATCTTTGTAGAAAGTGTTTTTTCCCAAAGTGCCCTACAAGACTGGAAACTCACTACTTACAATCTAAAGGAAATGGAAGAGGCAGAAATCTGGGGGAAAATGTAAGAAATACAAAGGGTCAGGAAGAAGGTGAAAGATTTCTTAGGTGGGAAGATGTGAAAACTTGGAAAGGATTTGTTTACAGAGTGGAGGTAAAAATGGAACACAGGGATTAAAGACAGAGTTAATAGCCATGGGGTTGAGTAGAATAGATGAGAGGTGGGTCTGAGTGAGGGGTGGGGGTTAGGAGATATAACTCGAACAGAAAAATAAGCAGGGAGATGAGATGAGAGTAGGACTTGCAGAAGCATTTCTGCTTATGGGCTTCAGAACATGAATGAAATAGTGATTGAAGGGAGGAGAGGAGCTCGTGGGAGCAGAGCAGAGGTGGAGAAGAGAGCAGGGAAGGAGAGATGTTAATGGTATTGGAGACATAATGTGGAGAAAATGAGGAGGATAGTCTGAGAATAACGCTAGAGCTTAAGGTGAAGAAGAAAGTGAAAGGGAACATAGTGGCAAATATTCCTAGGTTATATGTTGCTCACATGATAGAATTTACTTCACATTATATATATATATATATATATATATATATATATACATAGAATAACAGTGCTTGGAGTGATAACATGATAGAGCATGGCTTAAAACATAAAAAACTAACAAAGTATGGAGCAATATTTAATATACATTAGGTAATATTATCTTTTAAATAAATTATCTCCAAAAGAAAGTATATACAGCTGTATTGTATGGAGTTAACTTTATAGAGCTAATAAAACTCTCTCCTCTCCTCACAGTGTCTCATCCCATTGATCATCCCATTTATGATGATAAGATAGTAGGTGGATACACCTGTCCCGAGAATTCTGTCCCTTATCAGGCGTCCCTGAGTGCCGGCTACCATTTCTGTGGAGGGTCCCTGATTAACACCATCTGGGTTGTGTCTGCTGCTCATTGCTATCAGTCGTGAGTAATCTGGAGACATACAAAGTGTAAAAAAGGCAAAGTTTGTGTGAGTTAAAAAAACAGCAATTGGTGACTTAAACAAAAGATGTCGGACCTCCTAGTCTGTGCAGGTTCTACTTATTATTGTATGTTGACATATACAGTATGTAGTCCTAAATATTTGGTAAGGTCAAAATATACTGTTAATTATACTTTTTAAGATTTACATTATGATGAGTGCTCGTTGGAAAACCTTTTTAGGGATTACATTTTCATTGTCTTGGATTTCAATTTTTAAATCATTTGTGCTATTAGGTTACTGTAAAGTATCTGATTTTACTGGACCTTTAAGATTATATAAAAATGACATCTGTTGTTTATTAAAGGTAAATGCAAGTGACCTGAATTATGAATGAATCTGATAGAGGAAAATTTGTAGTGTATAAAAAAAATTGTTTGCATGAAAAAATATTAAAATAAATATTTAAACGGTTACCCTAAAGTTTGCTGAATTTCTTACATTTGCAAACAGTTTTCTGTCAATATTGTCACCCCCTGAAAATCCAAGCTGAAATTAGCATACATAATACATTGTATCGTTTTGTCTGTGAATTGAGCTGCAGCTTTCCATTAGATTTCTGTACTACCCAGAACAAGGTCTTTGTCCCTTCATTCCCTTCATTCACTGATTGTTTTATCTACATCCCAGGTGAAACTTCCACCAGTTCCAGTGATTTGCCCCTGTAACCCCCCCTCCAGCCCCAGTGATTTAACCCATAACTTCCCCCAGTGAATTGCCCTTGTGATCTCTCCCAGCCGCCGTGAGTTGCCCCATTACCTCCCCCAGCCCATGAGATCTCTCCCAGCCCCAGTAAATTGCATGCAGTCACTCACACAGAGACACATGCATAAACCTCAAACATTACAGGTCATTGCAGGACCATAAATCAAGCATAAATGCTCCTTCGCCTAAAGGACAAAGGAGAATAGAAAGAAGAAGCTGAAATGTTTGGTTTCAGTACAATTATAATTTGTCCGAATTTATCGAGGAGAGGGTGTATATCTAAAAAACAACTGTGTAACCGCTCAAGCATTTTTACTTGAATGTCGATTTATGGTCCTTTAAGGACCCAGTGTAGTAAGCATCTATGCTGGCTGCATAAAGCATTGCTGATTGGCTGCAAATCTGACATGCTCACATGGACAGGGTACACTTTTAGAAAACTGTACCCCGATAGCCTAGCTCAAACCTGGGGGTGTAAACATCACCTGCAACATTTTTTTTTTATGCAAATTTATTTGTAGTAGGCAATATTTCTTAGAATATTAGCAGAATAATAATCTTAATAGGTGTGTCTTAGAGCTTTTAATGTTATTTCTTCAAGTACCTACATTGAAGATAATTCTATAACTAATATATAATTAGTAACAAATACATTAACATTGATAACAGAATGATAATGACAAAGATAAGGAAAAAGTACATAGTATTAAAGAGAAATATAGTTAATATTACAGTCTTATCCTCCTTGGCCACTTACCATCTTACTTCCTTTTAGGCGTGTTCAAGTCAGACTTGGAGAGCACAACATTGAGGTGCTGGAAGGGCCAGAACAATTCATTCAGTCATCTCGGGCCATTCTCCACCAGCATTATGATCCTAACACTCTTGACAATGACATCATGTTAATTCGATTATACAGACCAGCCAGACTGAACACTGTCGTGCAAGCCGTACGTCTACCAACCCACTGTGCTGCAGCAGGGACACAATGTCTAATCTCTGGATGGGGAAATACATTAAGTGATGGTGGTGAGTATCAGCTTTCTACAAATACAGATATCATTTAACATCTCTTGTTTCCAAAAACAAGATAAGCCTACCTGAGAGTCGGGCCCATAATCCTACATGGATTCCAATGTTAAGTAGGCCAGAGGTAAAAAGGTGGTACATTTTGAGCCTTTCACTACCCATAATCCTTAGCAGTAGTGGATATATTATTTACTGAGAAGCTCTGTGGACAAAATACGGGTCTCATAGCTTGCTTAAGATACTCAGAATGATCATAATATGAGGAACATTGATGACCTGTATCAGCAGTGGTTGGATTGAGAGATACAGTATTTTGGTTAAAATGCTTACTATACCTAACTCTGTACCTAAGTCTGTACCTAACTGTATCTAAAGAAGTAGATTTTTCAGCAGACTTATGCATGGTTGCAACAGTATAAAAGATTTGCTTTCACTCTTATTTATGTCCAGTCAACATGTGTGGCAAAAATAGGTATGGAATTGGTTGTCTGCCTTTCTGCTGCTAGTTTCCCATCTTGTAGGGGAAAATTAGTTATTTTGGTCATAATAATGTTGCCCTATGGATATGCATGGATGAGGTTAAGGGCTTAATTACTCTGTTATTCATTAATATTTACTAATCTTCTCTGGAACAGATATGTTCTTGAGAACTGTAGTTGACATCTTTAATTTAACTAGTAGCAAACCTCCATGTACCCAAGAAGAAGAATAGGTATTTTACACTTCTGTGCATCTCCAATTCCCATATATAAAAAAAAAAAAATATATATATATATATATATATATATATATATATATATATACTGTTAGCCTCATTCAACTGAACCGTTCGGGAGATCCGTGCTCATAAATGGAGGCCGTAACTTAATTTGCTATTCGCTATTCAATTGCTCCAAATCCCCCTCACTAACCACTCCATTAAGCCCGCAAATGGCAAAAATCTAACCATAAGTTAATGGTACCAAGGAGGTTTTGCAAATGGCTTAATGACATGTTTGGAGCACTGTAAATGCATATATAAACACTCTACTGTACTTTTATTAAAAAGGAAAGTGATGTTAGGTCTCAAGCTCGAAAATCGGCCCACAAAAATACTTGATTACCCGTTTATTAGTTATATAGATCCCGGCAATCAATAAGTTAATACATTTAATGGAACTCGCATTTATTGGAATATCATATTGACGGCTTTATTAATATTGCATTATATCTGGAATGTGGGTCCGATCGTAACTCATAATTCAAGTCCGTAGGACTTCAATGAAAAATGGAGGTTGGATTTCAAAGTCCTCTGAGTCACGATCGGACCCAAATTCCACTGGCTGTTTCTAACTGGGCCTTGCGTCAGTGATCATGTTCAAGCTCGCAAATGCTACTTTCGATAGCATGGTTTTTGGATGTGCACTATCAGGCGGGACTTGCAGGCCCGGCCAATTGAATAGCACCATAAGTTGTGGCCCTACTCCGTTCGAGTTACGGCCTCCGAATTGAATGAGGCTCTGTTTATATATAACCCATTAAATGTTTAACCCATTAAATGGATTATAATATAATGTTAAAGAATCTTCGGTCATGTGATAAATTCTGGACATTCGCAAGATTAATCCTACCACATTTAATTAGAGTATTGCAGCTGAATGCTAGTATTGTAAGACTGTATTGTCACACAAAATATTCTAATGTCTACGTTAATGATTCCAGGCGGATTACTCATTTTTGCAGTTTTCCCTTCACAGTAAGTTATCCCAAGCTCCTGCAGTGTCTTGTTGCCCCTATCCTGACTGACCAAGAATGCCATGACTCCTACCCACAAGAAATCACCGATAACATGATGTGCATGGGGTATCTGGAGGGAGGCAAGGACTCGTGTCAGGTGACTACCTAATATCACTAGAGACTGAGGGAACACAGGAGGCAGATACACGGAATATCTGTTCAAACATGGAAAACAATTAAACACTGACATGGACAGAGTAGAATTTAATGAATGACACGCAGATACGCAGATATAATGAAGTGTTTACTATATTTTTGAAAGAGAATATTTAAAAAGACTGAAGAGCAGAAGAAAGTAGATGGTTTAAATTTTAATGTACGTTTACTTTTTTTGTTTATTTCTCATTGCATTATGTAAATAACATCTTATCTCTCTTATATAATTCAACACATTCAGCCTTATTAAATTGCAATTTGGTAAATTGAATAGGGCTCTATATAAGCACATAGCATATCTTTTTTACAGAAGTTTTTAGTTAGTGAACTTGTATCCAAAAGCAAGGTCTTCACTAACTAAAAACTTCTGTAAATAAAATATGCTGTGTGCTTATATAGAGCCCTATTAAATTTACCGAATCACAATTTAATAAGGCTGTTGATCATTTGTTGATTAAACTTAAAGACATATAGATAACATGGCGTATGGATATATGTGGATAAAGGCGGAATTACTGGCTCATTGTTAGTACTGTGGTCCAGAATCTTAATTTACCTAGGAGCAAACTTTCTTGTTCCCAAGAAGAATACTGGGCATTTAAACTGGCAACTCCAATGCATATATATTTCATTATACCTATAGATGTATCTCGTATATGTAGCACCTGCTTTTGATCCATTCACTGGACTACAATCTAATGTTAAGGACAAAACATTGCACAAGAAGAAAGACAGAAAAATGGCATACATGCACACTTCTCTCTTTAACCTCTTGCTTATTTTCTTTAGGGTGACTCTGGTGGACCAGTGGTCTGTAATGGCGAGCTGCAGGGTGTGGTGTCCTGGGGGATTGGCTGCGCCTTGGCCGGATACCCTGGAGTTTACACCAAGGTGTGTAACTACGTGTCCTGGATCGAGGAGACTGTTGCAAAATATTAAAGCTAAATACAAGAAGATGGGAACACAGCAAAATTAATAAGTGCTATAATAAATCAATAAAAAAAATAAAAAAAACATTTTATCTTTTTCCTCTCATGTGGCTCTAAAATGAATGATCACAAATGATCACCTGGATACCCGAGTTCTGGAAAATGAACTATTCGTTGTCCAAGGTGTTCACCAGTGTGACTTTACCATTATCAGTACAACACACTTGCAGCAACTTCTCCCACAAATACTTTAAGACAATCAAACTAATTCCACAGTATTTACTGCATTAATTGTAATTACTGCATATAGGATAATGAAGAAACTCGAGGCAGCTACTACCAGTGTAGGATGGATATGGCTACAGGAATAAAAATGGAAATTACTGTATATTTCATTATGTGGTGCTACATAAATAGTAATACACATGTTAAACATAGTATAACATTATAGGGTGATTTGATACAGTACAGGCAGAAACAGCTTTTTTTTATGCCATTAAACTTTTTAAAGATGGAGCTTATTGGTAAGTTTATTTTTATGAATAAGAAGAATCACAAAGAAGAAAATAATGCAGCAAACTATAAAATATCAATAGTGCCAGTCGGTACCATTCAGATCATACTTGTATATTTGCAATATAGGTGCCACCAAATATGGATACAGATCTTGTATTTGTTATAAACAATATACCATTACCAATGCTAATTCAGCCATTAACATAGATATGTACATGAAATATCAACAAATATATAAAAACCTAAACTACACTAAAGGAACAATTAACATATAATATATGAATGTAGTATTATGTATATACGTTTGTGGTATAATGTAATATTTTTTATTACACAATAAAAATGTGAAATACAGAGTTTAGAGTCATTCAATGTCATTCACTCACTTATTCTGTCACTCTCTAAAATATTTACTCATACTCTCGCTCACACAATGGAACGTACTCATTCTGTCACTCACATACTTGCCAGGACACAATCACAATTACATCTAATCACGTACACTCACTGAAATCCCACACTCACATCCATTCTCACTCAAGCTCTTACATTCAAATTTACTGAAACTCTGACTACCAGACTCTGAAGTACAGTCACAATTTCCAAAGCATTCACTCACACTCATAACTTGCACACTGTCATTATCATATGCACACATTCGTACTTGCACACTGTCATTATCATATGCACACATTCTTACTTGCACACTGTCATTATCATATGCACACATTCGTACTTGCACACTCTCATTATCATATGCACACATTCTTACTTGCACACTGTCATTATCATATGCACACATTCGTACTTGCACACTCTCACTATCATATGCACACATTCTTACTTGCACACTGTGTCATTATCATATGCACACATTCGTACTTGCACACTGTCATTATCATATGCACACATTCTTACTTGCACACACTCATTATCATATGCACACATTCTTACTTGCACACTGTCATTATTGTATGCACACATTCTTACTTGCACACTGTCATTATCATATGCACACATTCTTACTTGCACACTCTCATTATCATATGCACACACTCGTACTTGCACACTCTCATTATCATATGCACACATTCTTACTTGCACACTCTCATTATCATATGCACACACTCGTACTTGTACACTCTCATTATCATATGCACACATTCTTACTTGCACACTCTCATTATCATATGCACACATTCTTACTTGCTCACTCTCATTATCATATGCACACATTCTTACTTGCACACTCTCATTATCATATGCACACATTTGTACTTGTACACTCTCATTTTCATATGCACACATTCTTACTTGCACACTCTCATTATCATATGCACACTCTCGTACTTGTACACTCTCAATATCATATGCACACATTCTTACTTGCACACTCTCATTATCATATGCACACATTCTTACTTGCTCACTCTCATTATCATATGCACACATTCTTACTTGCACACACTCATTATCATATGCACACATTTGTACTTGCACACTCACACTCTCTCTCACATTCACACATTCTCACACAAACAATATTTCCCTTCACAAATTTAAACTCACTAGTATGAATCCTTACTCCCACATATTCCATTTCATTCTTTCACTGAGACCCTCGCTCACATCCTCATTCTCAGCCATTCAGTCTAACACTGCTGACTCACACACGCTTATTGGCCCACATACTCATTATCACTTACATGTGCTTTAACTCTCACTATCCTGCACTATCACTCATGCACCTATTTCTCACTCACATTCACCGACACTCTCATTCATACTCTGACAGTCTCATACATTCTCTATATATCGCACTCACCTACAAACAAGGTGGTTAAGCTTTCCTTCGCATTCTCCCATTTACACCCTCACCCACTAATCATCATTTACTCCAACTCACATTCATCTCACATTCCTACACATTCAGTCAGACCCGTTTACACCCTCTCACAGTTTCTGATTTGGACTTTCTATGTCTGAGTGAATTTGATCCTGAGTTTGCCTCATTATGTGCAGATTTGTAGAAAGTAGTGAATGGTCAGACATGTAGGAAGGGACAAAGTAAGATTGTTTTGGGAGGTCATTGCTTTACATTGATTTGTTATTATAATGATAGACTAATTAACTTCTCAGTAATAGGGCTGCTTCAGCTTATATGTGTGAAATCATAAAAAAATATACTAGATAAAGAGCTACAGTACTGCGGCCCAATTCAGGACAGGGCCCCTCAGCTACTGTGGAGAACTAGACTAAAGGGGAACATTTAATACACTAGAGAAGAGTGGCAGATAATTATTTGTAAAGGAGGGTGATCTGGCCACCTAGATATATTTTGGCATTTTATTGACTCCTACAGTCACCAGCCTTGTATAGAGATGTTGCAAGGTGTGTGTGTGGGGGGCGGGGTTGTTTTGTTGTTGTTGTTGTTTAAATATTTTTATTAAAATACAGGAAAAGTGCAAAAAGTCCAAATACAAATTGCAAACTTGCATCAATACATGAATAAGGTCTTTCCCTGTGGGGGGGAATTTGGAAAAATTACCTACCATTTCTTACCGCCACCTCTGGATTAAACCACAGAAACATAGATATTTATACAAACTTGAATCACAGGAAGATGTTTGAAGATGCATCTAAATAATTCTGTAAATACTGAGAACTGCATGACAATGGGCCCTATTAAATTGTCAAAATCGCAATTACTGAAGCCCGTAATGTAGCCCGTAATAGTTAGTAATATTTAATCGGCCTCCTCTAGCTACCTGCAATCTTTTTGCAAGCTGCAGGCTGAACATTCCAGCGGGTGTCAAAATCGTAACACCGACCCATCTAAGCTTTTGATCTTTCAAGGCCGCAAGTATTACAATCGCTAAAATCGCACAAGATTTAATTGTAGAAATTCAACAAGCCCGCAATAGCATTCAAACCTGTAAATGGCAAAAGTAGAAAAAAATTCTATCAGTACTGGAGAGGACCTGCAAGGGGGTTAAACACCACTTCGAAGCACTGTAAATGCAAAAAAAACACATTACTGTACTTTAAAATACAGGGAAAGCAATGAAAGACGTTAGAATTAATTGCACAACAGTCTCAAGCTCCCAAATCTGCATTATTATTTTTTTTACGTGTAATGTCCGTGTTGTATCAATCTTGGGAATCATTGAGTTAATACATATCAGGCCATCCGCATGGACTATAACAGTTTCTTCATTCATTCATTATTGATTTTTAAATCACTGGATTGCGAGTCCAATCGCATAACTGACATCTAAACACTAATTGATTGACATTTAAATGCAATGTTTTACTGATGTTATTATGACAGCCTCAATTACTATTGGTTGTTCTAAACTGGTAGATATGGGCTTGCTTTATAGATCATGATCATGCTCTGAAATGCTACATACGGGTTCATGGTTTATGGATTTGGCTATCGACCAGGGCTTATTCAATGAAATCGATCTGTAACTGTTGCGATTTTATGGAATTTAATAAGGTCCATAGTCCCTTTAAGCACTTTCTTACCCAAGTATAAACAGAGCAGGAGAAGACTTGTTGTTACAGTGCGCCATCTAGTGACCAGACATATTTAGAGCTTGACTTGTAAGGACAATTTTTGTCTTCATTAGATACAAGAGACACAAAGGTTCCTCTTAGATCAAAGACAAACCCTCTCACAGAAAGTTAGACTGATTGATAAAGGGAAGTAGGAATATTACAGAGAACAATAAAAGGAATCCAGATTCAATATTATTAGTTAATCGACACTGTACTGTATATATTTGTTAGATCATTGGTTCAAAACTGTTTTGCCTCAGTCCACATGAAAGTTGCCATGGGTTTTGCTGGACCACTTGCAAATTGCTGAGGGTTTTTAAAGACCACTGATTGATTCTCTGGTGCTCAGCCTAACTTATGGTCCAGCTCTCACGTCCATATGGGAATACCATAGTTTTAACTATGCTGACCTTTGTCAGTAGTGTAATATTGTTGCTTTTCAAAAGCTTGTCCAGACTTGCCATAGCTTTCCACCCCAGAAGAAAAACTATTTTTCATTTCATGGGTGCAGTCACTATCTGCTGGTATATGCTGTACTATATTGATGTATAGTATTTCCTCATATATATACCATATAATAAAGTGCAACTTATGAACTTATTTATGCATTTTTTATTCATTATAGAATTATTTTGTAATTCCATCTTTTTTGAGGACTACCTGAATGAAGGTCATGGTGGTCTGCTGGCCACAGTCTAGGAAAGGTTGTGTTCACGGGTGTTGAGATTCTCATAACACTTCATTGAAATAAATCTACCAGCATGTTTGTTTATTTATGAGTCATTTGGCTGGAAACTCCTTATTTTATCATCTGCTAAATCCCACACATATTGATATTTGGGACATTAATCCTAACTTGTGATACAAAGAAGGAAAATAACAAAAATAATATCAATTAGTGACCCAATGCCCTGTGTAAAGCATGGAGCAAGGCCCAAATGGAAACACTGACTCAGGCTATAAATAAGAACACTTTATGCATTCTGATAAAGTAATGACGTGACGTCCATCTGGTGCGGCCGCATGTGATAAGATATTGATTTGGTACAGAATAAATTCCCAGTTCTTTTGAGAAGAATTTTATTTCACTCATCATGAATATATTTCTATTTTTTTCTCTACTGGGATTTGCTGGTATGTGTACAGATTTCCATCAATGCTTGTTTGGGGTCTAGCTGAGAAGTGGGATATAGCCCATCAAATGCAAACAATGGGGCATCGTAATTTATTTTAGATTTCTATTGTTAGATGAAAGAATTGGATCGATCTATCTATCTATCTATCTATCTATCTATCTATCTATCTATCTATCTATCTATCTATCTATGTATCTATCTACTGATCTACCGATCTACCGATCTATCTATCTATCTATCGATCGATCTACCGATCTATCTATCTATCTATCTATCAATCTATCTATCTATCTATCTATCTATCTATCTATCTATCTATCTATCTATCTATCTATCGATCTATCGATCAACCGATCTATCTATCTATCTATCTATCTATCTATCTATCTATCTATCTATCTATCTATCTATCTATCTATCTATGTATCTATCTACTGATCTACCGATCTACCGATCTATCTATCTATCTATCTATCTATCTATCTATCTATCTATCTATCTATCTATCTATCTACTGATCTACCGATCTATCTATCTATCTATCTATCTATCTATCGATCTATCGATCTACCGATCTATCTATCTATCTATCTATCTATCTACCGATCTATCAATCTATCTATCTATCTATCAATCTATCTATCTATCAAACTAAGACATCTCTCCATATATTTATTTCCATCGTTTGATGCTACAAATATATTTATATTTTAGTGTCAACCCCAGTTGATGATAGGATTGTTGGAGGCTACACTTGCACCAAACACTCTGTCCCTTACCAAGTGTCTCTAAATTCTGGAGGTCATTTTTGTGGAGGATCATTAATTAATAACCAGTGGGTTGTGTCTGCAGCTCATTGCTATGGCGGGTAAGTTACTGCGCTTGTGAAAAAAAAGAAAGTATGGTTTGTATGGCAGTTGCACAATGCTAATCTCTAATTCTTGCATTCCTTCCAGGCCTCTCCAGGTCAGACTTGGGGAGCATAATATTAAAGTTCTAGAGGGAACAGAACAATTTATTGATGTGGATAAGGTTATTCTTCACCCTAAATATGACCCATCATTCATTGACAATGACATTATGTTAATCCGACTGGCCAAGCCGGCTGAATTCAATGACTATGTCCAGCCTATAAATCTTCCAACTCAGTGTGACTCTGCAGGAACTCAATGTCTTGTGTCTGGGTGGGGGAACACCTTGAGTGATGGAGGTAAGTAGAGAGAAGGCAACAAATCAATATTATGTAGTAAGGTTGGTATATTGGCATGGTAAAAACAGTTGAATCATAACTGGCATTTGCTAAGTAAAGTCCCCACATGAAAATTAAAACCAAGGCACACACCTGAACTAATGCGTTAATATGACAACAAATAGACTGTAAAATACATTATATTTATACTGTCATTCACAAAGTATTAGCGGTTCCCTTTGATTTTTTGCAGACCCAGAACAGATGGGAGTTACTCAGTTGTAGTAATTATGTATTGGATATAGTTACCGATGGATTACCATCTTCTCATAAGGAGATCACATTTGCATGTATGTTGGTATTAAAATGAACACAGCCTTTTCATACAGAAATACTTGTGTGGAGTGGTTTCCATCTTATGCACCTGCATTATACATAGTGTCTATTTTGGAATGTATAGTATTTATGAATTATATCATATTATAATAGCTTAAATTAGGTTTTCAGTTGATATATTTAGTTAATATATTGCTTCTGTATTATGATGGTTGTTGGATACAGGTATGTTAAGGCCACTGCAAGCTTCCAATCTGGGTTAGCAATGGCAGCTTGGCTTGCCGGGTTCCTTTTGGCAGGTTAGAGAGTGGAAATGCTAGTCAGTAATAGATCCTTATCCACATATGGTAGAGTAGTAAATACTTACAAATAGCTACAAAATAAATCAGTTTTGGTAGTTGATACCAGAATGCTCGTAAAATGGCAATGTGAATATTTGTATTCAATATTCAAAGGTAATTGTTTATTGAACAATGGTTATAACACTTTGTATACAATACCTCACACTACAGCAACACAAAAGGCAAATCATTTTAGTCTCATAGCCACACATGGCAAAATCTACTTAAAATAATTGGGAAGTGGTAATTTTACATAAATACATAATTAACATTGTGTGTCCTTTCCCCCTCTAGTGGTGTAAATGCAGATGTTTTGCACTTTCAGACTGAACCATGTAAGCACATAGCTTAACATTTTTATTTTCCAGTTCATTTTCCAGATGTTCTGCAGTGTCTGGACGCCCCAATCCTGACTGACCAGGAGTGCGGTAATGCTTATCCGGGGAGAATCACCAGCAATATGATCTGTTTGGGTTTTCTAGAGGGAGGAAAGGATTCCTGCCAGGTGAGTATCCTCACTAAGAGCTCACATATGTATTTATTATGAGGACTGGAGAGACATTCAAGTGAAGTTAAAACTAACATAATCCCATTTGATTCACAACTTTAATAGAAAATGTATTGAGGACTCTGGGAGTAGTGAAGATGCTCCCAATAAGGCTCACCTCATTTTATAAATCAGACAAATAAAGTTAAACAAAGTATCCAAATGCAGGTTGTTCTATGGACACCACATAGACATACAAGGGGTATATGAACAATTAGGAGTATATACCTCATCTACATCATTTTCAGTTGTTCTGTCTTTTGGCAATGTGTTTCCTTAGTGGGCTAGAGGAGAACCCAAGGAAATTTTATTTTCTTAGTAATTAAAGGAAATAGATGGTCACAAAGAAGTGTTCATTTCATATAGAGGGCTTATAATACATAAATAGATGTAATATAAGACACATTTGAAAAGATTAAAAACAACATAAGAAATGGAGAAGTAATTGTAACTGATCTTTGTATCTCTCAGGTTGACTCTGGAGGTCCAGTCGCATGCAATGGAGAGCTGCAAGGGGTTATCTCATGGGGGATGGGGTGTGCTCTTCCTGGATATCCCGGGGTGTATGCCAAAGTATGTAACTATATCTCTTGGATTGAGGAGACCATGGCCAAGTATTAAATGTTTACCAAACTGAAAAAAATAAAAATAAAATATACTATCACATTTCTAATGTTTTGTCTTCATTTTGTAATTTTTGTTCACAAACGGACGACACAATTCACACATGGGCAGCTATATATAATTATATTATTATATTTTATTCATAAAGTGCCAGAATATATCACTAGGGTACAACAATGGGTAACTATTTCCATATATTTGAAGAGAATATAGATATTTAGATGTAGAAATGTCCAGGTAGATGGAGTCATACACCAACCATGTCCCCCATTTATTCTTTACCTTCCACACAATAGAGAATGCTATATTTAATTAAAAATGACAAGACATTTATAAAACATTGGTACTATAGGGTTTCAGCAGAGAATATGTACAAAAGGTAAGGATTATATGGACTTGTATTGTTTGTATGGCTTGGCTGAGAAATCATTATGGGGGGTGTGAAGGATGGGCTTAGCGATGATATCACTGAAGTAAGATGGGGATGGGGTGTGTTCTATCTCTCACGTCATTGACCAATAAATGGGTCAACAAGTCAGACCTCATAGAAAAACATCAGCTGCGCCTTGCAAAAATCCTACAGTGTGTTATTGTCAAAAACCTATAGAGCACAATTAGTGTTCTTTAGCTACTGAGGGGTTAAAACATACTCTCTGAGTTTTGGACTTTTTTTATTGCTTTAGATACACAACTTCTTAGTTACATTCCAGAAAAACATGTCTAGGGTAAGCCTTTACCTATCCATCAAATTAAGGTAAAGTTAGACAACAACGGTTTAACACTTAAGAAGACAATTATAAATAGGCAAGGTTATAAATAGAAACAGTCCTGGGTTGGGTGAATGTCATGTTTTAGGCTCCACCAACAGCTCTGCCACTAGGAGCTCCAGGCCTGAGCAGGAAGCCCCCAGAGCTCTGGTGCAGCAGGTGTGGCCTCGCTCACATCTTTTTGTATGAGGTTGTAACATTGTGGGGACAGGGGGGGCACCATGATACAAACCTATGAGAGGCCTTTACAAAAACCCCAGGGGAGGCTGAGCATGGGAAACACAGAGAAAGAGGATCTGAGGGGATCAGGAGTGCATGACTTAAGTCATTGAACTGTACAGACTTCTTATGGAACTATTATTTGTCTACAAAAGGGAATAAATTTACCAATCACTTTTTTAATGACAAAAACACATTATGCATAACTTGCATACAATAAAAAAGTATGTTTTTTTTTTATCACAAAATACAAAACAGTGGTATTTAAATAGACACAAACTAATTAAATAAAGATCTCACTACAAATACATTTGATAAAGATTATTATAAAATACCTTATATAAATAGTAATACATTATGTAATGAACTATATGCCATTGGATGGTTGGAGCCTGCACATTTGGACTTGTTTTCATCCCTTGACTTGTCACTGTGACTACAACTGCTGCAGTGTTTGGAAGTGGGACGATTCTCAGTGTTTTGGGTAAGTCTCACCATGTATCTTGCTATTATTAATAATATTTGTAGAGATGACAATTTTATATAGAATGGGGTTGGGTGTCTGACATTATGTGCATTTCATTTTAATGTTTCATTATAGAGGTTGATGGGATTCCAATTCATTCAAAAAATGAAAAAAGTAATAGAAAGAAAGTAGTCTTTCTACAAATAATGGTACTTTTGCATACAATGCCATTGGTGTCTTCACTGGACACTTGGATAATCCATCTGCTAACATGCCAATACTAATATTCTATTAACATTGAGCTTATTCATGGCCTCTGAACTTGTTGTGTACCAGAAATATTTGCCACACATTTGAAACATTGGTCATTTATTAAGTAATTAACAAAGCAGAGGAAAGTAACATGTAGGGAAAATTGGCTATTTCAGAAATCGTTCTGTAGTTATCATCCCATGGCAATTGATTTCAAGCTTCGATCCGAGGGATATTAATACATATGAAAGTATTCAATGGGGGATTTAACTCCTTCCAGTGATGATACTCTGGTGTGTTGCTCTCCTCACACCATAGCTTTGGGTTCTTGAATAAGAGCCTGGCTCTGTGGAATTACCAAGCTTACTTTGGAGAGGGGACACTTCTGGTGGTCCTGGGTAAGTGTTCAAATTGTTAAATGAGTTGAATGAATCTATGGCTAAGAACTTGTTTTTGGTATGGACAAATACACAATAGATATGCCTATGTATGTATATAGTGCTATAGATGCATATTTGTTAGGACTTTTTACTATTCGAAGCTATACTTTATAACTGTTAACAGTGTAGCAATAACTTCATCATATTTTCTAGTGGCGGATACCGCTGGGATTTATTTGATGAACATAATCAACTGTCTTTAGATAAATGACCATGACTTCAATTTTTCCCAGTACTATACACTGTGCACAGGGAATGGTTTTCTGTGGGGGGTTTATCTCTGTGACTAACTCTGCAGCTTACTTCGGAGAAGGAACCATCCTCAGTGTGTTGGGTGAGTCTGCACAATGTCACATCGCCATGAAATAGATGGACAGAGGTAGTTTTTAGACACCTATTAAGGGCTGTGAGTAACCAGAAATTGGAATTTGGAGCTGGAACTCTGCTCACAGTGCTGGGTAAGACATGGGGACCAGCCCCCCCAAATATCATACATCAAATGGTAATATAAGGGGGCATACACTGAATGGTGGAGAGAAGCAATTGGGAAAGGGGGACACTGGAAAGAAAGAGAAGTGCTGGGAATTAGAAGGTATGGCTTGGAAGGAACATATGTAGAGAGTGAAGGCAACAAGATGGGGAGTTTGGAAGTCAAAAAACTGTATGTGTTTGTCATAGAAAATAGCATTTTATAGGAAAGTTGTATTATCTGTGCCTATCTAGTCCTCTGCTTTGTTACAACTCTAGTATAATAGTTTGGAGTTTCCTCAAGTCTAGTTAATTTGAAAAGAGACACATACCAAACCCATAACTTAGATATATGATTTGAGGCATGTTACATGTAAGATGGTAGCTATGACTTGACATGATCTGCCCAGTGTGGATGTTTTGCACAGAAGCTCTGCCAGTGTGTGAGCACAGAAAAACTGTACTTTGGACCTGGCACCATACTGGCAGTCCTAGGTAAGATGGGCATTGTGAGTGTGCAATGTATTTTCTTATTGGTCATCAAGGACTGGTTTATCTAAAAATCTAAAAATATTTGTCATGTGAGAAATGTCCAATCTATGGACACAGAAAAGTATCATATTCTATATCTGATAATGTATAAGATGCAGCGTTAAGTTCAGAGCAATGACTTTGCAATGTGTATGTGTATTTTGTGTTGTTTTGTGTTACGTTTATTGTAGAAGTTTGTATGTTAGTATATGCAGAATATTGTGAGCAACTAAACAAGGCAACAAACACAGATTGGTCTATAACTTTTCAAATTATTTTGCTATTCTGTAGACCCTATTTACAAGAACACAAAGAGACCTTTCCAACTTGGAAATGACACAACATAGAACAACATAGGAACTAGAGAGGTTGCACCTTATCAGTGGGAATCTTCCACTTTGTAATAAACCAAATATCGCTATTTGTATAAATACACCTTTGTGTCTGTTGTTGGGTTTTGATATCACGGTGTGTAGCGGTGATGCTGATAAACTGTATTTTGGAGATGGAACACAACTGGTTGTCTTGGGTAAGTTATGGAGATAATATTCTGGAGACCTGTGCCTGGCTTTTATTTAGCTATTTGTATTCTGACTATAAATGTTTGTACTGTGCTCAGTATATTAGATCCAAAGTGAGTTAAATACGTTGGGAATATGTAGAAATGTGTGTTGTTTGGTGATTGTGTCATGTTTATGTGTATGTTTTGTGTTTTTGTGTGTCTGTGTTGTATACTGTCTGTATATGTGGTTATATGTCTGTCCTTATCTGCTTTCTACCTTCAAATTAGTTTGTTGTTCAGTTTATATTGATGGATATATTGATCTTTAAGTGGGTTCTATATGTACATTAGTATATATGTGAATTGCAATGTCTAGTCTCTACTTGTGGTATATATCTTTGTCAAGATGTGTGATCTAATTGTACATAAATAAATATGTGTCAGGGCTGGTATTTTACCTGTATATTGGGTTATAGGTGAGTTTGTGTATTGGGTCTACTTCTATTAGTTTACATTTGAATAAGTGAATGTGTCTACATTAGTTTATAATTTAGTATATGCTGTATGTGTCATTATCTGATTTCTATTTTGATACTGATTTGTAATTTAGTATATATGTGTATGTAGTCGATATGTATACATGTACAATGCGTGAATCTCCACTATATATAATTTATTTGTTGGTTACTATCTATTTAGCTTCTATATATTAGGACATATGTGTGGTGTAATATTCAAATAATGATAAGTAAGGATTACAAATTGGGTTTAATTATCCCCATTTCCTATAGTTCTTGTAGGGGCTATTTATCAAACAGAGTTAAAGCATATCCCTGCTTGACAAATAGGCTCCCTAGAAAATATAAGTCCTGGAGATATTTTATGTTTTAAATCTACTTAACACCACTTATCTCTACCTATCACCACTTTTAGCCCATTTTCTGAGTCAATGTCTGGGTTCTGCCTGTATATGAATGGCTGATTCCCACTTTCAGGCTCTTGGGATTTAGTACAGCCAGATTCAGCTGTGTCTGGTTATGAGCAGACCTTTGGAGATGGGACTATTTTGGTTGTCCTGGGTAAGTAATCAATGAGAAAGATAAGACCTAGTACAGATTGCGAGAAATTGGGTGAAACCAGTTACTCTTCCATTGTCAAAAAACACTAAAACCATGCCTTTAAGGTGAACCCACATTTACATATAGTTGTATTGAGTGTTATATTAATGGCTCTGAGTCTGTACATTTGGAGAACTGTATCCCATGTGTATTGTGTCGTTGAGCGCGTTCTATACAGTTATACTCAGTCCTGGTTTTAGTGTTGTTGTTTGTTGGTGTGTTCCTATGAGGCTCAAACTTTTGGTGCTGGGACAATTCTCCATGTATTGGGTAAGTGACTGACCAAGACTCAGAAAGGTATATTAAGAATTTAGGGAATTACTGTAGAGGCTAAAAGTTAAATATTCAAACTTCCAGTGTTTCTATAGGGGCAATTTAAAAAACATGGTTAAAATGACTAGCTGCCATAGAAAATATAGAAATGGACAAATGTTATGTTACAACTCTTAACCTTGTTTGCTAAATAAACCATAGGATCAAATGAATTGTGTATAAGAATAATTACAGTTGACATTATGTTTCACAACCAGTATATACAATTATTAAGCTAAACTATTAGCTGAATAGTTACTTGGTGAAAAATTATAAAATGTATTAACTTGTGTTGGGGGTAATGTGTTTCGCACTATTCAGTGTAAGGAGATTGTCTTTGGTAACTCTGGTCACTATCTCAGTGTTGCTCATAATACCAAGATCTATAGTGTGTTGCATATGGGGGAGAGAGGATTTAGTATAGCTCTCTGTGGCTGTGAACAATGAGAGACAGTATTTTGGAGATGGGACCATTCTCGCTGTCCTAGGTAAGTGATATAGACAATTTTACTAGTTTTCTTGGCACTAAGAGTTACTTTTTCAGTTAATAGCAATGTTTTTCTTACATATCACTCTGATATTAATCATAGAATGAGTACTAAAGTAAATTAGATATGTGATATAGTTATTGAGAATAGTCAGAAAAGAGTCAATGCAAGAAGAACATGTAGACATAAGAATATGGGACTTAAGTGATATGTTAAACTTTAGAGTAAAACTTCAAGTATCCAGCTAAATTTAGTGAAAACATAGGTATCAGAACATCTGTTTCATTAACTTAAATAGGGAAAGTGCCCGGTGTTATTCCACCCTTTACTTGCCAGTGGGATGGAGGTGGACGTTGGGTAGTTGGGGATGGTCATGGAAGTATATGGCAGTTTGCTCAGTTGGACACTGAACACAATAATTACGTGTTTTCTTTAGGAGCTATTTATAAAACATGGTTAAAATGTATTTCCGTTGAACAAATAGCTGTCATAAAAAATATAGAACATGGACATATTTTATGTTACAACGTGTAAGCTTGTTTGATAATTAAACCATAGAATATTGTCAATGATTTTGTATCAAATAAATTGTGCGTAAGAGTTATTATAGTTGATGTTCATAAACAAAATTATTTAGTGTTAGCCTCTGAGAGTATGAACCCAAAGTACATTAGCTGAAGACGCAGAAATGGAACAAATGTCAGTTACTTGGTGAAAAAATGTAAAACATATCTACTTGTGTTGGGGTAATGTGTTTAGTATTATTCAATGTATGGTGATTGGCACTGGTAATTGTGGCCCTTATCTCGGTGTAATATTGTTGTTCACAATACCAAGATCTATAGACTGTGTTGCCTGGTGTCTGCCATGGGGGAGTGAGGATTTAGTATAGCTCTCTGTGGCTGTGACCAGTGAGAGAGTATATTTTGGAGATGGGACCATCATTGCTGTCCTAGGTAAGTGATCAAGACAATTTCACCAGTTTTCTTGGCACTAAGAGTTATGTTATGTTTTTCTTACTGATATCATGTTGTCTGATATTAGTCACAGAATGAGGCTAAAGTAAATAAGATATGAGGTATGGTTAGTGAGAAGAAGAAGAAAAATGTAGAAATAAGTACGTGGGATTTAAGAGATATGTGTGTAAGCTTTAGGGTAAAACCTCACATTCCCAATTAAATTTGGTGAAAACAAAGATATCATAGCATTTTTTCATTAATTAGATAGGGTAAATCCCTAGTGTTATTTCACCCTTTACTTGCCAGTGGGATGGAGGTGGAGGTTGGGTGGTTGGGGTGGTCATGAAATATAATGCAGTCTGTTATTATGGGCCACTGAAATTAGGTAGGTAACACTGTATTGCATTGTATTTAAATCATTGATAATATTAGAGTAGTAATAACTTAAATTGAATTTAATAAATTACAATATTGCAAATTAAATAAAATAATTAGGGCTAATTAAGTAAATTTCACTTGTTCCAGAGGATATGATCATTTTGTAGAGATTCCAGTATCTTATTGATCTATAAATAATTTGTAAAGCTCCATACATTTATAGCAATAAATCATGTTTCATTTATGTTGCTCATTTGCTCATTATGTTGCCTATTTTGAAAGCATAGAATCAAATTCCTAATACAAAAGAGATGTAATTTGTTTAGCAGATGGGATTAAATTGGTTAAAATGGGATACAAGGAGTCAAGTAGAGTAAAATATAATATGCTCACTATCTATATTATCTATGGTACCTGTTTTTTAAACTAGGATACGTTTAACTTTGATAAATAGGTTCTTATAAAATATAAAAAAATAGATATTTAACTCTACCTTCCTTAACCAAATATTCCCACTTTAATAAACATACAACGTTATGTCTTGCTAGCATGTAATATTTCAAACATATATTTTACAGTTACCAAATCCTCCTATTTATAATATATTGAGTTTCCACTGGTTCCTACAGTACTATTATTATATAATATATTTATTACAATCACAAATCATTAAATAATTATGTAATTACTAAATACATAGATAATCCAGTTGCTCTCCATTTTTATAGTACTGTGCAGTTTCCATATTCGTCTAATTTGGTCCTCCCCAAGCCCCCAGTAACCTGGCACATCACACATGTTGCTTGGTGAATTCTCTTTTTGTAGCTCAGTGTAACATTGTGGGGACTCAGCACCATGATACAGAATAATGTAAATGCTTTACATAAACAGGCCACACTCTTGTAGTTTCCACCAATGAGTTGCAAAAAGAAACAAAGCAATTCCCTCTGCCCCCATGTGTCCCCTCTCAGAGTGCACGGCTTTGCTAGATTGATAGTCTTTGGCCGGTTTCTCAGGAGCTGTCCGGTGCTGAAGTCCATGTTACATGGACATGAGGGACTCCTTGGAGGTTTTTAATTCTTTGTAGGTTTTCGAAGAGCATTGAACCTCTGTGCAACCTCCACAGTATTCTTTGGTGATGGGACCATAGTCATTGTGCTGGGTGAGTCTAGGCACTAAGTTTTGTTACATGATTGTGTGGCTGTGAATGCTGGAGCTAAGCTTGAGTTTGGAGAGGGCACCATACTGGCTGTGCTTGGTAAGTAGTGTTTTAATACTCAAATTATACCCAGTCAGTGCTATAAAAATAGATTATTCTCATAATAATGACTGTGTATTTATCTGTTTTTATATATAGCCTTTGGGAAGCAACAAGAGCCATTTGTCAGTCATTATTAACATACTTAAAGGCATATTTTAGTCAAGGCTGAGTATTCTGATGACAATAATTGAGCAAATGATAACTAGGTATTTATGTTGGATATTGGGTTTATTTACTATGGCACCTGATACTGAATCATTTTGAGTGATGTGAGGTTCCAGATACTGTGTATACTTATACATAAAGAATCATTTAAAGGCACTGTGTTCTCCATTTATGGTGTAGAACTTGAACAAAATAATTTGGGTGTCCAGGGGACTTCAGAGGCTGTGGGCAACTTATAGAGAATGCCCATAAGGATGTGATTGTGATGTACATAATATAATAGATTATTTTAGGTAGTGCAGGGATCCCCAATGAGTCAGATCACAAAATATTGAAGGGAGACAGAGGTCCAGGGGTTATAATTTGAGAGCAGGGGGTGCCAGGTAGTACAGGGAAGGTTTTGGTGCCATGTTCTGTCTGTGTGAGTGACAGAGCCCAGACCTTCGGAGCTGGGACCCAAGTTAATGTGCTGGGTAAGATATATATTCCTTAGAAATATCTTACACTTGTCTGCCCTAAGAGGGTATTCCCACGTAAAGTCTTTAATTGATTCCTTACACACTATCTCACCATTATATTGTATCTCATCTCAGAATATATATTTAATTATTTGTCACCAAAATGACATTACCTTCTATCCATTACTCCATAAAACACTGTAATACTCTGTACATCAGGACCCCAGACTCATATGCTCAAGGTTCCTCTCTGCTAAAATAAATACTTTCTAATCTTGTAATGTTTGTACAATAAGAAACAGACAGGGCAGACATTCACTGCTGGACGGTAATGTTTCCATCATAAAG